>JAWZYV010011603.1:0-246142 GCA_038373885.1 Cheiracanthium punctorium
ATTTAATAATTGAAGACAGTCGATGCTCCCAGGAACCTGTGCAATAGTCCCATTTACACGACTGTTGTACCAGCTTCATCGTAAATAAATTGTTTAATACAACTAATCATAAAATAGAAAACATTTGGGCCTAACCTAACAGCAGTATTTTTTTAGGGTGTCTATACTGCTATACTGTATTAACGCAAATGATGTTTTGGCAACCATTTTGTTTACGCAAACATTCATGAGCAATAAATACTTTTTGGAGTTTGTGCAATAATTGGGGTTTATTAAAAAATAGTCTCTTTGGAATGTAGTGTATGTATTATATAAATCTCTTAAACAGGGGCTGACAAAAGAGCTGTCACAGATTAGGCTCTAAGGGCAGTGATTTAAAAATATAATTTATTGCCTTTGTTTTCATCTGCTACCTCTTATCGAATCAAAACTTCGGTCGTTGCTATTCCCTTTCCCTGATCGTCGTTTCTTCCCGAATGCCCAAACGTACAAGTTGGTTCTCAGATGACCAAAGACTCAATATGTTGCTGCTGTATTAAAGACTCAATATATGAAAATACAACTGTAGTTTAAATGATTCTGGCGTCAAGTTCTCTGGTAAAATTCTGAATTCCACTACCCTGATCGTCGTTTCTTCCCGATTGCCCAAATCCGATTGATATATAAGGGGAAGGGTACAGGAACTTCTAAAGTAAATAAAATGTGTGATGTTTTTTTTTTCTTTTTTTCCAAAGTTTTTTATTTACTTTATCGTTTAACACCAGTATTTTGAGTGATTTTTCCGTTACACTAACTTCTCTTAAGAGATTGGCTAGAGATGTTGAACAGCGCAACCATTATTTTTACAAAGAAAAAATGTATGAATGTTTTTAGGTAACAGCTTGCAATTTGACAATATATTTTTATTTATTGACGTCGTTTTTTAATAAAAGTAGCTGCGTGCCTGTTCTCCGCACGGTAGGGAACGAAACTTTTTCTTACATGTATAGTTCGAATTGATCCCAGTGATTTGGAATCTAAAAATAAGCAAATGATTCGTCTCTTGGCGTAACGTTACTCATTAGTTATTTGTAATGTTAGTATAAGTACTCACCTGAGACCCTTGTTAATATTATGACGCAAAAAACTATGCCGGTGTCAATCGCGATTATGAAAAGAAAAAAGCGTTACGGTTTGCAGTGAAAATTCCTAATTTTCAAAATGTCTCATTTCTGCATCATACTCTTTTTTAGATTTAAGTTATGCCATTAATACCTTAGATACTACATGATGTGGAGAACCGTTTTATTTTATAATTAAATAGTTGTGTACCCACTCTTCGCAAAGCAAGAGGAGAAAATTTTCCTAAAATGTGACGGCTGTTGAAAAACGAATAGAAACGAATAGTTTCACGAAGTATTTATTAATGCAGTATATTGTGCTTTGATCAATATTGCCCTAGCATATCTACTAACTATTACTTATACTTTCTTTTACTGATACCAATATATTTTCGTTTTTCCATCTTTAATGCTTAATTTAAAGAAACGGTTTAGATATTTGCTACGAATGTAGTCTTTTATTGTTTGGCGATTCTTTGCAATTTACGCATTAGCATAAACGATAATCGTTTCACTTTATCGTTGCCATTAAAACAGCTTTCCATACATTTTTATGCACAATTCTTGTCAGATTGACGTATTTAGCTCCGCAAAATATTTCTTGCAATTCGAAAATGTGTCCCGTTTAAAAACTCAATCGAAAATAATGCTGGGTAATTCATTGTTTAAAAAACAGCATTCATTTCTTTTTCTGGCAACGTAATATAAAACATGGAATTATTTCGTAGGTGCGTGTGACTCAATTATTCTGATTGAGCTTCGAAAGGGGTTTTAAACTCCTTACACGAAAATGATGTAGATTTCGCATGCGAAAATTCAGTTATTTTAAAGTAATTTTATTTATTTTTTTCAACTGGCAATTTTATTCATTGTTACTGTTCCCAAGACAACCATAGCGGAAGATATCATACCGAAATCTTGAAGCAGCTTTTTTTTGAAATAAAAATCCTTCTTTACATAAAAATTCGTAAAAAATCTCCTAATTTATATTTTTCCTCCGTTCTTCTTTTAAAAGTGGGCGAATTGTATGCTCCGTCTTTAGCCACAATATAAAAAAGTTATGACGGATAGAATTAAAGATGCAACGGTTTTAAAATTATTTTACGCAAACTTCGTCAAAAGAGAAATTATTTTTAAAAATTCCCCAAAAATCGGCAAAATATGTTACCCATTAAAAATTTAAATATTAAAAAGTCCTTTAAATATCCCCTACCCTTTGGTAGGAAAATATTTAACTATAACTCCTTTTCTAAAACATATAACCCTTCTGATACACCACCCTCTATATGCAATGACAATCACTATAGGAACTTCATTAATAGGGATTATGGACACATCATTACTGGGGATCTCGCTATCATAAAAGATATTAGGTTAAAAAAACTCATGCAGAAGGGCTCTAAACATCGTATTCCTTCAAAACACTCTCTTAGTGACATTGTAACACAATTCACATATGATTTAGATTTTTACATATATAATACTGCCTTAAAATACAACACTCCTTTTGATGCCTTCACTACCTGGAAAGTGAAAGTACTTTCATTCTTTAATCAAAATATTGCTAAATATGTAAAATACAGTTCTCCTGTCAATAGTCAATTTCATACTCAAATAGAATTTATAAAGCAGTATTTCATAATTACTTATGTAGATAAATCATCCAATAATTATGCTTTTATTTGCAAACAGTTATATCATAGCTTGTTAGCCTCTACAATTGTAAATAACAGTATCTATTCCTCTACTAATCTTTCTACTGTAGTCTGTAACAAAAAAATTCTGGCTTTCTATAAACTTCTCAACCTACAACATAACAATCTAAACTATCCTTATATTGTACTAATCCCTAAATTTCATAAATCGCCTTTAAAGTTTCGAACTGTTACAATAGGGTGTAATATATATAGCAATGTAGCAAGTAAACTTCTATTAAAGATACTGTCTGTTATGCATGAGTATTATATAAAACGTAATGATTACTCTATCTCTATAGGAAATAGTTATGATCTACGCAATACAATATGTACTATTAGTAATATTACCTCTTTATATACCTATGATTTTAAAGATCTATTTAGCAATATTCCTCTTGACGATCTTTACAATGTAATTAATGAATTATTTGTATCTTGTGTTAAAAATATTAAGCTTCCTTCCCATGTTGATGTAACATATTTTAGTTGTCTTTCTAAATTTATTATCTATAATAATTATATTCTACATAACAATAAATTATATCTACAAAATCATGGTATACCACAAGGTGGTTCAGCATCTAGTTACCTTGCAGATCTTTACTTATATTACTATGAAAAAGAATATACTAATACACATATCATACTTAAACGATATATAGATGATATCTTACTTGTAAACACTACTAATACTACTAACATTATCTTCCCCATAAAATATCCTTCTGCTCTGGAATTAATTAAAAATGATATGCTTAATAATTCTGTTAGTTTTCTAGATCTAAGTATCTCCATCACTCCTAGAAATAGCCTTAGTTTCAATATCTATGATAAGCGAAAAGATTTTAGCTTTAAAGTAAATAGCTTTACTCATTTTTCCTCCTGCTTACATAAATCTGTATTTTGAAATATCATCTATAATCACTGCTGTAGAATCAAGTTTCTATGTACTGAAGATTTTAAAGTCTCCAATTTTAAATCTCTATTTCTGTCAGCTAGACAATACAACTATCCTTCTAAGTTCCTAAAATCTATTATATGCAACTCTTGATAATGATGTGTCTAATGTCTTTGTTAATTTACTAGAGGTTGGGTGGGGTTTTGGTTTTAAGGTTGTAATAGGATGGTTGGGTCGGGCTGATAAAGTTTTTCTCATATTTAATATAATAATATTTAAAAAAAGAAAAAAAAAAAAGAGTAATATGCATAAAAACAATCCGGATGTGTATATGCATTCATATATATATATATCTGGAGGGATTAAAAAAAAAAAAGGCGGGGGGGGGTTCCTATATTGTGATTATTTTGTCCTAAACATATTTTTTTTTTAATTTATTAGATTAATCTTCTGTCATACAAAAACTTATTATTCATACTTTGTCACTAATAATAATCATTATATTTTCTAAAACCATGTTATATTTAATTGGCCATTCAATAATTTTAATATATTATTATTCCATACATATTTAATTATAATAATATACCTGGATACTTTTCAAGTATAATAATATTACGTTTTAGTATATGGCAACAGCTATACTTTCTTTTTTCCACTTTTATTTTGTGGCAACACCACTTTACATTTCTTAACATTGGCAACACAGTTTACTTGTGTACAATAAGATTACCATGTGCTCTCTGGTATGTAAAATCTAATTGCTTTTCTATTTTTGTTATCTTTTGATTCCTATTTTCTGTCCATTTTTTATATAGTAGGGTAGGGCCCAGATGTGTGGAGTTAATATCTCTTCTGATATGCCACACAACCGAAACCCTACTATTTGGTTTGCTCTAAATTCTAATCCACTGTTTGTGGCCCCTGACGATGGTGACAGTGGTTATAATTTCCGTTCCATTCTATTTTCAAAATAATTCTTACATTTTATTTGGCTTCAAAATATGGTTTCTAATTCTTGCCAGTAGCTGTTATATTTTTATGTGAGGTATGTCTTATTTGTAGTATGTTTTGTGTTTTACTTATTAGTTATATATATATATATATATATATATATATATATATATATATATATATATATATATATATATATATATATATATATGTATATATGTATGTATATATATATAATACATCTGTAACAATTCTTCCTTTCACTTACCTGAAGCCAAAAAAAAAAAAAAAAAGAGAACAGACAGCGCGATTAATAAATAGCCATTAAATTATTTATATATTCTTATATATAAATAATGAATACATTATTTTCTAATAAAAATTTTTCAGTTTCAAAGTACGTACACATACGTAATATAATATATATATATATATATATTCATAATCCTTTCTCCAAGGACGGATACAACCCATCCCACTGGTCCGGGAAATACAATGATGGCGGCCCACTAATAATTTCTAACACACGTACACTTCATACTACATAAGTGTATATATAAATACATTATATATTAAAGTATCCGGCCCATCGGGAAAATTCCGATGCGTTTCACTTACCTAAAGCAAGAAAAAACGAAAACAGACAGTTCGATTAATAAATAGCCATGCAACGATTGAAGTACTTTTCCCCATGAATCCACCTTCTAATGCATTTTCTCCTACCAAACTTTCCCATCCCGCGCTCGTATAGAGATGGCCAATGATTCGATGTGTCAAATCAGTGATTCGAATCTTGGTACTGAGTGGCTCAGTCTTTACACTCAGTCTCTACTGATTCGAATCTCAAGCCTTCAACTGTGGGGAAATATTCCAAGTGCGAAGGGAAGGAAAACTTATTTTCCCTTTGCCGTTCCCAGAGATTTTCCCTTACTCTTTCAACTCTTTTCGACTCTTTACGACTCTTTTCGACTCTGAGTCGATAGATGATTTGAAACAGCAAATGAATGGATGAGTTGGTCACTGAGTTGGTGCAGCAACGAATCTTTAGTGATTCAGTGTTTCGCTCTGTTTCGGTGATTGTGTACGACGAATCTCAACTCAGTAGAATCTCAAATGTTTCAGTGATTGTATGCGATCGTTGAGATTCGTTGGTGTTTCGAATCTTCTATCGACTCAGAGTCGAAAGGAGTCGGAAAGAGTTGAAAGAGTAAGGGAAATCTCTGGTGGTCGGATTTAAAGTTTTATCTGTCTGTGTGTATGGAGTGGGTCGAACATCGTTTGCTTCTGGCGGGGGGCATAGGCGTTACTTCCAAAGGGCAAGAGGGGTCAATCACCCCCCCCCCCGAAAAAAAAATTAAGAAAATTCAAGTATCAGAGCTATTTAAAAATGGTATTTTCTACAATCTGAAACATTTTGTCACCCCATCCAAATATTACATGCCAATTTACGCCAATGTTCGTAGAAGAGCGGGGGTGTCTCAAAGTTGTTTAAACCTTTTTCCCTCGGGGGGGGGACTTCCTCCTTCCAACTTGTCTGGCTGGTTTAATATTTGTTTAAAATTTAATGAAACATCCCTTTTCTACTTTTAACTTCAATATATGTCCCCCTGCCCCCACCCTCAAAAAAAAAAAAAAAAACGGACACGTTAAGTTTACATGGTTGGCGCGTTTTCATGTGAAGGGAAATAGAATGAAAAAAAGTTAGGATTGTGCTTTTCACTTTTAATGGAGAATACAGGGGCGGTATTAAGCGCTCCCACAAAAGGACTTTGTAGTAAGCAAAATAACATTTCGCTTTATTATTATTGCTGCAGATTTCGTTTAAGATATTTTTTTTACCTTGTTTGTCGTTTCAGGGGAATGATATTTTTTTCGTAATTCAGAGAAATGCAAAATAGGGTGTAAAGCAGTATCGTAGTTAGTGTTATTGACCAGTGGCGTAGCCAGGATTTTATTTCGGGGTGGGCTGGGTATCAAATTTAAAGATAAAGTTCAATTGTAAGCTAAGTAAAGGGTCCCATTTTGGGAGGGGGGCAGCAACCCCTCAAGCCCCCTCCCTCTGGCTACGTCCCTGCTGTGCACCAAAGTATTAATTAACCTGCAGTTAAATACTACCTTCCTCACTAAAAATAAGTAAAGGGTTCCATTTCGGGGGGGGCAGTAGCCCCCTCAGCTCCCCTCTGGCTACGCCGCTGTTATTGACTACCGGGACGGACCTCCATATTGCAGCCCCATCTTTCTAAGATTCTTTGACAGGGTCTTCTGCTGCCGCCCTCACATTTGCTTTTAGCTTGCCGGGCAAGGGCAGGGCGGACCGCTCGCTCCGCCCTGCCCTGCTACGCCGCTGGTCTAAAGAAGTTTACTTGCTTATCTATTGCCTTTATAACTCCTTATTCGCCTCCAACTTTTTTTTCTTTTGTAAGTATTAGCATAAAGTAAATGAGTGATTTATCAAAAGTTTGTAAACCAATTCCAAACACCAGTTTAAGAAAAATGTGTACTATGGTAAGAGGAGGGGGGGGGGAAGAGAGTTAGCTTTGCGGGCAGTAATTTTAAGGTGGGGTGCTCATAATGTTTGCAACTTTGGTATTTCTTTGAGCAGTGGCGGATGTTGTTGTGTTATTACGGCCAATTAACTGCACGAGGACCGTGGCAGCTCAGTGGTTAAGGCGTTGGACTTGTAACCGGAAGGTTGTGGGTTCGATGCCGGCGTACCACTAAAGACCACCGTGTACGTGCACGTTAAATCCGTGGTTCCCAAAGTTCTCTCGGCGGTCGCTAGCAGTTTCCGAGGGGTGCCAATATTCAGAAATCCCCCACCTTCTGATGAGGTTCCAAATTGTGGCGAGAAATTACGGGAAGGACGTATATGTAGCTCTAAGCGACACATTCAGTGACGCGAGCTGTCCTCTCCTGGCAAATAATTAACTGCACGAAAGATGGGGTGCCCTCCGTGGTGGTCTTTCTAAGGGGTCCTAACCCGTATTTACGCTAAGTTTCGGAGGAAATCACGGAAAACTCCGGTCGGTGGTGGTGGAATTTAGCGTGTTTACTTTGGTCTCGCACATACTACTTTTGGTTTTGTTGCTATCGTTGTATCAGAGGTGTTTTTCGTTTTTTTTCCGATGACACGAGTAACCTGGCTGCGTGTTTTCTTGTGAATTGAAATAAACAGAAATAAAGTAAGCTTCGTGTTTGTTACATTTATTGTGTTTCCCACTTTAGTTGAAATATTTTTATTCACATTTATATATTTACGCTTGCTCTTACTTCACCGTAAATATATATACACATATGTATTATATTAAATCTATTGGCATTAAATTACATTAAAATAAAATATTTGTTAACTAGACACAGACGGTTGTTTTTAAAGAATGTGTGTAATGGTGCATGGCCATGGCTGCAACTAGAAAGGGCAAACTGGACCCGTGCCCAAGGCGCCGCACTGAAGAGAACGTCAAAATCCATAGGAAGGGAAAGAACGATTTTATATAAAAATAAAAATTGGACAAAATGAATATTTTTTTTCTCCCGGTTTTGTGTCTAAGTGTTCTCCAAACTTCTTGCTATCTCTTTGGAGGTGGGGGGATATTAATTAAGGTTTTTCCCCACGTGATGTAACCATTAGTTGCGGATTTATATGCATGAGCATCCACATAGAGGGCCAAAGAGTGGAGGGGGCCCAGAAGCGGTCCTGGGGGAGCGAACGGGGCTAACGCACTGGGCGCCATCTCTTCCACTTATCTATGGGAGTGCCAAAATACCTTACTTTATACATATTATAAGTATATTTGAGTGTCCATATATTGTTAAAATGTTCGTTTTAACCCCTTTGAAAACTTTTCTAGCTGCATGTGTGTGTGAAGGAGGGGGCGCATTTTTGTATTTTGCACTACTTAGAAAAATAGCTGGGACCGGCACTGAGGGGGCCCTACTTTCAGCTGTCAATATGATGAATATTTTTACAACATACTGAAATACTAGTCAAACTAGGTGAGTCTTCTTCTCAGCGTCTTTTTATTGATGAGAGCGAGCAGGTTAAACATGGGTGCGAAAAAAATGAATAAACACACTCACGGAAAAAAAATCTTTTTTTCTGATAAAATGCCATTTATATTTATAGCCAGGGGCCAATTTAAAAAAATGGGGGCCCAGGGCAAAAGTTTCAGTAAGGGCTCCCTATCACGAAAATTATATCCTGGAAGCAACTTTCATATCACACCATACACAGAGGTTAGTTACAGGAGCATAAAAATATTTAATCAAGATGAAAAGTAAAATAGAATAATTTTGTGATAATATTATACGGGATAATAATATCTTAATTATATTACTTAATTTTTATTCCTTAATTTCATTCTGTGCTTTTCAAGTAACATGATTCACGGTATTTTTGTAGTTTAAATTAAAATCATAATGTGGAAATTTGTAATTTTATTTAAAGGATAACTTTGGGAGCTCCTGAGCAGAATGTCCTGACGGAAATCAGTCCTTTCACTACTTTTTTATGGGCGACATTCCTCCCAATCCTTAATACAATCATATGGGTGCCTTTATCCCCCCTCCCCCGAAACTTTTCTTTATTTACTATATATTCCAGCAATCTGGGAACGGAACTTTATTAAGAATATTCTATCATACTATTTATACTATACTATAAAACTACTCTTTCGAACTATATATTATAATAATATATTGTAATAAGAAAAAAAAAATCCAAATGTTTCATTTTAAGCTTTTGTTATACTCTTATAAAATAAATAAATTATTAGGAAATTTTCAGAAAAAAATTCTTCGTCGTAGAATTACGTGGCAAAATTTATGTTAGGTTATAACGAAGGCGTTACAACATAACTGATTAACTATGCACGATTGATTTCCTTTATTATATGAAATTTCCTAGTTAAAGTACTACATTCAACTAAAGGATGTATAAAACATGTATTTATCATTATTTCAAAATGACAGTAGAACTTATTTTTAAGGAAATGATTTGTATTGAAGTAGTATTTTGTTTCGTATTTGTCTTATCCCTTCCCCCGACAAATTACTACTTCATTATACACAGTGCGCGAGCTAGGAAGTTAAGAGAACGAACTCATTTGCTCAAAACTGTGTGTGTCAGTGTTGAATTCGACCGAGAAAGGAGAGAGAGATGCTAGCTGCCCGAGAACTCAACGGAGAAGAAACCCGATGAATGGGTGAAGGGTGTTTAAATAGTAAGGCTTTCGGCGCAGAGAGAGGGAAAATTTCTTTAGTTGTTTTATTGATTCAAGATTCGAATCATCGAAGTAGTGAGTGAGTTGAGATTCGAATCAATAAAATGAGTCGAACCACCCATCTCTACGGCTCTCACATAAGCGATCTTCACATGATCTTTCATTATACAGCACTCGTTACGCTGTTTACTTGACAATTAAGGCTGTTTACAATGAGGAATTCCGATTTGAAAGTTAAAAAAATAGAATTGAATCTACACTATTTCCGAAAAGTGGTTAGTTATAATCCATTCTGGCTGCCGATTCTAGAAAGAAAGAATATTTCATGGGGTCAGAAATTCGAAAAGGAAGAGCTATTCACGATTGAAAATTATCAAAAATGGAAATAAGCAATTAGATGCGAAAACACTCCAGAATGCAAGATTTCTATGCCTAACTTTTGAGCTACGCAAGTTACATAAAAGCGTAGATGTACAAATATACGTACTTACACGTGTTACGACAAACCTACTCAAAAATGGACTAGTGGTTCACGAAATGAGTTCGAAAGTTCATACATGTGTACGCTGAGCCATCCTGAGAAAGCTCATCAAAGTAAATTTACAGATGATCATAAACGATTTTTACGACGAAATCGGAATACCGAAAACACTGGCGATCGCTATATTTCCTTTTATTTCACACAGGGAAGAAAAAAGTGCATTGATAAAGCACACATTTTAAATAAATAAATACATACATATACATATTTAAAATATAAACAGACTTTTCATTCTGTTTTATTGAAAAAAATCGGAGCTACGCAGTCAAAGTAGGAGGTCCATACCCTACTAGCAATTTTGCTCGGGCTACCACCGGCCACGTAGCCAGCCGATGACGGCCCGAGCAAAATTGCTAGTAGGGTAACTGCAAGTGCCAAGAAAAAACAGTGAGTCACAGGATGCGAAATGGTTAAGGCATATCGCTTCTGAAATATTCATTGCAGTTTTACTAATTCGTATGTCACAACCTGTGGATTGGAGTTCAGCTCCTCCTACTGATAGTAAATTTCATGTCACTATGACATGTAATTTTCATAATAGAAATTATTTTCCTCATAGATTTTGCTTTTACCAGTAATCATGAGAATAGCAACATCCAACTCATTATATGCTACTCATCTAAATGAGATCAGAATCTATCCCGCCCACGTTATTCGCTGCGGCGTACTATCCACAGAAATATTTCAGGCGTTCAACAGATTTTACAATTAGGGAATAGCTCACCATACTTTATAATTAAAAAGTTATATTAGATACATATTTTTTCTTTCCCAATATATTCCGGTTCTAAAAAAATATTTTATTTAATTAAAGAATTATATTGATAAATGCTACATACCACGATTTATTCACGTATGCGAAATTAACTTTTATTCACAAAATACTTTTACTTATTTACTGTGAAATTCTAGATTTGATGTGTTTGCTTCTCTCAATGAAAATGCACTGTTAATATTTATGAGAAAGCTAACATAATATCATTCCAGAAATTTTTGTAGCACATCTTCAAAATTATTTATCTAATTTATATTCAGATCACAAAGGGGAAGGGTGTTGCCACTTTTGCAAATCCTCTTCTAAAATAATTTCATTGTGTTAAGTATTACAAATAATTTTCCTGCCTGCAAAGAAAAAACTAATCTTTTCTATGCAAAAAATAATTAAACTTAAAAAAAAAAAAAAAAAAAAAAACTGTAATGTTTGGAAAATGAATCGCCCAAAGTATAGTGTCATATGGGCAGATGTTTCACTTCGTAGAGTCCTCCTCTCTATACGCCCACTGTACGGAAGCTATCAATTATAGTAAATGTAAATTTCTGTCTCACCTCGTGTCTCAGATTACTATCTCTTTGTGTATGAAAACGCAAGCGCATCAAAATCATTGTTGCTTTCACAGTTAGTGTTTGTCACATCTACTACGATACGAGTACGAGATGATAAGCAATAAACATCATTTTTAAAATAATAATTTTTAATAATATTAAAGAAAAGGACCTTTAAAAGTACAAAAATGTTTATTTATTATCAATAGAAGTTGAAAAATTTCTTCTTCTTATACATATTTTCCAGATATGATTATTGCCATGGGCGTTCTCAGGGATGGGCCAAGACCAGGAAAACACCACCTTTTAAAGGTAAGTGTTCCCTTTCAAACGCATGTCACTAAGTATCTACTATGTACAGAAAAACGAGCCTTGGTTAACATTTTATTCAAATAAAAATTAAAATATTGGCATACATATGATTTTTTTTTAACACGAATTCTATTGAGGGCGGATCAAGGGAAGGGCAAGTCGATTCTTCAGCTGTTCCCCTTCCCTCCTCCCTCAGGATAACGACGACTACCTTATGGGTAACGTAACATTTATTTTATTTTTATTTTATCTTGTTTCTGGATTGCTTTACGTCTTATACTTAATAAAAGTCTGTTTTATCTAGCCTACATTCAGATACAAAAGGCTGTGGGTTGTACCCCCGCCCGCCTCCAAAAAACAAACAACAAAACACCACTCCTTAAACTGTTCCTGCAATTTGTTACACTGATTATATTTTGTTAATTTGCTCTTTACAAAAAAAACTTCACATTTGCTTTGCTTAAGAATGTTTTATGTCAAATAAGTTCTTTTAATTTAAACCATTTACCCACCCCAAAAATTCTGAATCCACCTCTGAAGGGGTTCAGCTCTCATACGTAGAATTCCTCTTGAAATCGGTTGTTTTAACAGTTATAAATAAAAATATCAAGCTTGATAACATAATTTCAGTTTTTCTAATCAAGACAACCCTTATAACTTATCTAAATCGACTATGTTTGGGAAATTGTGCAAAATTATTTTTTTGGAGATATTGAGCATTACTCATGGGGAAGGGAAGCAGTGACGCCGTTTTTCAGATGAAGAGGAATCGAAATCAATTGGCTCTGTTTATTTTGTTTTATTTGCACTTTTCATAAATTTTTCAACAAGTATTTTTTTATTGCAACATACATTTATATCTATTTACGGTCTTTTACGGGGACCCAAAGAGACTAACTCCGGTTTTCTATTCTTTAAATATTGATGGTAGGCGTACGTAGTAAATTACAAAGTTACGAGTAGAATATTACCGGATTATATGGAATATTTAAAAATGTTTTAAAAGGATTAAATTTTAATAAATACAAAATTTTAATTTTTACACAGCCCTTTTCGAAAAGACTTTGTAATAGTACGTGCCGATATAACGATGAAATGATTTTTAAGGTTTTCATGATAAAACGGTGCAGATATGAAATCAAAATATGCTGGCAAATACTATTTAGCACCACCTACTACATATTTTTTTAACGGAACATTTTGAAATAGTGCTTCCTATTGAGCCACATTCCCTTATTGTTTAAGGGAATCATTGTGGCGTAATCCGAGATTCGTTCAAATCCATACTTGACGTTAGAAAGATTGGTATTCTCGAAGAACTTCTAACAAACATTCCGAACAACACACAGCATGCCGAAGGCTGAGCAAGTTCCATACGGTTTGTCCTACAACAGCTACGGTTTGTCCTACAAATGGGTCTGATAGTTTAGCATCTCAATTTAGCCATTGAATATTCAGCATACTTTTTTACACTTTCCATCGCAAGGAATAAAAATTGCAATGATGCCTGAAATATGAAACCTGAAATATCGCTTTTAATATATAGCACTTTTCTGGGCATTTAATATTTGAAAGTGTTTCATTTTTTGTTTTCTTTCTTTTTTTTTCCCCCTCAGCTAAATCACTATATTATATGGATAAATTTAGGAATTGTTAAAAAATATTTTTTTAACTAAACATTTTGAGACTTTCTTCGGGGCTCTTTTCTGCCATGTTCCTTTAAAGGAACATTTGCGATTGTGACGTCATCCGAAATTTAACCATAAACTACACTAGTTACCTAACGTTTGAAAAATTGATATTCTGGAGGACTATCTAAAGATCGTTCGGAACAACCCACAGCATGTTGAAGGTGGAGCAAGTTTCATTGGGTTCGTCCCACAACAGTGATCCCGCAAAAATTGGTGTGACAAACGTCTCATCTTAGTTTAGCCATTGAATATTCGGCATTGAATTTTACACTTTCCATTTTAAGGAATAAAAATGCTTTGCGACGCATGGATTATGATACGCTTTTAATACATAGCACTTCAGTGCGTATTTAAAATATAAAAGTGTTTCTAGATTTTTTTTTTTTTTTTTTTAAAGTTAAATCGAGGATAAATTAAGAACTTAACATTTTGAAATACTTTCTATCGGGGCTCTATTCTGCCATTTGAATTTCTGACGTCATCTGAAATTTATCCACACCGTACATTAGTTAACTAATGATTGAAAACTTGCTATTCTGGAGGACCATCTAAAGAACGTTCAGAAGAGAACAACCCACAGCGTGTGGAGGGCGGAACAAGTTCCATGCGGTTCGTCCCACAATACTGATGTCACGAAAATAGGAGTGATAGTTTAGTGTCATCTTTGTTTGGCCATTGAAAATTCGGTATGTATGCAATCTCAAACTTTCCATCTTAAGGAAAAAGAATAGTGCTAATTAGAGATATCCAATGATTCGATGAGTCGAATCAGTGATTCGAATCTTAGTACTGAGTGGCTCAGTCTTTACACTCACTCTCTACTGATTCGAATCTCAAGCCCTCAAGGGAAATACATTCCAAGTGCGAAGGGAAAGAAAACTTATTTTCCCTTTGCCGTTCCCAGAGATTTTCCCTTCCTCTTTCAACTCTTTTCGACTCTTTACGACTCTTTTCGACTCTTTACGACTCTGAGTCGATAGATGATTTGAAACAGTAAATGAGTGGGTGTGGGTGAGTTGGTCACTGAGTTGGTGCAGCAACGAATCTTTACTGATTCAGTGTTTCGCTCTGTTTCGGTGATTGTATACTATCGTTGAGATTCGTTAGTTTTCGAGTCGAAAGGAGCCGAAAAGAGTTGAAAGGATGTTTCATTTAATTGGAGTTTATTTTCGAATCTTCTATCGACTCAGAGTCGAAAGGAGTCGAAAAGAGTTGAAAGGATGTTTCATTTAATTGAAGTTTTTTTTTCGAATCTTTGGTGTTTCATTTCTTGGTTGGTGGTCGGATTTAAAGTTTTATCTGTCTGTGGGTGTGGAGTGGGTCGAACATCGTTTGCTTTTGGCGGGGGGCATAGGCGTTACTTCCTAAGGGCAAGAGGGGTCAATCCCCCCCCCCGAAAAAAAAATTAAGAAAATTCAAGTATCAGAGCTATTTATAATAATGATATTTTATACAATCGGAAACATTTTGTCACCCCATCCAAATATTACATGCCAATTTACGCCAATGCTCGTGGAAGAGCGGAGGGGGGGTGTCTCAAAGTTGTTTAAACCTTTTTCCCTCGGGGGGACTCCCTCCTTCCAACTTGTCTGGCTGATTTAATATTTGTTTAAAATTTAATGAAACATCCCTTTTCTACTTTTAACTTCAATATATGTCCCCCTGCCCCCACCCTCAAAAAAAAAAAAAAAAAAAAAAAAAAAAAAACGGAACGTTAAGTTTACATGGTGGCGGGTTTTCATGTGAAGGGAAATAGAATGAAATAAAGTTAGGATTGTGCTTGTCACTTTTAATGAAGGATACAGGGGCGGTATTAAGCGCTCTCACAAAAGGACTTTGTAGTAAGCAAAATAACATTTCGCTTTATTGCTGCAGATTTCGTTTAAGATATTTTTTTTACCTTGTTTTTCGTTTAAGGGGAATGATTTTATTTTCTTTCGTAATTCAGAGAAATACAAAATAGGGTCTAAAGCAGTGGCGTAGTTAGTGTTATTGACAGTGGCGTAGCCAGGATTTTATTTCGGGGTGGGCTGGGTATCAAATTTAAAGATAAAGTTCAATTGTAAGCTAAGTAATGGGTCCCATTTTTTGGGGCCCCTCAGTAGGACTGGGCCAAAAATCGATAAACATCGGTATATCGGTTTTACTTCAACATCAAATATCCGATATTCCCATTTTCATTTCAGTGAAATCTCGAATTCGATAAAGGTCAAAAATACAGGCCGGTCAGGGGCGTAGCCAGAAATTTTTCATGGGGGGGGTTATGACTACTGCAACTCATATATATGTATACGTGTGTGTGAAGGGAAATAGAAGTGAAGAATATACATTTTGTATGGCAAAAAATTCCTCATGGGGGGGGTTATGACCCCCCTAACCCCCCCCTTGGCTACGCCTCTGAGGCCGGCGATAAGAAAATCCTGAGATCAATACCAGCTTGTGATGCTTTTGCTACTGCTTTCTCTCCGTTGATGACGATGCCGGATCGCGGAAAAAACAGCTCCATGGTTTATTAGTCTAATTACCATAATTAATTAATTAACGTATATCTCGGAAACTATCCACCGGAGCGCGTTTTTATTGATTCTCGACCCCCCTAGTTTCAAAACCCCACCGATACTTAAAATTTCGAATGCTTTGACACCAAACTTAACCTTTTAATCTTACAGGCCCAGGGGGTCATACGAAGCTCCCCTATATTTTCAATTTGGGCATTTTAAACACTAGCCTCCTCCGGCGGCATCTCCAAAGTCTGGAAACCATCCCAGAGCCAATTTCTACATGTTTGCAGTCCTTTTAAGCCTCAATCATGGTTAATTAGTCTAATTACCATAATTAATTAACGTATATCTCGGAAACTATCCATCGGAGCGCGTTTTTATTGATTCTCGACCCCCCTCTAGACGTACACCCCCATCGATACATAAAATTTCGAATACTTTGACACCAAACTTAACCTTGTAATCTTACAGGCCCAGGGGGTCATACGAAGCTCCCCTGTATTTTCATTTCGGGCAGTTTAAACACTAGTTTTACTCGAGCAAGGAGAGAGAGATGCTAGCTGCCCGAGAACTCAGCGGAGAAGAAACCCGATGAATGGGTGAAGGGTGTTTAAATAGTACGGCTTTCGGCGCAGAGAGAGGGAAAATTTCTTTAGTTGTTTTATTGATTCAGATTCGAACTGATTCGAATCATCGAAGTAGTGAATGAGTTGAGATTCGAATCAGTAAAATGAGTCGAACCGCCCATCTCTAGTGCTAATGCACATAAATTACGATAAGCTTTTAATATATAGTAAGTATTTACAGTATGAAAGTGACATTTTTCCTTTCCTTTCCTTTCCTTTTATTTATTTATTTATTTTTAGGGTGGGGAGGTGTAAATCTGTAAGGAATAAAGTTTTGTAGTTAATCGTGGGAGTCATGTGTCGTCTAATGAAATATTTGTGTTTCTGTTGTAGTTCTCTTTGTTGTTATTGTCTTAGAATTTCTGGTTACTCAAAATCGCTTTTACTTTTAGTTTTCTCTTTACTTATCTTTTCATTCTTTATTTATTAATTTTCAAATATAGTTCAATTTTCTGAGCGAAAATATATTTAAATGACACTATCGGAACTTCAGTTACCTGATTAAAAAGCTCTTCGAAATTTTTCTGAAATTTTTTTAGAAATGGACTTTTAGTCAAGAGAAGTGTTCTTGCATTCTCGAACTCGTTCAATGCTTCGCAAATGTGAGAAACGAATTTGAGATTTTTAGAAATTATTATTATTATTCTTATTCAAGGAAGAAAGTACGAAAGCAAAAAAGGCTTATTTTATGTAATAAATATAGAATTTTTTTTGGAGCTGATAAATAGCGTTCCGTTCAATTGAATGATACAAAGATACAAATAAGTAGGTTTTCAATACCATAAAGGCTCACTCGTACTTACATAAACTGCTATTGTGTTATTCTGCTGCATTTCGCCGTACAGTAAAGTTGTATACATCAATCGTTTACTAATAACATGCATTTTAATTTGCTGAATATAACATTTGCATAGAGTCATCTTCCTATTTATAATGGCAGTAGCAATATTTCACTTAATATTTCAAAACAGTAGCTCAAGTTAACACTGGATAACAATATTCGAAACATTTGAACAAAAAATTAACTAAATGTTTTTTAACAGTATAAATAGTGCTCAAGGAATTTGCATTCCTGTAAATTAATTTTTCATTTTTAATGTTATAATAGAAGAAGTTTGTTAATTTCTTATTTAGTTTTTTATTTTTAGGTATACAGCAATAATTTTTCTTGAAGTCAATATATGTGAATTATTACATTAAAATTAATCGGTTTGGAATGATCTTACAAAATTAACGGCGCATTATGGAGTGCGAAATCGTCAATTTTTTCAATTTTTTTTCGATGTAGTTTTTTTTTCTTTAAAGAATATCAATATTGTAAATTAAGTATACTAAGCATTTATTTTTAAGTCATGTTTAGTTTTAATTTGTTATGAATATCTCTGGCGTGAAGACCCCTTAAAATGTGTGCCCTGCGTCCAAGGCACCTCTCACCTGGACGGAAAGCTACTTGACGGCAGATAGCCTTCAAGTAGCTTTGCCTTAGTCCACAATACAATACAATACAAAATAAAAAAAAGAATTCTTAAAATATTTTTTGCCACGTTATGAATTAATAAACAATAAACAAATGAAAGTCTCAAACAAGGACCTAACATGGTTATTGACAATAACTTAATGTGTACTTTTATACCATTCGATCAATTCCACTGATGTATATCGTAAGGCGATGATAAATCTCATGCTAAACCTAATAAGAACGACAGAATTTTGATGCAAACATATAAAGTGTTCAATAATTTTTATGAGTCGTGACGGGTAGCTGCTAAGGCTGTTTCCCGTGCTAAACTAAAGCTCTTCTTATTTATTTCGTCAATGTGCACGTCCGTGGCGCTGTCAGAAATCTTGGATGAATACTTTCCCTTCTTTTTTTTTCCATCCCTTCCCTTTTTAATGTTTTCCCTTTTACAATTGTACTTACCTGTAATCTAACAGTGATAATTTCTATGATTTCCATTTACTCTCTACCGGAAATAAGAAGCTTCGCCTCAGGTGCCCCAAAATGTGTTCAATGTTATGTTATGTTATGCAATCACTGGTTCCACCCGGAGCGACAGCTCCCGTTCGACAGCTCCCAGGATTTACTGATATCCTTCCATGTCCAACGATGATTGATCCCGAGGAATTAATCACCTGACTATCTGCCTGCTGTACCTTGCTGCTGTTCCTGTTTAATTGTTCTGTCTTGCGAGGGGACGCACGGCTGTTGTCAGGGCCAAAATAGTAGTAGTGCTAGCCTGCTTGACAGACAATTACCCCAGCTGGAGACCGGCGGCCTGTTCCCGCCAGCCTGATCGGTAGCGCGCTGCGCTACGAAGCTGATGACCTGAGTTTGGATCCCGTTCCGGACCGTTGACGGATTTTCACCTGAGGCCCTCCTGGCCTCAAGTGAAGTCTCTACGGCATTTTTTTGCCGTATCCAGATTTTTTCTGTTAGTACCGGGCGTAATCGCACCGCCTGCCCTCCTCTGTCCCCTGTAAACCCTGCGAGCGTGCAAAGCCCAAAGGGTGCTTGGAGTAAGCAATAGGCAAAGAGCCGGCGCCTCGTGCCCCCCCCCCCCCTTTTGCTATTACACTGCACTGCACCACACCTCTCTTTCATGACCAGACTGTTAGGTTAACTCTGTTCGGATTATTTATTTTATTTATTTATTTATTTACTTTTCACACTTAACCAACATCACATCCAAACATGACAACACCCATTGACACGCAAGTCCCCATGGACTTACGGTCGGTGTTTAAATGTAAGTGGACAAGCTCTGAGTGTGTTGATTACGACTTCTATTGCCTCTTTTTTGCATTCTTTGACTCCAGAGACACGCATACGAGGCTTGCATTTCAAAATGAACTATGCGACCTGGTTAACAAACCAGACGTAACCACACTTGCAAAATGCAAGGGATTGTCATTCTTCCGGGCCCTCAATGAGGAAACAATCCGGAAATACGAAGAAAGACATAACGTCTCATTCACTACTGCCACGGAGGTCACGCAGCTTACGAATAAACGTAAGATCTCATCGGACGACAGTGACAACGAAAGTGGCATGCCCGACAAAATGCAATGTTATAACGGTAACACCTACCCTTCGGTGCCTAGTCATACGCCTGTACCAGGGGCTGGTAGCTCCACCACGAACATCATCAATGAACGGATGAATGAATCTGAGCCAGGAGGCTCACTATCCTAACAAAGCTATGCTGCTGCCGCTGGTCAAACTGGCAATAAATCTGCCAAGTACGGTATTTATGCAGAACTAAAAAAGAACTATGCCTAACAACTTAAAGACATGTCTACAGTGATTGACCATGAACTCAGGTCCACCCTCACGGGGGAAAACACAAGATAGTCATCCCCGATGACAACATATTTAGACTGGTCCAGGCGTATCTCAACCAGAACAACATAGACTTCCAAACCATGGATCCTAAGGCCCAACGACCAAGAAAATATGTGATTAAGGGCATTCCCACTACCACTCCAACTGCGGAGATTGAACAATTTCTCAGGGAGAAAGACTTAGACCCCGTCCAGGTCAACTTTCTATACTCCAAAAAACTGCAAAGACACTGGGCTATCGCTCTTGTGGCGCTCCGATCCACCCCAAATCTTGAGGAATTACACAGAATAACCAACTATGGTCACTTAAATGTCTCTGTCAAGAACTACAAGGACCAGAAACGTGCAAAACAATGTCATAACTGTCTGTCCTACGGACACCACTCGGCCATCTGCACCCTGACGCCTAAGTGCCTGAAGTGTGCCGACCGGCATACCTTTACGTCCTGCCCTGTCAAGGATAAGAAGCAAGATGCCACTTGTGCCAATTGCAACGGCAACCACGTTGCCACCTACAGAGCTGCCCTCGCAACCCAAGCAATAGGAACAAAAATAAAAACAATGCATCCAAAACTGCATTGAATAAAACTGCTTAACCATCACTAACCCGTCAGGTTCAGGAAAACTTCACCAACCTGATAACCCCTACTACTCAGAGGACTCCAGACCAGGCTGATGAACACAAAGAAACCGAAGATCAGGAAAAGGAGAAGGAAACTATCCCTCCTCCCAAACCAGCGAGACAAAACCAAAAAACCAGGAAACAAAAATCAAAACAAACTAAGGCTGCCGCAACTAAGCCCCCCCGGGCTAAACCCGCCAGTTCTTTCCGAGCCGGCTACTCAAAACAGCACCAATACCAAATCCAAGTAAAAACCCAATGCGAACGGAACTTCAAACAGTGACCAGCATGAATCAGTTGCTACCGTGCTTGAATTGTTTCACGCCATGAAGGAGCTCTCAGCCCTAACCAATATCTCCAAAATGATCGGCTTCTTCAAAGAAGTCACTGTCAAGATGCGAATGCACACTAAACCAGTCGACCAAGCATTCCACATGCTACAATTGTATAACAGTTACTTCAACCCCGAACATGGAGAGTAAAAACTGTTTAAAATTTTCCTCATGGAATGCGAATGGCCTCCACGGGAGGATTCCAGAATTTCGGGACTTTCTTGCCAAGGGGGACTTCGACATTGCATACGTGCAAGAAACGATGTGGAGGATAAACAAACCCTACTGGGTACCAAACTATACTGTTTACAGATACGACCGTGACTCCAGCGATACCCATCTGAGAGGTGGTGTCGCGATTTATATCAAGACAAATATACCTCACGCCCTGGTGGAAGACCTTGACATGGAAAAACTTGAAGTGGTTTCTATCACTATTGACACTAATCATTAAGCTGTTAATCTCCTTTGCCTATGCCCGGCATAACCTCGGCTTCCCCACCGAAGACCTTCGTAAGATCTTCAACTGCTGTCCTAATAGCTTCATAATTGGGGACTTTAATGCTATACACTTGGCATGAAACTGCCGCCCGCGTGCATTCGCATGTCCTTATGGTACGCAACTCCTGAGACTACTCATTTCGGATCACCTCCGTATTGCGTACCCAATGTTTCCCATGCACTTTGTCAGCAATGACCCTGCCTTGCACTCCACCATAGACTTTGCACTGCATTCATTGAACTGTCTACCTACTATCCCAGCATCGGTAGCATACATCAAATGCATACATGAATGCATACATCGAATACATACGATACATCGAATTAACGTCGCCGTCGACGTAGTTTCGACGTAATCATCGACGTTAAAAATCCTTGGATATGTCCACCTGTTTGCCCGTCGAGCGCTGAACTTCTCGACGGCGTATTACCCGCGAGGGGAGACCGTGAGAGATAACAATCTCGCTTAACTACGGCGTAAGAATAGAAAAGGGTGACCGCCAGGAAGAGAAAATCCCCGATATTGGTCGAACACTCGTCGCTATAACGGCGAAGGGAGACAGATTCTCGGAATCCATTTATAAAATTCAGCTCATAGTGGTTGATTTTACCTTATACGTTGTCGAATCGCTCCAACAGGACAGAGAAAACCGGCTTATATTCGTCTAATAGAAGTCGTTCTTTAAAGACTTCGCAGAATTTGTCGAATTCTGGCCATTTATAAACGTAGTAATTATGCCGCAATTCCAGACATTCAGAGAATAGACAAATACCATTTGCATACGTCGTGAAGGAATGGAAATTCAAACTGTTCTGATCTTGTGAACTTTTGCCGTTTAAAAAGGAAACATTTTATATTTCTATATAATACATTTTAATATTAGTTTGTTAGCTAATAAAAAGTAATTTTTAATTAAATGTGCAGAAATTACAAGTTTTAAATTAACTTCTAGTCGTTTAGATGAAGTTGTAAAATATACATTCATAAAAATTTGAACAGAGGGAAAATACATTAAAGAAAAATATAATCTTGATTTTTTGAATTTAATTGATCAGTAACTTGCATAAATAGCTTATGTCTCTATTTTACATTTTAAAGGGTTTACTTTTTCCCCCCGGTACATTTTATGAATTGTTTTTACTGTAGGTATATTCAATAAAAGAGGGGTGGGTACGCTGTTTAATTCAATGTTATAAACAATCTAAATATCTTCATATATTGGTGAAAGATGGTGAAAAAGTAACTTAAAAATTAAATAAAATATTACTAAATTTAGTTAAGTAAGGAGAACAGTTTAAAATGCAATTTTACTAACAGTAAATATAATTTACTTATTTTATATAAAAAAGGTTACTTTTGAACCAATATATGAAAATATTTAGATAGTTTATAAGAGTAGATTAATAATTTTTTGCACCCTTTTATTAAAAATACCTAATACGGCCAAAACGATTAATAAAATGTACCGGGTGAAAAAGTGGAAACCCTTCAAAATGTAAATTAGTGACATAAGTTGTTCGTGCGAGTTACTTATCTGTTAAATTAAAAATCAAGATTATATTTTAACTTTAATATATTTTTGTATATGTTCAGACTTTTATGAATATAAATTTTATAACTTTATCTAAACGATTAGAAGTTAATTTAAAACTCGTTATTTCTAATCATTTAATTCAAAATTGCTTTTCATTAGCTAACAACTAGTAGTATAATGTATTATATTTAGAAATATAAAGTGTTTCCTTTTAAATGGCATGTGCACCCGACAAGAAGTATGAATTTCTATGATTTCACGACGTATGTAAATGGTGTGTGACTGACATATTCTCTAAATGTCTGGAATTCCGGCATAATTACTACGTTTATAAACTGTCAAGATTCGACGAAATCGTCAAGGAACCACTTCTATTAGACGAATAAGCCTGCTTTTTTATCTCCATAGTTTATTATAGTTTTCCTGTAATAAAATATGAACAAGTTTTCTATCTACAAATCCCCCCCCTCTCACCCTCCCACGAGAAAAATTCTGTCTATTTCATTACACAAACTTTTTTTTATTTATCTCTGTTAATTCTTTGATTTGTTCAATTTTACTACTCCAAATAGGTTTAAATTACATACTAAATGCACACATATTAGTATACAATTTAAAAAGAAAAAAAAAACTTTGCATAAAGTGCTTTAATCTGTTTCATTGTAAGCTATGCCATAATGCAATAATAAGTTGACTTTTGTTATAGTAAGTTTACATTAAGTAAATTCGTGCTTATAATGAGAAAAAATATTTCATATGCTTAAGGTAAACAGTTGATTTTATGCCAATTGTACCTTTACATTTCACTCTATAATACAAATAAGAAGACTTATAATTAGCAATTAAAAAGAAAATGAATAAAAGAAACAAAGCACATAATTATTAGTTAAATAATTATTTAACTCACCTCTAAAATTTTGATGGCTGGAATTAAAATTTGTAGTTACCCCGATAAACTTTAATAACATCACCGGCCAACACAATTTAAAGAGAGCCAGACAAACTTATTAATATGCCAAGCTAACGATAAATCGTGTTAGCATTGAACTTGAAAAATATTCCAAGTGATACTTGAAAAATATCCACTTTTATAGGATATTTTTCTATGGAAATTTTACTTTTCTGTGTAGCGCAGCTGAGCTCAGCCATTGACTACACGCTGGAGCGAGTTCTGCCCTTGCATAAAAAACTGCGAAGTACGAGCCACGCGAACCATGAACGAATATACACACAAAAAAGAAAAAAAAAGCATCTGTTTTCTGAGAAAACGGTTGGGGTGGACATGTAAAAGATAGTGAGAAAGGACCCCATAAATTCTGTCTCCCCTGCACTGTTTATTCGACGTTCAACTGAATATTAACTAAGCTGAAAAAATTTCTTGATGCTCCATCGTGTTTCTTCTTGGCTGGCTTGGGGGGGGGAGGGTCTCTCAGACCGCCCAAGCCATGAGCGGAAAATCGGCGATGTATTGACGGATCATAGACCTCCTGAGGGCGACCAACATTAACAGTCGAAGATAGCCGCCTCCCTGACCAAAATCGAACGGCGTTTTATAACGTCGACAACACAATGTATGTTTGATCTCTTTTAAACGCTATTTTTTGCTGTAATTTTTCATCGACCTATTTTCGACATTTCGACATCGGGAATACGTAATTTAAACGTGTGTGCGCTTGATGGGTATTACCACGCTCAATATGTTTGCATCTGACCATCTCCTGACCATCTGACCATCTACACGGAACTGCCCATTGTGCACTCGCTAATTAGCAAAAAACCAAAGTTGAAGACCAACTGGCCGGAGTTCACAAGCCATCGACTTGATGCCCCGAAAGTTCTCACCAGCTGTCATTGCAACGAAGACATTGATAACGAGGCCATCCACCTAACCGAAGAAATCGCAAGAGCACATCGCGCAGCCTCAAAACCGTACGACTCTCCTCACAACCTCACTCTCCCGACGGAGAACAAAAACCTCATTGCCAAACGCAACCAAGCAAGACGCCGCTACCAAGCTTCTCGTAGTCCTACTGACAGGGAGACGTTCCGCAACTTGCAAAAACTGGTCAAAGAACAAATCCGGAAGTTCCAAATTATACGCTGGAACGAATATCTTGACTCCATCGGTCCTGAGAACAACTCCCTCTGGCGCGCCATCAAGCGCGTCAAGAACAAGAAGTTACATGTTCTACCTATCAAGCACAACACTATCCTGGTGCACGAGAAGGATAAAGCTGACGCTATTGCTCAGGTATATGAAAAACAATTTATGAGTGACGAACAGTCGTCTCTCAACATTCACCACAACCTGCAAGACTTCTTCTCCCGGGCCCCGGTTGAGGCGACCCCGGTCTCCAACACATTCTAGATATACAATGCCTGAGAACAGAAACTTTCACGTCATCACAAGGTCCACTAAGATGACGTCATCACACATTTATTTCACAAAGTAAAACTATTCAAAGTTTCTGGTGGATTTACTCCCGCATAAAACATTTTAATGATTTAAGACAGAAAATTCAATTTTACGACAAATAGGAAATTCTAACTATCACAAATTATATAATATGATATAGAAATAGATCAAGATAAATTATTTTCTATCAGAAAGGTACTTTTTCTTCAATTTGTATAATTCACCAGAAATTTTAAATAGTTTTACTTTGCGAAACTCAAACTGTGATGACGTCATCTTAGAAGACCTATTGATGACGTAAAAGCTTCTGTTCTCAGGCCTTCTACATCTAGGAGGTGGTACGCTCTCTCGCCCATCTGAGATCATTAACATCCTCGAAGATTTCCCAAAAAAGAAATAACCGGGTAAGGACGGTATTAGTAGCCATATGTTACGTAACCTCCCTGCCATCACCATCTTCAAGCTTACATCTCTCATCAACCACATTCTGACGCACCTCCACTTCCCGAAATCCTGGAAGGACGCTGTTATCTGCCCAATACCCAAGTCACACCAGGATCTAACTCACCCTGCCTCCTACCGCCCAATCAGTCTGCTTAGCAGCCTGGGCAAGGTGGCGGATAGAGTCCTCCGCCATCGGCTCAACGCCACGCTCACTGAGAAAAACATCATTATGCCCGAACAATTCGGATTTAGGCAACAGCACAGCACCACGCACCAGCTTTTTACGCGTCGTGGAGCAACTGTCTGAAGTTATCCAGCAGAAAGAACACACGGCCATAGTGTTGCTCGATATAAGCAAAGCCTTCGATAAAGTATGGCACGAGGGGCTTCTCTTCAAGCTCAACAACATAGGTATTAATGACTGCCTCATCCACCTACTTAAAAGCTACCTCTCTGAGCGCTCCTACACTTTCCGCTTAGGCAGTATCCATTCGGAAATGCACAACATCCAAAGTGGGGTATCACAAGGTTCTATCCTGGGCCCCAATCTTCATAACTTGTACGTCAACGACATACCCAGACACGCCCGTACCAGCCTCGCATTGTACCCTGACGACACGGCCATCATTGCCAGGCATCCAAATAGTAGATTCTTAGGAAGTGTCCTACGGGCACATCTTGATGCTATCGAACTTTGGATGCGTAACTGGAAAATCAAACTCAATGCCCAGAAATGCACCGCCATCTCCATGGGAAACAAGCCACCTCCATCCAGACTCATCGTTGATAATAAGAACATCGACTGGGCGGACTCTGCTACCTACCTAGAAGTCACCCTGGACAAGAATTTAACCCATTAACGCTCGGCGATCTATTTTTAGGCCGTCGCGAAATTTGTAAATCACTCAAATATTTAAGCATTAGTTTAGTTTCCTAATTTAATTTTTTGAATAATAAATCTGATTTTCACAAAATACTCAGCGATAACAAGTTTAAATGAGAATATTTCGCTGTCTTATTCACATTTTTAGAAAAACATTTACGTTCTTCATACCCCATAAACGTCGGAAATTTATTTATCATTTCTGGCATCAACATAAATTGGAGAATCTGCTGAAAAAAGTTGGGCGCTAATGGGTTAACTTGGAAGAAGCACATCACCCTCACCAGAGGCAAAATGAAAGCAGCAGTTAACGGGGTTAGCAGCCTCATATACACCAAGAAGCACAAAACTAAAAATAAAATACTTATCTACAAGGCTCTTGTTAGACCAATTGCACTCTACGCTGCACCCGTATGGGCTTACGCAGCTCAGAAGCACATCACCAACCTCACCGCAACTGAATCACGTTTCTTAAGAATCATCAGGCACGGCCCCGACTTTCTTATGAACAGAATTAATTAAAAAGATCTCCGTATCAACATAATGACCAAACAGCTCCACAAACTCACGAAACGCTTCTACAGCAAGCTTGGCAATCTTCAAAATGAAATCATTGCTGAGCTACCCGATTACGACTTCCATAACCCCAGCTTCTGAAAACGGCCAAAGGCCACCCTGTCTCTTCTCGCCCCACCGAACTGATCCACTGCCTCCTATATATAGAAAGCCTAACCGCTGCTACGTCATTAAGCTTTTGGGTCATCTTTAGACCTTCCAAATATGATATCATCACAGTTTAATTTTCATGAAGTAAAACTATTCGAAATTTCTGGTGAATTTACTCTCTCATAACAACATTTAAGTGAATTGAGATAGAAAATTTAATTTTACAAAAAAAGGCACTTTTTAACTGTAACTAATTATATAATGTAATAAGGGAGTAGATCAGAATGAATTGTTTTGTATCACAAAGGTTTTCTAATTCTTATCTTTAACTTAAGATACTTTTTAATATTTGTAGCATTCACCAGAAAACTGAAATAGTTTTATCTTATGAGAAAGAAAATGTGGTGACGTCATCACTTGAAAACCTAATAATGACGTCAAAGCTTCAGCGCTCAGGCTTTCTGTATCTATAAGGCAGTGCCTGATCTCAGTCTAGCAACCCAGCCGAAGTTCACCGCTAGTCGGTGAGGGGAAGCTCGGTAGACCATCGAGATCGCCCCCCCCCCCAAGTCATGCATCCTGCACGGCCATCGACTCGACTGAAATTTCTAGTTTTCTTCTTTTCTTTTATTAGGTCCTCGCTCTAACCATGTGGATCCCCCACATGTTTTTCTTTTAACATCTCACTTAGGTTTCGCGCAATGTTACCTATGCCCAACTGGAGGCAAGACTTTACCAGTCAGGTACTCCAATAAAAAACTTTTCAGTCAGTCAGTTATGTTATATTATGCTGAGGCTGTTTCCCCGCAAGTTTCAAGGGTTGGGGAGGGAAAAAAAAGAAAAATTCTCCTGATAATCGTAGTCTTCCCTATAAGGTAAATACTAAACCTCCTCCTAACAGTAAACAAACTTCTGAATCTACAAATGTTAACAAACCTGTCTATTCTTCCAAATTTTATGCTGCTGCGCTTAAAAGTAATGACAATAATGCTACCTCAGATATCCCCAAGCACCCAATTCTGTATTTGATCTAGGCAAAATTGTCAATGAAATCAACAATCTCATCTGTGTCGACAGCTTCGAAAACTTAATATCCAGTGACGTGCATTCCGCCCAAACAACCCAAGCAGTGCTTGGGCAACTGAAAATAAGGCTATTATTGTTTTTAAATTTTGCTTTCTATCACAAATTCAAAGAAAATACCATCTACCTTATTTATTCATAATTTCTTAACACAAAGATAAATGTCAAGTGGATAAACAAGTATATTTTCTTTCTGACTCTTCATTTCTCTGCCGTGAGATCAACCCATCTGCAATGTCTGCTGAAGGTGTGTTGCTATAGAAACATGACTTCATCAGAGAATTAGCCAATCAGAGACGACACTCCGAAACCCATATTCTGCCTTCTTGCTTGGGCGGAATGCACGTCACTGTTAATATAATTTAAAGCTCTAAAAATTAAAATTACCAGTCGAGATTCTAATTTTAAGAAGTCAAATGCTTTCTTGTCAAGACTTATTCTTCGTTAGTACTGTATAGTGCTATCTTATTTCTTGTAAGGCTTTATTATTATTATTTTTCTTTACTTTTTCTTGTTAGCAATCAGCTAGCATTTTTCATTCTATGTTCAATGTCTATACTTCTCATTTGCTTTATCAGAGGTAAGGGGACTGACCCCAGTTACTCTAAAACTATTTCTAGATGAAGATGAAGATGCTAAGGCTGTTGAATCAGACAAAATTCTTCATGACGTTAAAAATTTCCTTGTTTTCAAAGCTTAAAACTATAAACTAAAATAAAATTATTAGTCAAGACTCTAGTTAAATTCTTTTTTCTAAGGACTTACTCAAATCTTCAATAGTATTGCATACTACCATCTTTTTTTACTTTCCGAACATGTAACTTATAAGGAAAGTATTGATATCATGAAAAAATTCGACTGAGATTTTGGTGTATTTACGGTTTCTGAGGTCTTCTGAATTCATTTATGCTATTTTCACGGGATGTATGTAGTATGTGAGTGAACACGATAGCTCCTGAACGGTGCATTCGATTGAGCTCAAATTTGGTGTATACGTTATAGACCGCCGTCGCAAGATCGTTATTGATTTTGGTATGTATAGGATTTATAGATTTTTTTACAGGGCTACAAAAACATTTCTTTCGCATTATGGCCAATGGACGGAAATTCTTGAGAGGGGGCTCTAGCATCTAAACGGTGCTTTCGATAGAGCACACATTGAGCAAATACCGTGTTTACCCGCGTATAAGTCGCGAAATTTTGGACAAAAAAAGGCTTTAAATTGAGGAGGTCGACTTATACGAGGGTCCTTAAGTTTTTTATTTTTAATCAGAAGTCAAAAATGCCTCCTTGAAACACAATTATTCTGCTCCCGCATTCCATAACCCAGTGACGTCGATTTCCATATTAGGAAGAATGTACCGATACAGAGATTGAAAACGTGTATCATGACGAGCCGATGACGACGAAGGAATTTTGTGAATTGTATGGCGAGTCCACTACTAAATCGGATCTTCAATCAGTTTAACTTTGTATATACTACTTTACCCTATCTCTCAGTTGTGTCTTATTATTATTAATTATCAGTTTAATATTTTATACTACTTTTGTATATTACCTTTATTATTGCATATTTAGTACTTTCTCTTTTTGCCAGATGATTTTGAATAAATGTATTTTTGAAAAAATTAATTTTCTTTACAGGGAAATTAAGGGGCCGACTTATACGCGGATTTAAAAAAATTCAAATTCCTTGATCGGGAAAGTGCGTGTCGACTTATACGCGAGATCGACGTATATGTGGTTAAATACGGTATATAAAAGGTCACGGCCACGTGATCTGCATAGATTTTGGTGTGTGTAGACTTTATAGTTTGTTTACGGGATTGCAAAAAATAATTCTATATTACGGGCTATGACGCAAATATTTAAAATGAGCTAGTGTCTAAATGGTACCTTAGAAGAATTTCAAACTGCGTACATATATTCTAGGTCACCGTTACACAACATATATAGATTTTGCTGTGTATAGGGCGTGTAGTTTTTTGACAGGGCAACAAATGAGTGTTCTTTTACATTATGGCCACTGCATAAATTTTAGCGAGTGTACGCCCTACAGTGTTTTACAAGGGTACAAAAGAGTATTCTTAAATATTGCGGCCTATACACTCAAATCATTGGAAGTGCACTAGTGCCTGAACACTAGATCCGATTCAGTTGAACGAAATATTTTTATCCGCTTGGTAAATATCAAATGTTCGGAAAGTCGAGTGGAGTCGCTCCATATTTTTTTTTCTTGTAAGGCTTTGATTTTTTTTGCTAGCTCGCAGCTAGCAATTTCCTCTATGTCTGTACGTTTCATTTGTTGTGCCAGAAGAAGTTGGCACTTTGATATTAGTTCTGCTGCGTCACTTATGGAAAGAATAGTTGCCCATAACTGTTAACCCCTCCAATTTCTTCAGGAGATTTTTCACCACAATTTGTAAACGGCTTTACTTTGAATTAAGTATTTGGCGTTTTATAATTAGTACAGTGATAGGTAAAACGTAATAGTGGGATATCTCCCATAGAAATCGGGATGGTTGTCAGAGATGCGAGATGTAGTTTTGGTGACTTTCGTTTCAATGAGCATATAGAATTTAGTAAACAGGAACACACACACACACAAAGAGAGGGTGCACAAAATGAATATGAGTTTTCCCTTCACTCAGAGGTTAATCAGGTCCAACCTGATTGCTCCTTTCGTTGCAAAGATGCTGCGACAGAGATTTCCCCTTCTGGCTCAGTGCTTCGCGTAGTAGAGTAAGGCGTTGGGATCGAGAGAAAGTATTATTTGCAACTATGGGAGCGGATTAAGGTAATGTCAATAAAATTGCAAAAAAGGTTATGTAGTGTTTTCTAATCAATTGGAGTCTTATTATAATGTTTTTTTTTTCTTATTTTTAATCTAGGTATTGATTTTATCCCATTTCTTCAATTTTATCGCTTTTTGTCTCAGTAAAATGAACTTAAAAAATATTTAGCATTTAAACGTAGTTTATCAATTCTTGGCAAGATGTGGCAACTAAATGCTTTGCAGTCAGGACTTATTAGGACTTAGATAGTACTACATACCGTAGAGTCTCGCTTATCCGCATTCCGTATTATCCGACGTCGGTCAAAGCGACTGGATTAGGGATGGGCACGAGACGTAAAATTACGGTGTCTCTCTTAAGCTTAAAAAGCTACAAGAATTGACATAATGATGCTGCAAAAACGGCAAGATTTATCAACGAAGAAACGGCATTCATCTGGAAAACAAACATTAAAAAATTCTTTAAATCCTCACATGACTGAATTTTAATTGTAACATATGGTATTCGTAAATTCAGACAATAGATTATTGCGGAATTGTAAGTTCATTTTCCCCATTGTTTTCGTGTACTTGTAGAGCATGATTATAATCCAAAATAGTAATTTGCAAGGTAACATAAGGATGTATGTATTATGCTCCTGGATACAATGTAGCCTAACGTATAAGAACCTTTTTCCTGACTCTTCCCTATTATCCGACAAGTTCGCTTATCCGACATTGTGCTGGCCCCTTTATGCCGGATAAGCGAGACTCTACTGTAATGCTATTTTATTTTCTTCAGAATATCACCCATAAAGTTTTGGCATACAAAATATGATTAATTTATGCTTATTAGCTCTTGTCTGAATTTTACGATCAACGTGGTAAAAACCATTTGCCTTTCGAAAATCAGAACTGTTCCAGGAGAATATCTGTATATATTTGTTCTCGAGTACTACAAAGGAAAAGGGTAATTTTAATCGGACTTTAATTGCTTTTTAATAGCTGAATCATTTTCTCTCCTGCTGACATTCGCTTTTGGCTAGGGAACGACATTTCGAGATCAGAATAGTTCGGACAGGCAAGCTAATTATCGAAGATGGAAATGTTCTGTGTCTTTATTTCTTCTGACCAGTGGGTTCCAGCAGTGTCCTTGCATCGGAATTTACATTGTTATATTTTGCTACTTGGTTAGCGTTACCAGGCGTCTGGATAAAGACGGACATAGTTAGGCTTTTTGATTGCGTGTCCGGCCAAACTTAACGGTCTCCGGCTTTTAAAGGTAACTTTGGCTGATTAGTAATAAAGTACTTGAACTGATTTGGCATTCGATGTTATTTATATTTCATTAGAATTTAACAAGATTCATGGTAATAATAAAAAAAAGCTTGATTTTACATGCAATTTCTTTGTTGTACCTATTAATACTCAGACAAAATCCGCAATATTGTAGGCTGTCCGGCCTTTTTACTCAAATGTCCGGCCAAACTGGCTGGTCCGTCCGGCTATTTGGTTTGGCGACCTGGCAACCCTATACTTGGTTCAGCTTCAGGTCTAGCCGTCCGCGACGGACCACTCCCGTGTTATGGAACTGACAATTAGATTAGTCAACGGAATAGATGCAGCGGGAGTGCTTACCGGCAGCAGGAAATCGGAGTCCTTGAGAAATTTTGGAGTTCGTGCATTGCATGGTCTTAGCTATATCTAGCCCTAACAAATAAGACGAAAATTTGAGTCGTCTACAAAACTTTCATGACATTCTGGTAAGAATTTCCATTTCCTGGAAACGGAAAGTTTAAATTTACACTTAGGTTGACTTAAAACGGAATCACCGGTAACAAGCGTTCAAATCTTCTACCTCTAATGTCAGAAACAAATCAAAACATTTTCGGGCAAGCGGCCAATTCCGGAATCGTGTTTGATAGAGGAAATTTTTCGATTCTTCCCTTTCCAGGGACACGAAGGATCAGAGATTTTTGAATCGCTGGAGGCATGACGGGATAAGGCTTCCTGATTGGTTGAGAGTAACAAGTTGCAGAGGAGAGTGGAGAAGTATCTGTTTTCTTTCTCCTCCTCTTCGAACAGATACTGCTGCTCCTGAGATAAGAAGTGCAGTTTCCAGTTTTCTTTCTTTTTCTAACAGAATTATAGTTTTTATACCAAAATTTCCGTTTGAAAAACTTTCAAATACTGTACATGTGACATAAGGTCTCACGGGATGAATGTGGAAGAAACTGGAAAAGACTTTGTTAGCTTCATTTTTATCTTTTTCTTCGGTACTTTTTCCAAAGAGGAAAGCTTTTTAAAAAAAGAAATTCTTTTTGGCTAATCCTTTAAAGTAAGCTTATACGACATATTAATTACACGGATGCAGATTTTTTTTGGTTATTTTATTTTAAGATTAAATGTCAGTTGTTTTGCCGTTCAACACGTAATTTACACATATCTGTATGTTTAATTTTTTTTAAGAATTCTAATTCCAAATTTTAACAACATACATTTTTTAGTTAACAACATACATTTAGTTACAAAGAGAATTTTTGTATATTAATATTTAAATGTTTTATCCCTTCTTATCATACGCAACATCACTAACATTCTTCTGGATATAAAATTGAACATCTTTTATGAACATTATCTTTCAATGTGACACAACTTCTTTACTCTTTGGTTCGAATTTTGCCGCTGTCAGCACAACATTGCTTTTTTTGAAAATTAAGCAAATTACAGTATATAATTAGTGGTGAATTAAATTCAGTAAACCTTGGTATGTATAAGCAAAGATAAAATGCACTTGGCTATTGAGCAAGTTTTCCATGAAAGTGAAAGTAAAGTTCTTGCATATGCTTTCGCATAGTTTGAAATTTCTCTCGTGAAATAAACAGTTACAAGTGAAACTATAATATGATGTAATTGATGATGTATTTTGAAATACTGGATATATCAGACATTGAATTTCTGAAAATGCTTTCAAGAAATCACTAATAAATGCCTATAACGGTATGCTACAGTCATTTATTGTGAAATGGGACTCGAATTAATTATTTATATAAATTTACTGGTATTAAAGTTACATTATCCGATGAAAAATCTCGTACCTTGTGAATGTGACTTTCTTCTTTTTAATGCATTGCATTACATTTCCATAGAAACTTCATGGAATGTGGTCAGTACCATTAATGACGTATTGAACTTACCTAAAAATAGAAATAAAAAGGCATGAAGGCATGTAATATTTACATCTCTCAACAAAGTTGAAAATAATATGACTAATACATTCCCGTTTATTTAACATAGCATTACAAGATATCGCTACAGACTACGCGCCTAGAATTTTATTAGAAGCTTTATGTTTGTCCGTAATAATAGAACCTAGAAAAAAATATTGGTTTAAAACAGAATCTCTGAAACCTTTTTACCTACGGAGAACTCTGAATTTTGAATGGGTACATTCTGCAGTTTCACGTACCATCTTGTGTAAATAAATCTGAGCAGGGGTGTAGCCAAGGGGTGTCATAACCCCCCCCCCCACCATGAGGAATTTTTTGCCATACAAAATGTATATTCTTCACTACATTATCACACACACGTATACATATATATGAGTTGTAGTAGTCGTAACCACCCCCCCCCCCATGAAAAATTTCTGGCTACGCCCCGGAATCTGAATCTAGTGAATTCGCAAATATCTGCGTATCGACAGGACGCTGCGAAATTCCATATTACCGTACGGGAAGAAGTTATTCATTCATAACATCCCAATTTTTTAATATTGTGTCTTTTTTTCCTCCATTATCTAGAGCAGTGGTTCCCAACTCAAATTAACTCGCCAACCCCTTTTAGACTTCTAATTTACCGATGGACTACTTAAAACAGTTCTTTTCGTGGAAGGGGGGGGGTAACATCCAAAAGAAAAAAAAAGCACGAAACGTTTTTCACAAAATTTAATAATAAAATGAAGAATTCAAATAAGCGCAGAGAATGTTATTTCCGCTCACTCAATGATGCTGATAGTAGTTAATCAACCCTGTTCACATATGCCTTGTTTAGATATAGCCGAAGACAAAAGCTTGGCTGCGATGCTACTATATTTTATCGAATCGTATTTAATATTATGCCCGCCCGTGCTTTCCGAATTTTGCAAGGATTATGAAACCGTTTTTTTTTTTTTTTTTTTTTTCCTCAATTCTCTAATAAACCGAAAGCAAATACTCTGTCTTTTTTACCTGAATATTGAGAAAATACAATTATTTTTAAACACTCACGCACTGCACGAACCATTTAAAACTGGTTCATGGACCATCAGTGGTCAGCGGACCATCAGTTGGGAACCACTGATCTAGCTAATGACACGATGCATCGTTTTCCGTTCCTGAAATTTTGATATTTTCCTAGCCAATATTTTAAAATATGAAATAAATAAAATTTATTAAATAAATTTTTGCGAAAATGGTTTTACAAATTTCAATGGACTGTTTAAAATATTGGCAACGAAAATATCAAGATTTCAGATACGGCAAAATACGCACCGTGTCAGCTCTTAGATGATGGAGAGAAAACCAGGGCAAAACATGCTATGAGTTTAAATTCGACAGCCCCCCCCCCCCCCCCCCCCCCGTAATCATTCATACGACTCTAAAGAATTTTAGGTCGCGCTAGCCTATGCCTGGTTGAGAATATTGCGATAACGTCAGGTTTTGCAATTTTAATTACTTAAATATTATTGAAAAGTCACAGACATTTTCATTTTCATTGGGGAAATCATAATTCGATGAACTATTTTATCAATACTTTAAATTAAGGCCATTTTCAGAGTTCTCGGATGGGGTACATGCCGAGAGTTACGAATATACGAAGAACCTGTCATTTATAGAGGATAGTTACAATAAAACACCCTTATCAAGCATTATGAGCGGAGCGGTTGAGCCGATTTTTACAAAATTTATCATATGGACCGTACACGAGATGTGCTCAAGAAAGATTTCCAAGATTAGTTTTTAAAATGTCGACTAGGTGGCACTTTGCATGTTGAAATCACCTTAAAAGTAAATGCTCAAAAACTGTTGAATAATCGCTGAAATTGTTTGTAACGTTTCGTATGAGCCATTTCTAATGTTAAATTTGCTATTACTTTCAAAGACACACCTACAGGCTATGCTATGGATTGAATTATTATTTTGATATTTCTTGAGCGCATTTCGTGTGCACTGATGAAGTTCAAATTTTTCATTTAAAATAAAACTGCTTAAGAAATGTGGTGGGAATCTTTCGATAAAAACACAAAAGAGTGGACAGTTGTGTAATCCGTCCATTCGTTTTAGCTCTTGAACTCTGATTTGGAGGGAAAAGTTTAATCATAATAAATCTGCATATAAATTACAGATTTACTTAAAAAAAATTCCTTAAAATAGTTTAACTGAATTTTTATACTTATAATTTTAAGATATGTTTAGAAAGTATGTATAAAATATAGAAGGGGAATTTATATTGCTTATATATAACATACGAGCGACTGTACTTGAATATCCGCCAGCCACGCAGAAAATTATATTCAATCATATTTTGCGATTTATTCAATTCATTATTCACAAAATAAAAGTCGGAAAACTAACTGCTTCTTGTACAAGCAACCAAACGCAATAATAGTGAGGTATTTCTCTTGTGCTCATTTTAAAAATCATGTTGCGACCTTCCTTTAAAAATATAAATCAAAAGAAAGTTTACAAGCCAAACATAGTTTAGAAGTTACATATATTAGCCTTATAACTCTGCACGAGGTCAAAATAAATCAATCGAAAATTAACTCTCCACGTGATCGAAATAAATCAATACAAATTAACTCTGCCATTGGCCAAAATAACACAACATTCAAAGTGAACTTAAATAAAATACATATCAATATATTTCTTCTACGTCGTCGTCCTTTTCTTTTCTTTTCTTTCTTTCTTTCTTTTTTTTTTAATAACGAACGAGCACTTGCCGATTAGATATTCGCCACTATAACGGCCTGAAGGTATTGGCCATTCTATTGTGGGAGCACCAAATGGGCGGCCAACATTACCCCCTATGAAAGGACGGACGAGTTAACACCCAAGCCCTAATAGCTGGGACTCTAACCCGAAACCAGGGGGAGATAAAATGGTTCATTAGTAGTGTAGTGCGAAAAACATTTTTTTTTTTAAATTTGAAACGCCACCATGTGCAATAGTTGCGATTTTGTTAGTAAAATTAAACCCTGAAATTTGGATTAAATTGTGTAATATCTCAGGAACCACGAATTTTGGAAATTATGGGAAAAAATGCTTTAAAATCAACCGCTCTTTTCATTAAAAAAAATAATAAAAATATGAAATGTCACCAGGTTATTTATTTGCACTTTTGAGTATATAAACATTTGTAAAAAGCTAGTCGATGCAAAATTCTTAGGCCTTACTAAAATCCTTGAAGTTGAGCGTTTTTCACTGAAAAGGGTACGCAAAGATATGTACATAGAGAAGATACTAGTCTTACCTTCTCATGTAAGGAGTACGTTAAATCAGCAAATCAGACTTTTTTTCAAAACATGGCATTAGCTTCCTAATGAATGTTTTTGCTCGGTTGAATCCATCTCTTGCATGGAGACCACACACATGAAGAGCAGATTCTGTCATAATCCTAATCATCCTCTCAACTGCTCGGGAATGGCAGGGTACTTTTAGAAATTTATCTTAAGAACTTGGTTGTTTATCCAACTTGAATAATTCCTGTAACACACTATTTGTCCATTTCTTTGTGGTGGGAGGCTCAGTCGCAACACATTCTTGCCAATTAATAAGATCAATGTAGTCACTGCTTTCGAAATTCACTTTGGAATCTGAAACCTTCTAATGCTCGTCGTTTGTTCCGAAGATTTTCTCGCCTTTATGATACGTGGAATGGCAAGCTGATGGACTGATATTCTGTAGTCGAATAACATTGCAGTGAGTGCATTTTCTGCATGAGTAAAATACGCGTTGTTTTGAACAAGGTTTTTTTGATACCCTTTAAATTATCTGGGAGATACTAAAATCGAGATATATTGGGAATTCTTTGGGCCTTCCTGAAAGGCACTGTTACACTTGATTCTGAAGCATGTTGGCTCGTATACTTTAGTTACGAATGTGGCTAATACAATACGTTGTAGTGTTGGATAAGATGTTCCAAAATACAAACGCAAAATGCGATTTGAGAACGATAGCCAGCGAGAATGGGAAAGTTTTCGGTGTCTCTATTTGCTAGAACTTGTGGGCAATAACCAGAGGAAACAGCTTTACAAGTTTTCCACAAATAACGTTGATCAGTGCTAAGATCCCTAAAAGTAAAATAGGATCTTTTACATTAATTTCATTTTTCTCGGAAAGGGAGGGGGGGCGTCGACCCCTTCCACCCACCCTTTAATCCGCCCTTGTGACCAGACGTACTTATCTAATCTTGGATTGCTTGACGTGTCTTTATCCTTTCTCGCCGAATTTTATATTGATCACAATAGCATGTGTTGTGTATTGTTTTCTTTTAGTAAAAATGGCAAATTTTAAGGGATTTGGGGAGGACAAAAAATTAATTTTACATCTGCTAGCTTTTTACAAATGTTTATATACTCAAAAGTGCAAATAAATAACCTGGTAACATTTCATATATTTTTTTTTTCTTTAATGAAAAGAGCAGTTTATTTTAATGCATTTTTCCCTATAATTTCCAAAATCCGTGGATTTTGAGGAGGCCTAAGATATTAAACAATTTCATCCAAATTTCAGGGTTTAATTTTACTATCAAAATCGCAACTATTGCACATGGTGACGTTTCGAATTAAAAAATAAAATGCTTTTCGCACCACCCTATTCATTAGTCACTAGATCACCTGGGCAGCTCTGTGTCTAAATTTGAAACTATGGAGTGTGTTCGTATATTTTCTGCATGCTCTGTTGATTACATTTTAACTATTTTAACACTGCTAAATAAAGCGCAAATCGGTTATAATGATTTTTTTTTTTGTATGCTATCCATAGTTGTTTAATCCATCGCTTTTGCAAATCAATAATATGTGTAATCATCGTTAAACCTAAATCAATTAAAATCTTCCACAGCATAAGTTAGATATTGAAAACCAGATATACCAATCAATATACTACAAGCAAATGTTCCGAGCAATATGACGACCGCAGCTTAGCTTCAGAAACCTCCTTTCAATATTTATCAATCTTCATAATGAAGCCTAAACCGCAGATCGATAGAATTATAGCGTTATACTAGCGTTTTCACCATCCGATTATTGCACCTAGACAGTTTCAGCTATGTCACTAATTAGATGAGTACTTGTCATGTGAATTGAATGAGTAGCTGTTTTCTGTAATTATTTATTAGTCCGTCCTTAAAAATTTGATGAAAGTTATGAACTTTTACTCACGACATGATGCGCTTTTCAAGTTGTTTGGTTTTAAATTTTGTTTTTCAGAGTCTTCGAAGAAACTGAATTTTGAACGAAAGCTTTTCGTGGTAATAAATTAGTACCAGGGAGATTTTTGTCTTGTTTATTATTAATTTTTCCTCCGGTTCCGCAAGTTTATAGCAGCCAACGTGTACAGAATACAATCAACCACATTTTGTAAATAAATATTTTAAGAAATTTTAAGCAAAAGTAATACTTCGCTTCCAATGCTCTTAAGTAAGTATGCAAACAGCGAATTATTCCTTGTTTTAAAATCACGGACTGTTTGGGTAGATCAATATGTAACTCAAGGTTGTTACAGAACTAACTTTTGATCCAGGTACTTTTTATAATTTGCTTTCCTTAAACAAATGAATACACATGATTTGAGAAACACAGCGTTAATAAAATGCTTCTTGCTTTATAAAAAGCCTTTACAAATGCTAAAACATTTTATCTAATATCTAAAGCACATCGTAATTTAACTGCAATCCTTTTAGATTATGATAAAAAATTTTAATGGAAAAATTTCAACTAAATGGATAAATGCAATTTTCACTTTGAACAGTTTGCATAAAAAAGCTCAAAAGTTTGAGTAATTGAGGTAACAAAATTTCATAGAAGATGATAGTAGGTCGTTACGAAAAATGTTTATGTAAGTTTTCTAAATAATAGTAATAATAAAAAAAAATCAAAAACCGATTTTGACTACCTCTAAATTTAATTATAATATCCAGCCTTCACCTGAAATTAGTTTCCCCTCCGCTAAAGAGGTTCTTTGACAGAACCTTTTAATTTGTATTGGCAGCCATGTACAGGATGTATTTGCATGTAAATCAAACGGGGAGAAACCAACCGTTCTTCCAGTGGTGTCAAGTATTTTAAACAATCCGGTATTTCGGGGAATTCGAAGCCATTGCTTATAGCTAATTCTGGTATTGTCAATTTAATCAAACAATCGTAACATGTTTTGCAAAATTTGCCAATATCATCGATATCTTTGTAAAAGACTAGTTTTATAAAGTCCGTTGTCGCTCCTTTGGACAGTAAAGTTGTTTTGGAATGGGTTCTTATTGACTTTTTGAACCACAGTCGATCACAACAATAGCATTGGTGGATTGGACCATCAGCAACAGCTTCGAAAAATTTCTCAGCTAATTTACGAAATTCTAGTTCTTCACACCTTACATTTAGATTAGTATCTGTTCTTGGTCTTTTCGATGGTATATCTAGACAGAGTCGTAAACGTTTTCTGTCTTGTCTTCTGGATTTGGATTCCGCTTCTTGAGCACGAAAATCTGGATCTTCCCTTTTTCTTTGCATAAATAGACGGTTAGTTTCACGATGACTTTCTTCCGGATTAGACAACTGGCGAGGACGGCCAGCGCGGCCTTGAACAACAGTCCCGGGTATATTCTTCTGATATTTAACGATGTAATACTGAAAGTAGAGCGTGAAATACCAAGCCTACGAGCTATTTCACACTGATCCCGCAAAAATGAAAATTTTAGAAATGCCACGACAGAACACCACCACTTGCTCCGAGGAGGGACAAAAGTTTGAACGCGACTCTGGAAACAAATCCAAGTTCTGAAAAATGAAATCGGAACCTCGGGAACTTGACAGCCAGTCGCAGACGCTCTGACAAAATCTTACAGTTTCCCCTTTTGTTTCATCTGACGTTACTTTGAAATTTTTCAAGTATCCATTATTCCAATCATGTGTCGGATCTTGGTGTGTTTCAAATTTCCGTGAGATCTGTAAGATTTTATTTACTATCAATTATCATCCACGACTTTTTTCGTCTGCCGAAAACTATTACCCTCTTTAGCGGAGGGTAATAATATGAAAAAATAAAACAATCTTTCTGTCCCAAGAACGCCTCATTAATAACTTTGATGCAATGAAAAACGTTTTTATTAGTAACAAAGACTCAATTATTTATTAATTAAGTCAAGGATTTTTAGCATTTCCATTAAAAATTATAATGAAGCGTATCCTTAATTAAATTAGTACTAATCTAGAGACATGTATAATTTTAAGATGTTTTCTATATTTAACATTTTACTGAAAAATGGCTAGTATTAGAGACATTTATTAGGGAAAAAATAAACATTTCTCCATAATTAGCTCTCTCGTCAAAACTTACGTAATAAGTTATATTTTTTGTCTAGGCCGTAAATTTCTAGATTCTGTTTTTCTTAGAATAAATAATTAATTAGAAATCAGGTTCGATTTTAATGCTGACTGAATTTCAATGCAATTAAAGTTGCTGTTTAATGAAATGTAAAAATATTTTATTCTGAAATTTAAATGAAACAAACTTTGTAGCTAAATAAAAGCGTATTAATTGGTAGATATAATTTTAATATAATTGTAATTAAAAGGCGTATTTTCAATTTTTTTATTCAGTGAAGGCTTAAATTGTTCCGTATTTAAGTTTTCCTTTCAGAGGTTTACAGTAGTTTGTTTATTTGCCAGGAGAGGACAGCACAAGTCGTTGAATGTGTCGTTTAGAGCCACATAAGTCCTTAATGGAGGTTATTTCCGCTACAATTTTAATTCCTCATCAGAATGTGGAGGACTTCTGAATATTGGTATCCCTCGGAAATTGTTAGTGAAAGGATTGCAATAGTTGTAGTATACTATGTTTAAAAAATTGTACTGTAGTTATGATTTAAAATAATCTAAATGACGGAATATAGTGCAGTCAGTTAAATAGTCAAAAATTCTTATTTAAAAATTTGTCGCAAAAATATTAAAGCACTAGTCGAATTTCCATCCCCTGATTCAACAATAATTCAAAATATTGTTTATTCAAAACGCTTACAAATCACGAAACGTCTTGTGAAAATGACTTCATGGGTTTAAGTAGGCTGTAAGTAAATTTTTGAAGTTGTTTATTAAATTAATGTCGGGAACTTACGAAACATCCCTAAATATGTAAAAATTGTAGCGAAATGTTTGCCTTGCAAATTGATAAGGTACTTTGTGCAGGTTTTATTATTATAAATAAATAAAATGTAAGTATTCCCTTGTTCTTTACGTCAGTTAATATGTTGGGGGGGTATTTTTCAACTAATTATAAAATTTAAGTTCAGTAATTTAAATTATAAATCTTTCTTACTTAAAACTATCTATTTGTAGATGAGTTTATATTACATGAAATCTCAATAAGCCTTTCTTCCTATAGTACTTCAATACAATTTTTCTCTTAGAAATTTTATTATTACTCCAATTTTCTACGGCGGAGTCTTAACCACAAGCTTAAAGCAACATTGGTTGGAACACCTTATTCATTTTTTCGTCGAGTTCTGAAGTACCGAGCAAACAACTTAACAAAAGAGCCTGCGCTTAAAGAATCCAGCATTTTAAGTTACGAAAAATAAAGAGCCCTGCTACAACTTTAAGTGATTTCCAATGCGAAACAAATTCACCGTAATGACTTCAGGAAAAAGTTTGCAGATATGCTTTCAGTTTAACGGTTCCTGTGCTTACGGCTTCGACCTAACAATAAACGAATATTTTATTTTAAAACTCACGACGTGTATTATGGTTGTTAAGGAAACTTGAATAATAGTCGATACTTAAAACTGAATGCATTGTAAAGTTCTTTAACATCAATAAGTCTTTTATTGATCGCATGGTTTTTAGCAAAAGCATGTATCCTCTGTATTGGTCTTTGAGGTGGAAAGCATGCTGGTTTGAAAAATAAGTCTGCGTAAATTTGTATTATTTTGTTTCTCTGAACGAGGATAACTGATCAATTAACACATTTAAATAATTCAAGAAAATACTTTAACAGTTCTTGTCAACAGAGTATTTTGGTTTGAGATTTCCTAAAAATTGAACTGTCGTATGATAGGTTAAATTATGAAATTTACTGTAAACGAAAAGTGGTGGCTTAGATTCCAAAATTGCATTTATGTGAAAGTGATGCATCTGACAAAGAAAAAGAGTATTCAGTTAAAGAAAAGTTACACAATTTCCTGAATGAGAGATGCTTTGAGCGGAGGCCTTTTTAAGGAATTCTGACGCGCATTCACGTTACATCTGGAAAATACCGCACAAAACTCCATACCATTACATCGGGATCCGCGCGAGAGGTCTGATCCCAGGACTTGCACACTTTAGTTATCTCCCTATGTTCAGTGTCCTATCTACTCAGCCATTGGACTGCAAAGAAGGAAAAAATTGTCTCTCTATAAGCTTGTTGATGATTACATTTGCTTTAAGACAGCGATTCTACAAGTAAGGGAAGTAGTATTTTCAGATGTACAAAATGTTCCTTCAAAAGCTTATATAGACAAAATTACTAAAAATAGATTTGAGAAAATAATAAACGCTCAGAAAAGCACTTCCTCCGAAAAGCATTGCTATTAAAATAGCTGAAAAAAAAGAAAATAATTTCGCTAAATGTAATGATGAAAATATGAATTTTGTGAATATTCTGGTCCACTTTGAACCAACACCTCCTAGATGAAGAAAGCCTAACAATTCCTACGTCACCAAGCTTTGACGTCATTGCTCGGCCTACAGTTAAAAGTTTTATTTTCACAAAATAAAAGTATACAAATTTTCTGGTGAATTTACTCATGAATAACAATATTTTAATAATTTGAGATAAAAAATATAATTTTATGAAAAATGGCAGTTTTTAACCGTGACGAATTATATAATATGATAAGAAAATGGATCGAAATGAATAATTTTGTATGAGACAGGTATTTTAATTTTAATTCTTTATTTGAGATATTTTCTAATATTTGTAGCATCCACCAGAAATTTTAAATAGTTTTACTTTGTGAAAGTAAAACTGTGATGACGTCATTACTTGAAGGCCTAATGATGACGTCAATGCTTCAGTTGTTAGGCTTCCTATATGTAGGAGGTGTTGTTTAAACTAGAAACATGATAAAAGTGTTTATAATCATGTATTTGTGAATCCAAGCATGTATATCACGTCCTTTGAGTATTTTGCATACACTTTAACGAGTCGTGAAAGCACGTAATTTCAGCAGTCCCACTGCTAGCAGCCCCTCCTAGACATACAACTGACAACAGAAACTTTTACGTCATCATTAGGCACACCAAGATAACGTTAACACACATTTATTTTCACTAAGTGAAACTATTTGAAGTTTGTGGTGGATTTTCTCCCGCATAAACCATTTTAATAATTTAAGATAGAAAATTTAAGTTTACGACAAATTGGAAGTATTAACTTTCACTAATTATATAATGTGATATAGAAATACATCATATTAAATTATTTTTTATCAGAAAGGTATCTTAATTTTTATCTTCAACTTAAGATATTTTCTAAAATTTGTATCATTCACCAGAAATTTTAAATAGTTTTACTTTCTGAACATAAAACTGTGATGGCGCCATATTAGTAGAAGCCACATCTCACCTAGGCCTCGCACAATGACACCTAGAGCAAACTGGAGGTAAGACTTATACAGTTAGGAACTCCTTGAATCGTATTTTTTCAGTCAGTCAGCCATCTTAGAAGACCTAGTGATGACGTAAAAGCCCCTGTTCTCAGGCCGGCCTCCTATATCTAAATGGTGTTGCTGCTAGTCACGAAAAATATAAGCATTAATAATATTTCCTACCTCAGTGTCAGAAATATCATGTATAGTTTACAATGGACAACAAAATGATGGCAAAGGTAGGGATGAAATTTTAAATGTGTGACAGCAATCTTTAAAAAACTGCATATTGTTATGAAATACTGCATATATGAAAGATGCTGCATATATAAGAGGATACTGCATATATGATTTTTTAAGGCGGAAATATAACTATTCCTCCTCCAATCTGGAAAAACTGAAAAGTTCTGTGCAAATTCTTGCCCTTCAAAGGGTTTAGATTAATCTTTGAGAAAAGGGGGTAGGTGAGAATGTTTTCTGAATCTATATGACAACATTTATTTTGTTTCAACAAAACTTTTTCTTTTACATGTCACAATTACGAACAAAATAAAATAAAAATGCTTAAAAATACAGTAGACACCCCCTATAACACGGGTTCATACAAGACAGTTTCGTAGAACAAGGCGTAAAAATTGGAATAGTTTTCGTATAACAGCACGGTAGAGACAGATGTTCTGATTTTATTCCGCTTTCGCTCCTGTAATCAATACAACTTTTGAATGGCAACACTCAACATCATTGTATTTCTAAGGTGTGCAACTAAGCTTTGCAGCGATTAAAGCGCACAGTTCGCACTCCAGGTGGAGTATAGCTCAGGCCCCGTACAACACGGATTCATATAGCACGGAATGTATCTACCGTGTTATGGAGGGTGGGGTGTCTACTGCCTAGCATATATATTCAAAAAAATTTCTTTAACTTTAATCCTTAGAGGTTTTAGGTTTAAAACCCCTTCTGTAAAGAATCCCAGCAGAATAATCAAGATCACTGTTGACAAGAAAACGAACAAGCAAACCTGAACTCAAAGGTAGCAGAAATTTCTAGAACTGCACTTTTTCCCTTCGTACTTGTTAAGAAAGGAAAATAACTGCTCTTCTCGAAAACATTCATAGGACTTAGCAGTTTCTAGGAAACTCATCTGCCGAGAGACGAATTGTGGAAAGAGTTCAGTTAATACATCAACAAAATATTTGGAAAAACTCATATTTTCGTTTGCATGGACGAAAACGTTCTAACCTTACACACTACGAATAGTTTTACTCCATTAAAAAAAACCTATTCTTGCAGAATGCAAAGTTTTTAAACTTATTAACCATTTCGCGATTCGTGACGTGACTGACTGATGATTCGATTTTATGGGATCTTCTAAGCTTGGTCTTCAGTAATAAAAACTAAGTACGTTCTGGTAGAATCTACGAGTTACTTATCAATTGGTGAAGTTGGCGTAGGCATCAGTCACCACCTCCTAGACATACAAAGCCTGAGAACAGAACTTTTTACGTCATCACTAGGTCTTCTAAGATGACGTCATCACATTTTTCCTTTCACAAAGTAAAACTATTTCAAATTTCTGGTGAATGATACAAATTTTACAAAATAACTTAAGTTAAATATAAAAAATAAAATACCTTTCTAATAAAAAATTATTTATTATGATCTATTTCTATACCATATTATATAATTAGTGATCGTTAAAATTTTCCATTTGTCGTAAAATAAAATTTTCTATCTTAAATTATTAAAATGTTTTATACGGGAGTAAATTCACCACAAACTTTGAATAGCTTTACTTTTTGAAAATAAACGCGTGATGACGAATAGGTTTCTGTTCTCAGGCCTTCTTTATCTAGGAGGTGGTGCATCAGTACGGTCTGTTGGATGAAGTTGGTAACTGAATGTATGGAAGGCGGAAAAAGCTGGTGTTAAAAGGCTGGTAGACGTATGTCTTCCTTCTGATTTACTCTTGATATTTAATATTCTAAAATACATCCTTAAAAAATTCCTGGTTGTATTGCAAGCAAGAAGAAGGATTTTACTGAAGCTAAAGATAAATTGAAATGGTATTGGAGGTTACGGCCAATTATCTGTGCTAGGGATTTAGGCCTAGGGTGGGATTGCCCTCCATAGGGGACTTTCTAAGGAGGCCTAACCCAGCTTTTCTCATCCTGTTTGGCGCGCCCCCCAAGGGAGGAGCAGAGCGTTCTGGGGGAGATCAAGAAAAACCAAACAGCAAGTAGTGATGCATGTTTTTAAAAAATCCTCTTATTTATTCTCATTTTTACTTAAAAATATATCCATTTTCGCTTAAAATGTTCGTTCAAACTTTACTGATAACGTTATTTTGTAGAAAATTCGACTAAATGCTCATTGTTAAAGATTAAAACGCTGAATGTATGCAATGATGATGGATGAAAAATATAAGCGGGGGGCGCCCGTAAGTTAGCCTTTGTTTGGGGGCGCAACGTTAAAAGGTTGAGAACCGCTTTCCTAACCCGTATTTACGCGAAGTTTCAGAGAAAACCACGGAAAACTCCAAACTGTTAGGTCGACGGACGCGATCTGGTTTCGAACCAGGCACCTTCTGTCTCCCAGTTCAAAGCGCTTGCGCTATGCCACTTTTATACTCATTTGAAAATTTCCAAAAGTTTTGATTTCATTATAATTAAACTGTTGAATTTAAAATTTTTGTCAAAGCAAAATCTACAGTTCAGATTTTATAATAATAATCTATTATGAATCAAAGGTTAAAGTGATTGCAAAAAATTTAGCTGTCTTTTGTTGACTTACGGTTTTTTAGGTCGCCCTGGAAATACAAAATAACATTTTTAAAAAGTTTATCAAATGTTGTTAATCTGACATTCTATGTTGCGCTTTGCATAAGCTCAGTTTCTGAATACCAACTTGAATCAGCCAGTTCGTTTTATGTAAGCATCTCGGTAATGACGCGCATATATCACAGCTTAGGGATCATGATTAATGAAGTCCCATTGAGGTCTATGTCTAGAAGATATTTTCATCTTTTGAAATGCTAAACCCTGCAGTAGAATGAGGATTTTATGCGTTATTAACGATCCCTCTTTGTGTTGCATCCGGAAAGCATCGCGTTATTGCTTAGGGTATTTTTCAGATTTAGTAGACATAAAAGAATCATTTTGCTTTCTCTAAATGGACTTTAATGTATTGATTAAGTGATATCTTTTGCCAATGTAGGATCATTTAAATTTCAACCAATATGCCAAAATGGCAAACACGCAGGCTGTCTATGGTATACCATAGACGGCAACTTTTACGATTTTATCGGATGGTAACCTATTACTAACTATAATTTTGTAATTTAACGTATTTGACTGACTGACTGATGATATGCTCTTGTAGGAGTGCCCTGGGTACTATGCCTTTAACTCCAGTAGGTGTAAATCTCCGTAGGGTATTTTTTGTCTTGTCTTGAATAACCAAAGCATGACGGGTTCAGTTGAATATCGGTCAAGTATATAGTAAGAAGTGATCTGCATGAAGAGTCCGGCCGGTTAGATGTTAAGTTTATAGGTAGGGGGAAGGGGGCTTTTTTTCCTTTTTCTTCTAATTTCAAGCTACCAGAATGTTTGAAGTAATTACCACCAAAGGGCAAGTAATGTTGTTGTTGTCGTGTCCATGGATAGACGAATCCATGGAAAGAGGGTGCCAGTGCCTCCGAAAGGGTTGGACTTCTACTTGTTGGTCTCTAATTTTGAACCGATTCCAGGTGAGGGACCAACCACCACCTGAAATCGGCACCTCCAGAGGTATCGTTTAACAACTTGGAGGATATTGGAGCCACGACGGATTTTACGTGCACTAACTGCCATTAGCGTACACGGTTCCAAAGCGGACGAGCCGAAAGGGAGATAACCCTCCCAAGCACTGGCCAAGTCGAATGCTGCTTCACTTGCCGTGTTCTTATGGGAACGGAGTTTAGCGCACAGACCACTGCGGGACAGGGCAAGTAATGATAGAGAGTATACATATGTACAAGTAATAACAATAAATGTTGAGCATAACGCAGTTTGAAATATGTTGTTGTTGAGGATCAGGTATGTCAAGAAAAGGAGAGCATTTGGCGAGAACCGCCTTAAGACTAGCTGTTAGATGTAGCACGAAAGTCGTAATCCGGTAGTTCGGCTACAATATTATTACTGATATTGGATATGCTATAGTGAAAGTTGATGGCAAGTCTGTGGATTGTGTGTTTGATCCGTACAATTTGGACAATTGTGTGTTTGATCTGTAGGTGTTAAAATCACATTTAACTACTGAATGTCAATCAATACGATATTATACCCAAGAAATGGTAGTAACACAAATGCAGAACTGCCAAGTCTCCGGCTTTTTTCGGAATATTTCCCACCACTAATTTTTACTTACAAATTTATTCTTAAAATAAGTCCAAATATTTAATTAAAAATAAAGCTGTCTAAAAATTGTGGTGAGAAATCACTCGGAAAAAGCCGGAGACTTTACACTTCTGCAGATGTAAGAGAAGATTTAAGGTTATAATATTGCCAATTGCACTAAAGTTATGTGGAGTTGCTTTAGGTTAATGTGCTTCTCACCTAAAATTATCAGAACGTTAAAGACTGCCTTCTCAGACTTTTAATTTTAAAATGAGCAGAACACAGCAAGCTTAAGGCACTTCACTAAACCCGCATTACATTTCTAACCTTTCGAAGTCGAAGAAACGCAAATAAATCAATGTTGTTTGACGGGAGACAACCACTGCAAACACCTCATACAGGTCCACACAGAGGGTCGCAAAATAGTGGATATCAACTCTTTTGCGACTCTGTGTGTGGACCTCTGCTGAAGAAGGTTGGAAATCTTTTTGGCCGACACGTACGTACAGTTTGATAAATACCTTTTATGTGTGTTACTTTACAAAGTTTTAAATATTTCATCTATTAATCAGCAGTGTACTATGTTCTTGCGTCCTTTCGTAACGAACGGGAAACTGAAAGGGTAAGTTTGCAGTCTATCGCTCTGTCCACCTCACCTCGTACTTCAAAGGACACCATATTTAACTCGAAATATACGTATTCATTTTGTGTTCGTTTGCAGTGGGAAGATGAACAAATGAAGTGAATTCTTACTTCTAACGACTCAGTACCCTCATGCTTTCTTATTCAGTTTTGATATATCGATTCAGTTTTTCTGTACACGTAATAAGTTTACGAAGAATGTTTTTGATGCTGGAGATTTCATATTTGTTGCTGAGGATTCTTCAAATATAGCTGACACTACATCAAAAGATAACAGTTTTAATTATTCTAAAGTCGTTAAGGATGTCGGAGAAAAAGCAGATAATTTTTTAATCGAATTATAACTCTAAAAAAAAAAATAAGAACACAGCTGTTGTGGAATCTGCTCACTCCTGCCTAAAGCCGCTTCGTGAAATTATTGAAAGGAGTTTACGACTTCCGCACCATTACTTAATGTAATATTAAAATTTCCGGTGAGAAAACTGATGGAAATTTCCGCTCTCTCTAACGCTTTCGTCCAAATCCAGGAGATGAAAAGTTGAAAGTACATGTACATTACTGTACATTTTTAGTTTTAAGTTACAGTGATAAATACTCCAGAGTCCGGAAATTGTTACAGGAGACTTCATGATTAGAGGAAAAAGTGGATGAACAAAAAATTAAATAAGATAAATTATTAGTGAAATTTAATAAGTTAGAATATAAAAATGTTTCAAACCGTCTAGGTAACTTGATAATCTATACATTTTCATACAAATTATACAATCAAAATAGAATTAAAGAAACATATGTAAAAAATTATTAACTATGAGATTTTAGTTATTGCATTTGGTAATTACATGTTGATTTATCAAAATTTATACAATGAGGAATTTTAAAAGAAAAATAACTGCAATTAACACAATCGATTTTTGAACTTCTGAAATTTGAAATTATTAAGGAATTCCAACATAAACCTATATTTTTATATTAAAAACATAATGTAGCTAGTTATTTGCGATAAAATAGTAATATACGCTTTGTTTGTAAGTTGAGTTATTTCATTCGAATGTCTGTCTCAATACTGCAAATATTACTTTGAAAAGTTACTCATATATTCGTTTTTCTGCCTTGCGGAAAGAATTCATGAAGCGGACGAAACATATGCAAATAAATCTTCAAGTGAACAATCTCTCAAATGACACCACTGTGAGTTTAAGGGATGAAAAATGCGTTATTTCTTTTTCAGGTCTTTATTAGCTAGTTGCCATGGTAATGAACAGCTATTATGGTCGCGTGCTGATACATTATTTACTGTGAAATCTTTATACACAGATCTCTGTCTACTGTAAGCATTTGGTTAATGATCCGTATGTGTTGAGTGCTGAGATTTATGATAAATTGCCGTGATTTTCGACAAGAATATTTCAAAAGCTGTTTTTCTCCCCGGAATTTACGCCGGAATTTTAAGGACCAATATTTTTCTTAAATGTCTGTAGAGAGAAATTATTTAATTTCTTATGTGGTATGCACAAATTTTTTCCCCGTCTAGAAAATTCTCGTTAAATAAGGAAATTTCACATGGACAAAGGGTAACTGAAACTTTGGAAATGTGCTAATGATAAATCTATAATGAATGACAGGAGGCGTTCTGGTCTGAATGCCATATCTGTCAGAGGAAGTCTTCAAATCTCATAGACACATATGAATCTACGGCTAAACCAATAATACCGCATAGCTGCCGACATGCGCAAAATATAACCAACCGCTTTTTCTAAATAGTAATTTTTAAGTGACAAAATCGCAAAACGTTCCCATTGTTGTCTATCACATGATATGAAACCACACGATGTCAACATTTCAACACTGAAGGTACAGCGCTTTATGCTATAACACTTCATTATGACCGAACTTCAGTCAGTTAGTCAGTCAGCCTAACTGAGATAGGTAATGTTTCCGAAAGGGCCTTCAAATAAAATACACAACACACCATGAGATTTTGTTCATCACTAAGTAAAGAACTCTCCAGGAAAACAGAAGAAAATCACAGGTTTAGCCTTTGAGAAAATTACTTAATAATTGCTGACTGACTGAGTGATGTCATGATTGTCGGCGTTCCTACGCAGCGCGCTTACCTTCAGTGTGTATATGTTACAGTTAAAACCCGAAATCAGTCAAAACTCGAATTAACTAAGGAAAACGTGTTCTAACTGAGAGCGTTAGGCAAAACCCGAATTAACTAGGCAAAACGCGTTCTGACTGACAGCGCTCGGGAAAACTCATTTTCCCAAGTGAATTCCGGAATGTGAATGCTTTATGCACTAAAATTTGGATCTTTCTCCCCCCGTCGAAAATATGCTAACGCTGGCCCTCTGCGAGACCCAAAAAACATCAGGGTCCGGCCATCGCTTGAGAGGGCCCCCTCGAAAATATTCTCACGCTGGCCCTTTGCGAGACCCAAAAAAGTATCACTGGATCCGGCCATAGCTTTAGGGGGCCCCTTCGAAAATATGCTAACGCTGGCCCCTGGCGAGACTCCAAAAAACATGAATGGGTCCAGCTATCGCTTTAGGGGGGGGGCTTTCCTTTCGAAAATATGCTAACGCTGACCCTTTGCGAGACCCCAAAAAATCAGTGGGTCCGGCCATCGCTTTATGGGTACCCTCGAAAAGATGGTAGCCGTGACGATTTGCGAGATCCAAAAAAAAAATCACTGGGTCCGGCCACCACTTTTAAGGGGACCCCTAAAAATATGCTAACGCTGGCCCTTTGCAAGACCCAAAAACAAATCAGTGGGTCCGGCCATCGCTTTAGGGGCTCCTCTAGAAAATATACTAGCGCTGGCCTTTTGCGAGACCCCCCTCCAAAAAAATGGGTCCGGTCGTCGCTTTGGGGGGGCCCTGGAAAATATGCCTCCTCTGTAGGAGCCCCTCGAAAACTTGCTCGTGCTTTTAACGGGTTTCGGATAGTTAAACGTGCTACCGCGTTTAACTACCCGAATAAAACGGGTTTTCCCTAGTTAATTCGGGTCTTGCCTAGCGCTTTCAGTCAGAACGCGTTTTGCCTTGTTAATTCGGGTTTTGTTTAATTTCTCAGTTATAACGCGTTTTCCCTAGTTAATTCCGATTTTGACTGATACACCACCTCCTAGATACAGAAGGCCTGAGACCAGAAACTTTTACGTCATCAGTAGTTCTTGTAAGATGACGTCATATCAGTTTTCATTTCATAAAGTAAAACTACTTAAAATTTCTGGTGAATGATACAAATTTTAGAAAATATCTCAAGTTAAAGATAAAAATTTAGATACCTTTCTGATAAAAATAATTTATTATAATCTATTTCTATATCATATTATATAATTAGTGATAGTTAAAATTTCCCATTTTTCGTAAAATTAAATTTTTTATCTTAAATCATTAAAATGTTTGATGCGGGAGTAATTTCACCACAAATTTTGAATAGCTTTACTATATGAAGCTAAATGTGTGATGACATCATTTTAATGGACCTAGTGATAACATAAAAGTTTCTGTTCTCAGGCCTTCTGTATCAAGGAGGTGGCAACTGATATCGGATTTTTACTGTAACATGTATAAACTGGATGTTTATATTATAGATGTTAGTAATATAATGCAGCATTGAATAGCACATGGATTGTTCAAAAGTACAAATCTTTATTTATGTGAGTAATTTCTGGTGTTTGTTTTACATGTACCAAAGCAAGGTTTCAAATTATTCAATGTAAGGCAAAAGTTCCCGTCGGAAACAAAATAAAGCATATTTCAACTTAACCCTTAAATGCAATGGGATGTAGATCTGCATCGTAAGCTTAAAGTTCACTGTCGCACCAAAGAGTATTACAGTACAAGTTCATTTCTTATGTCAATTACACATCTAAAATATAGTTTTTAATACTGAATGATTCATGCTGTGAATGATAAAAATTTCACATATTTTTTGTAAATTAATTATTTAGTCACAAAACTGGCATAGGAAATTTAGGTTACACTTGTGTTCGGCATGCGAGCGCGTTTAAAATTCATGAATTGAAGGCTCAACGAAATTATTTCAGTATTTGTGTTATTGCTGGCAACTACTTAATACAGTGGATTTTCACAATGCGTCACAGATTCGGACTTCATAGACAGGCTTCTTTACAGGTTGTTTTTTCAAATCAAGCTGGATAACCACACCACAGAAAGACTGCGGAGACAACCAGTGAAAACAATCTTCAAAGCTTTAAATAATAGTTTCACAACTTTTCTCTTATTTACTATAGAAAAGGAGTTTTTCAAACGAATGATATTCTAAACCGTGAAAACAAGAAAAATTATCGTATTAGAGTGTTTTAATTGTGGATCATTTTCGACTTTCATCTTTATTAATGTTGCTTACAGACACAAATGCATTCATTATCCGTGAAAATAAAATAAGACGTTTGTCTTATTTTACAAATGCTTTTACTCATGCGTTTTCTCAAAAAATAACCTCCTTGCCATGTTGATGCTTTGAAGAACGTTACTATGACGAGGACACTTTCTGGAGCTAACCTAAAGCTAAAATATTTAAAGTACAGAAAATATCTTTCAAGATATTTAGAAAACAAGTGATTTTTCTAATCTTCCCGAAAAAATCACAATAAAACAATAAAAGATAACATGGTTGGGACAATTTAAAGGAACGTTATTGCAATACCAAGCACATGTAACGCTTTGTGAAAGGCGGTTCTTTCATTCCTTTCATTTCACTTTGCTTGGAAAGACTTTATCAAGGTGTGTTTTCTTTCTTGTCCTGTCTTTTTCATTTAATTATGTGTATTTGTAAGTTTTACCTTTTGATCGTAGTGTGACTTTTTGTAATAAAAAATAATACAGTATCATTTTGTGTACTTTTGTTTTAATGCTCTCTTTTAATTTCGTTTTATTTTTATGCACTTATTTATTAGATTACTCACGTTTAATTTTCATACTTTTTATTATCCTTAATTTCGCTAACTTCATGTCCTTCCACGTCTCTGCTTTTATTAATCTCTCTCTATCTCTTTTAGTTTTCTTTTTTGTGAAAGGCAACTTTTCCCCCCCCCCTTATGTTTACCTACAGTTGTGTTAGTTTTTTCGCAGCTAAGAGAGGATTATGCCATCCTATAAGTACCTACTAATTCGTTTGTTCTATACACGTGTTTCATTAATTACTACAGTTTTATGCTTATAATTATTTTTATTTATTCATTTAATTGTATTTAGTGTAACAAGACGATAGACTTTGAGCGAGGTAGTATTGGGACAGTGAGAATATAAAGATTCCTTCGCTTGCTGAAGTGATTAACTACCTCCCTTACAACTGCTCTTTAGGAGCAGCTTTATTAAATTAGTACTTGATATTTACCTGCGGCCTCATAATACCAGTATAATTTAAAAATAAAATACTATATAAATATTGTGGTGGCGTTTTTTTATAGATAAAATTCTGATTTTTTAACATTGTTGCCAGTTTAGCCATTTTGCAATTAGATCTAGTTATTTTTAAAACGTAACTAGGTACAAACTTCAAAAGACTACTAGAGTCGCTTCCAGCTATATCCTTTATGTTTTAAGCCATTTCTGACCATTTTAGCCCTTTCCAGCCATTGTGGATCAATGCTTGTTGTTTTGCATGCTCATTCAATCCAATCGCTCGCTACCATATCTGTTATCAAAAGTTATTCATTTTCTAATGCGCATGAGCAAACTCAAATGTATGAAAATTCTTCACTAAACTTGTCGCGGACTATATGTGTCAGAGAAATAAAACTTCGCTGGCAACTGTTACATTATCGACTAGCTGTGTTAACACACAATACATCACCTGCCTCGGGAAACAAGTTAAGTAAAAGAACAAAGTTGCTGTTAGTTTCTCAGTATGACGCTTTATCAGACATGAGCAGTAAGTGTTTTAAATTATGTGAATCTGTTTTTCGCTCAGCCTGAAAACATTTCAGTCATTTCTGGTCTCTTCCGTCTGTTTTTCTAGCCATTTTTTCTCCGGCCGAAGTTGGCAACACTGTATTTTTTTTTTTTTTTTTTTTTTTTTTTTTAGACACAATTTGCGAGTAGGGGGCAGCAAGGTACAGTGGGTCATTGAAGATATTTTTGGTTCAGTGAAGGTTTTGCAAATGAGAAAATTATTTAAAGTAGGTATCAAATAACTTAACTCGGTTGAAAAAGTTAAACATCTCAAAGTTAATTGCGACGGGAAGAAAGAGATTGAAAGGATGAAATTTCAAGAGAGTAAGTATATTATTACACTTAAAATTTATCAAGGAATTAAGAATGGGCAGAAGCGTGAAGAAACAGCATGTGCAAGATCTGTGCGCACGTTTGAGTGGCACAAGTTTTCATAGTGGTTGGTTGAAGACCCAACGTTTTGCCACTCAGATTTCTAAGATGTTTACGGGTGACGTCCGCTGCCCATTCCTTTAAAAAAAAAAAAAAAAAACCTTCTTTCTAAAGCACATTTTTGAATATTAGTTGTATTTATTTATGTTTAAATTTTTCAAAATTACTTTTAAAGTTTATCATTCTCAAGCCTATTGTTTACTTTTAGATATTTATTTACTTTTTTTAACTTTCAAAATTGTAAAAAGAAAAAAAAAGAACGTGTTAAATATATGTATCTATGGTCAAATGTTACTAAGAACAATATTGTGAGCAATTGTAAACTAACTGCTTTTATATTGTATAACACTGATGTATTTTACCAATTGTAATCCAAAAATTGTGCTGTAAAATAAATAAATAAATAAATAAATAAATAAAAATGAGGGAAACCGCTGCTTGCTGGACCTGAGCCTGGAGCTAGGGTTCAGCAGGACAGTAGGACACTTCAGGAACTAAAACAGGGTTTAAACCAAATAGGTAGGCCGTTCCTGAAGGTAGTATCCTATAGTATCCTAATATGGGTATATGGTATGTTTAAATTACCTTCTTTTCTATCATGTTGTGTTTATATGGATATTTTAACGATTTCGAATTATGAGGTGAAAAATAGTGCATTGGTTCGTGTGGGGCACACTGCATCACCTGAAATGGGTACTGGGTCAGTCACCCACTTTGTTCCCATTTATGTATTTATTGTCTTTCTGTAAGTTTCTTACTTTTTAATGTTTGAATGATCTAAATGTATCTCAATAAGTCTTCCACATAAGCCACAGGATCTTCAGTTTCTCAAGAAAATTATGTAAAACAAAAAATGAAATCATAGATGGTTAAAGCCTTTTTCTAACTCAGATATATGGTTTTCTCCGTAGATAAGAGCTAGGCCCCCTTAGAAAGTCCCCCACGGAGGTCCTTCCCCTCTAGCGTAGGAACCTAGTGCAGTCAATCGGCCTTAACCCATTAAGCGCCAAAGCTCCCGTTAAGGGAACATCTGTTATACATTTTTTTTCTTAAAATATTTTAACGCAATTTACGAAATACACATTTTATATAAATATTTACACTATATAACACACCCCATAGTAAATGTTTATATAAAATGCGTATTTCGTAAATTGCTTTAAAATATTTTAAGAAAAAAAAAAAAACCGATTTTGACTACCTCTAAATTTAATTATAATATTCAGCCTTCAGCTGAAATTAGTTTCCCCTCCGCTAAAGAGGTTCTTTGACAGAACCTTTTAATTTGTATTGGCAGCCATGTACAGGATGTATTTGCATGTAAATCAAACGGGGAGAAACCAACCGTTCTTCCAGTGGTGTCAAGTATTTTAAACAATCCGGTATTTCGGGGAATTCGAAGCCATTGCTTATAGCTAATTCTGGTATTGTCAATTTAATCAAACAATCGTAACATGTTTTGCAAAATTTGCCAATATCATCGATATCTTTGTAAAAGACTAGTTTTATAAAGTCCGTTGTCGCTCCTTTGGACAGTAAAGTTGTTTTGGAATGGGTTCTTATTGACTTTTTGAACCACAGTCGATCACAACAATAGCATTGGTGGATTGGACCATCAGCAACAGCTTCGAAAAATTTCTCAGCTTATTTACGAAATTCTAGTTCTTCACACCTTACATTTAGATCAGTATCTGTTCTTGGTCTTTTCGATGGTATATCTAGACAGAGTCGTAAACGTTTTCTGTCTTGTCTTCTGGATTTGGATTCCGCTTCTTGAGCACGAAAATCTGGATCTTCCCTTTTTCTTTGCATAAATAGACGGTTAGTTTCACGATGACTTTCTTCCGGATTAGACAACTGGCGAGGACGGCCAGCGCGGCCTTGAACAACAGTCCCGGGTATATTCTTCTGATATTTAACGATGTAATACTGAAAGTAGAGCGTGAAATACCAAGCCTACGAGCTATTTCACACTGATCCCGCAAAAATGAAAATTTTAGAAATGCCACGACAGAACACCACCACTTGCTCCGAGGAGGGACAAAAGTTTGAACGCGACTCTGGAAACAAATCCGAGTTCTGAAAAATGAAATCGGAACCTCGGGAACTTGACAGCCAGTCGCAGACGCTCTGACAAAATCTTACAGTTTCCCCTTTTGTTTCATCTGACGCTACTTTGAAATTTTTCAAGTATCCATTATTCCAATCATGTGTCGGATCTTGGTGTGTTTCAAATTTCCGTGAGATCTGTAAGATTTTATTTACTATCAATTATCATCCACGACTTTTTTCGTCTGCCGAAAACTATTACCCTCTTTAGCGGAGGGTAAAAAATATATAATAGATGTTCCCGTAACGGAAGCTTTGGCGCTTAATGGGTTAAACCACAAACAGAAACCTAACTCGTGCAAAAGAGAAAAAACTGAGAGCCAACCAAAAAAAAATCGGAAATTCTTACAGATACACCTGTGAAAATCACAAATCGTAATGAGATGATTGAAAAAAAAAGGAAACTGAAAGACCTAATGATATGAAGAAGAAGAAAAAAAACTGTAAGCAATTACAAGAATAGCTCAACTGAAGAAGAGGAAGAATGAAATAATGAATCATTCTAGTGAATCTGACTTTGAGGATTTGAAATTTGAAGATGTAGCAGATTTTAGTGTTGGCGGTGTAGTTTATTCAAGGTTTAAGGCAAGAAAATAGGCAAAAACGAAAATACGTGGCAAATACTTTTTTTAAATCGGGAAATATTCAGAAATGCCAGTCAGATGATTGCAATTTCAAAATTCCAATTATTTTAGAAGATGTTAAAAAAATCTGCGAAAAAAGCATCATGGTTGTCATGCTTGGCTAATTTCGGCCGTACAGCAATAAACTGAAATGCCATTCTTAAAAATTATTGAATAAACTTGAATCGTCTATTTTAATCAAAATATCGTCTCCATGAGAATACAGAGCAGAAATTAATTATTTTAGGCAAAAATAATAAGAATTTTTTACAACAAAAGATATTTAATTTAGTTTTAAGAAAGAATTAGGTGGGTAGTTTGCCAAGTTTAACAATTTTGTGCAGTTAAATTGAAGAGGTTTCTCTAAAAAAGTTATATGCAACGATAAGTAATCCCAAGTTAATAAATCCCATGGTATTTTCAATAGAAGAGACTAACTGAACGCTTTTTTATGCTTAGTAATTATAATTTCAACATGTTCTTTGGTTAACTAAACAATTTCATTAAGACAGTGTCTATGTACACACTGCTGAGTCATTCGTCATTCTGACTAATATTGATCCATCCATCTTACCCCATTCAGAAATTGTGCAAGATTTTACAAAACTTCTTGATTCTAAACATTAAACAATGTTTAATGTTTAGAATGTTACCTTAAAATATCACAAAATATGTCCTCATGCTACCAGCAATTCCGGATTATAAACAACCACATTTCGTGAACAAGAATTCGCAATTTAGAATACAACAATCTACTTTCATAAATGCTTATATATTTGGTTTAAATATCTTAAAGCAAAAGAGAGTGTTACAAATTTGCTGCTCAAGAGTCTGGTGAGTTCTCTTCCCGAATTGTTGGCAACTATGTTTACGTACGACTGAATAATCCCGTTTAGAAAAGCGCCCTACAAAAGTTACAACTTACATTATCCATTCAAAACAAAAAACATGCAGCAAATTATCCTACTCGTAAACATCTGAAACGACGCAAACTGCATTCATCATTTTAAACAATAATGAATGCATCATTCTTTTTGCGTCTTTATTAGCAGGTTGCCATGGTAATGAGCTGTTATTATGGCAGCACTCCGATACAATATATGTATAAAGAAATCTCTCTTCGCAGCTGCCTGTCAACTGCAACCATTTACTTAATGATCCATCTCTGTTGAGTCCAGGAAATTATGATAAATTGCCAGGATCTTCAACAAGGATATATAAATATTGAACGCCTTTTTCTCTTTAAAAACTGAAACCAGAATTTTAAAGAGAACTGTTTTTCGTGGGACATAGCTGATACATGCGAGTTTGTTGTCAAGAAGATTTATTCAAATACACACATAAGAAAAAAGACTGTAGTTTAAATTGAGGATTTATACAATTTTTTAGCTTGAAGTACGCTTTACTCAAAAGCTTTTATATAAGAAAATTGGTAATAACATTCTGTCTATATAAAACACACCCACGCAGAGTGTTCCAAAAACACAAACATAGGTTTTTATTCGTTAAATACTAATCATGGAAGTATACAGTAAATTACAAAGTAACTTGAGAAAAGGTACAGATTTTTTGGTGTCGATTAAAATTTTCTGCAGCTTAAATCTGAGTGAATAGAAAATTTTAAATTTAAAAAATTTCAGAATTAGTAAAATATTTCAATCCCATTATTTAGATGATGTGCGAAATTTTAGCTTTTCACTATAAAAAGGCTCAGAGTTTTGTTTAAACAAGATTAGTAAGGGCTATACAAAACCCAAAACTGCAAAAGTTTGATGTATTTATGCAACTAATATTTTCTTTCACAATTTGTGTACAGCACTTGAAATACGGTCTTTTGAAGTGATTTTTTTCTCTTTGAGAGCCAAAGGAAAGTGGTTTATATCAACATATATTTATTTTCATATCTTGAATTTTATGATAAAAGGCTAAAATTTTTTACACCACCTAATAATGTATGGGCTACATTTTACTAGTCGGGAATTCTTTTTACAGTGAAACTATAAAAATGTAAATTTTGTACTCATTTACATTTAATGCCCGGACATTTTTAATCGATATTTTAAAATTTTGCAACTCATTACCCAGCTTTGTGATTTCTTGTATACATCTGTGGTCAATACCAAAAGAATAAAAGCCAAGGTGAATGTTTTCGGCATACCCTGTATATACAGGATGTTCATAATTAAAGTTTCCCTACTCAGAATGGCGTATAGCGAAAATTACTTTTAAGATCGCATTCAAATTTTCAAGGAACCCTCGGCTGACGAAATATACAGGCTACGGTGGTGACATTTTGGTTACATCATTTTGCACCCGAAACGGCATGTGACGTGACCAAGAGATGACGCGATTTTGGTCCCAGATAACCACAGTAAGACGATCACACATCCTAGGTCACATGACTCTCCGAGTGCAAAATGGTGTGACCAAAATGTCAGCACAGCAGATTGTGTATATCCCCAGGTAGCACATACAAGTTGTCAAAACGTGATTTCTACGTCTTACATTCTGCAAAACGCTCGTTCGAAAAGTTCGAGCAAAAAAGTTCGTGCTTCGGCTAATTGAGCTTTCTCGTTTTACTGTAGTACTCTGAAGTATCAACTATGAAGGTTTTTCTTATTAGGACTGCTTAATGTACAGAGAGATGATTTTACAATCCGTTCTATAATTCATGTACGCTACCACATACTAAAGAGGTTCAAAGTAGTACAACGACGACAAAAATACCCGCTAGAGGGCCACTACCAAAATTAACCCCATGGCTTAAACCAGCGAGAAGTTCTAAGACACCTCAACCAAATCAGTGCTGTTTGCCACCAAAGACTTGTGGTTGGACATTTTGCTGTTATGTATCTAAACAAAGTAAGTGCAAGTTGCACAAGCAATGTTGTAATATATTTATAATTCAAAATATGATTTATAATTCGAAAATTTTAAAAAGCAACATCCTATTAAACCTATTAATTAGCCGTCGATTCAAATAAACAAAGACACTGATTTAAAAAAAAAGCTGTAGAATATCGGTTATTTACTTAATTTTATCGTACGTCCTGTATAATTAACCATACAACGTTTTAAGTACGTACGGAGAACACTGAACTGGACCAATACCACCCAGATAAAGAAAGCCTAATAATTTCTACGTCACCAAGCTTTGACGTCATTATTAGGCATGCATATAAAAGTTTTTTTCATAAAATAAAATTGTAAAATGTTTCTGGTGAATTCTCTCATGAATAACAAATTTTTTAATAATTTGAGATAAAAATATAACTTTATGACAAATGGTAGTTTTTAACCACGACTAATTAGATAATGTAATAAGGAAATAGATCGAAATGATGAGTTGTATGAGAAAAGTGCTTTAATTTTAATATTTTATTTAAAATATTTTCTAATATTTGTAGCATTTACCAGAAATTTTAAATAGTTTTACTTTGTGAAAGCAACACTGTGATGACGTCACCACTTGAAGGCCTAATGATGGCGTCAAAGTTTCAGTTAGGCTTTTTATATGTAGGAGGTGTTGACTGGACCCAGATTTTGACAAGCATTGTATGGGTTTTGTCCGAACATTCTGACGTAAGCGACACTGTAAATCTCTACGGGATGGTAAGGTGCTATCTGACCTTGGAAATTACGGCCTTTGAATTAGTCTGTGCTACCTGGATCTTATCAGCCATGCAAGAAATCTTAATGAGATGAAATGGAGAACTGCGTGGAAAAAAATCACCGCAAAGTGTCTTTTCCCAACGTTCTACTGGAATAAAATAGTGAAACAACCATTTTCAAGAGAAGGAAAAAAAATTAAGTTGTGATAATATGGTTAATTTAGTTTAATTTATATAAAGATATTGTAACTCTTCAACAAGATTATTTTGAAATGAATATCGTCCATAATTTTTCGAACAGTTAAAATCAAATGTTCTGCTATTCACTTTACACAGATACATCTTGAGATATTAGGTTATCTAATTTGTATACGTTTATCTTGAGATATTCAGTTATTCAATTTGCACATACTCAGATTTATCAAATGTATACATGAATACACTAGCACGACTGTTTGAGAAACGAAATTCAATTTCCAAGGGAAAAATCACAAAGCACCATCTTCAAAAACCATCGAAACGTTTCATCCCTTTTGGGAGTAAAATGCAGGTTCTCTTTTAAGTGAGTTAACCCAATTCATCGACAAATGAGTTACAGTTTGAAAATGGGCCTCGCGAGAAATTATTTGCCCATAATGAATCCGAAATGTTCGACTCGTTACCTTTTGTCCGCTGAGGCAATGGATTTTCCATTCGTCTTTTTCAACCACGTTTCCTGCCGTAAGAGAGAATAAGGAATTCCCGAACAGCAGTTAACTTCATTATTCCGGTGGTGGATGGTAAGTGCAAGGTTACTCCAATTTCGAGGGAAGAATAGATATCTTGCCTCGTGAAGCTTCACGATAAAGCTGTTTGATTTTTGATTTTCTTCAATCTTCAAAGGAATGTTTCGTAATCTTTTTCTCTTAACACTTTCGAACAAGATTGAAAAGTGTTTATGATTCCAGTTTGTCTGTCCGTCCATCCGTGCTCTAACTGGCGTATATATGCATCGGCTACTACAAAATTTATATAAGTCATTTCTATGTACTATGTCATGTACCCTATTGAAAAGAGTGTATGCAGCATGTATAGATTTTTAACAGGAGCACCCAAAAAATTTCCAGTACATTACACTCAATGAGCAGCCATTATTTAAAGAGTATTTTAGAGATATTAGATTTCTTTAAACGACACAACATTGATGTATGTTGTTAAGGAAAACAAGATAAAGCTTTTCATCAAAAACGGTGTCGAAATCATTTATAAATTTTCTAAAGAGAATTCGAAAGAATTAAAATATTCTACGGTCTCTGGTAATTTACAGAGATCCATCAATTTTAAGCACAATGCCATCCTGTTTATCTAATGGTCCCGATGGTTGTGTGCCCCTTCATTTTATAACTTCATTCAATTCTATTTTTATTACTTCCTTGTACGTAGTATGAGGAAGTAATGTGATCCCGAAAAATTTTGGGGGCCAAATTTCGACAAAATACCGATTTTGACTACCTCTAAATTGAATTAAAAAATTTTTTTCGATGCATCTCATCGTAGGCTATCATGCACGATCATATTAATGCGTCTGCAACTCATTTTGACCAGCGGCGAGTCTATTGTGGCCAGTTTTTCCATGCAGTCTGTACGTACGTATGTATGTAACTCGCATATCTCAAAAACTATGGGTTGTAGAATGCTGAGATTTGATATTTAGGATTGTTCTATGATCTAGTTGTGCACCTCCCCTTTTGGTGGCAATCGAATGGATAGTTTATGTACAGGACCGCCCAAAAGATTCGAAATACATTACGCTCTATGGGCCGATATTCATTAAACTCTCCTAACTCAAAAGCTATTAGGCGTAGAATGTCCAAACTTCATATTTTGGATATTTGTAACATCTAGTTGTGCACCTCCCCTTTTGATTCCATTCGACTGGATAGTTTTTCTACAGGACTGCCCAAAACATTCGAAATACATTACGCTCAATGGGCCGAAATTCATTATACTAGCATATCTCAAAAACTATTAGGCGTAGAATGTTGAAACTTTATATTTAGGAACGTTGTAACATGTAGTTGTGCACCTCCCCTTTCGGTTCCATTCGACTGGATAGTTTATCTACAGAACCACCCAAAAGATTCGAAATACATTACGCTCTATGGGCCGAAATTCATCAAAGCGCTTTTTAGAGGTATTGGGCTATTTCAAACGACTCAGAAGTGATATATGCTGTAAAGAGTTAGAAAATGAATTTCTCCATTAAAAAAAGTGTCTTTATGATTTATAGTTCAGCTACAGGAACACTCAAAAGATTTCCAATACATTACGGTCAATGGCAATTTTAGGGGCATTCATCCATTTCAAGCACAATGCCGTCCTACCACATAAGTTAGGTAATGGTCCGACCACGGTCACGTGACTCCCTCAAGAACTATACCAAAAGTCGCCAAGCTTGGCGACTTTTGGTGTACGTGTGTGCATATTTAACTCTCAAATCTCAATATTATGAAATTTCATATATAAGATTGTTGTAACATCTAGTTGTGCATCTCGATTTTTGGTTCCAATCTACTGGAGAGTTTATTTACAGAACCACCGAAAAGAATTTCAGTACTTTAATGTCTATGGACATCTTCAATATAATACAACTGTAGACGGTCATTGTTTGGTACATGCCCAAAATCTCGCCGTCTGTCCTCGGCCTTGGCGAGTTTTGGCAAAATATCGCCAAATTTGGCGATATTCAGTTATTTGGTCCATGCCCAAAGTATCGCCATTTGTCATCGTTCTTGGCGAGTTTTGGCGAAATATTGCCATATTTGGCGATAATCTGTCATTGTTTGGTTCATGCTTAAAATCTCGCCAAATGTCGTCGAAATTGACGAGTTTCGCCGAAATATTGACAAATTTGGCGCCAAAAATTATTTCGTATTTTGTATAACTGTAAAACTTTAACCCGTAGAATTTTGAACTTTTGTATTTAGAACTATTGTAATATCTAACTGTTTTCAATATCTTTTTTGACAGCAATCGACTGAGAATTAATTTACAGGGTTTGCCAAATGACTTTAAATACATTGAATGCATTCAATTCATTGAAAGTCTGTGGTCAATGACTGCTTTGGCTATCCCCAAAATCTCGCAGACTATCTCAAGTTTGTCGGCTTTTGATGAAATATCGCCAAATAAAGTGTTAGAAGGAAATCTTTCAAATTGAACTCAGCTTGGCGATATCGAAATATTTGGCTAGAAATCGCTAAATCTTACTATTATTGATATTTTATCTCTTTCAAAGAAATAAGTTTAGAGGAAGTGCGTCGAAAATATTTTTGATCTAATAGACCGTCTATTATAGACGTGCAAGGAAGTCATGTGTTGGACACATCAGATTTTTTTGTTTTTGTTTTAATATTATTTTGCTCTCAAAAGGTAAAAAAACATTACTTGATACAATGTCTTTTAATTTTTTTCAAAAATATTGAATTTCAGCACATAATTCAGTAAGATTGCATTTTGTTTAAAGAATTATTACTGTATGAGAAGTTATTACTTTATCAATGAATATTATTTCCGCACCGGGTTAACTTTAATTACTAACGAAAAAAAAAAGAATAATAGTCTCAGCTGCTCTAACAAAAGGGTTGTACGTAAGTATTAAAAGAAATCAAATGGTCTTAATTACACCAATGGCAGTCGTTTGTCCCGCAAAGTTTTTCAATTTCGTGAAATGTTTTCAATTTTGTGATTCTGTTTGGGTAATTACGACCCTATACCTGTATTTTCTTTCAATAAATTTATGCTTCTTATGAACACTGAACTTTGTGACAAAACTTGTCTTCAAATATCAGAATACACAAGCTGAATCTACACAATTTCCGTAATTTTTACCTTTCACCCTTTCACAGGGAATGAGAATAATTTTCATTTTCTCCATGTATGGGTGCCAATACCTATAAGCAGCGAGGTTCTATGCCCTTCGCCCTTCTATCTCCCATATTAAGATGCTGGTATGACGTACTAGTTCAATTCTTAATATAATATCTTTCTGAGGCAGGACACTAGACTTGGCTCACCCCCGACAAACAGTCACAGGCTCAATTGTCTCAACATAAATAATGACCAATAAATGTTTCGGATAATTTTAATAAATTAATCTATTCCCCAAAACATACGTTGTATTATGCTAAAAACATATTTCAAAAATTACTATACGAGATAAAGTTTCAGAGCTGCCAAGTTTCTGGCTTTTTTCGGGATATTCTCCACCACTAATTTTTACTTACACATTTATTATTAAAATAAGTCCAAATATTTAATATCAAATAAAGCTGTCTAAAAATTGTGGTGAGAAATCACCCGGAAAAAGCCGGAGACTTAGCAGCTCTGAAGGGTATATTTCTTTCTTCACTTTGCCCCTTCCCCTTTTCTCAATGGACAATACGTAAAGAGTTCGTCTGAATCGTTGAATCTTTCGCGCGATGAAGTTTTTCGGGACACTTTTCAGTAGTAATTTTCATTTATAAAATAGCTCTCAACGTAAGCCACACAAATGAAATACTTTAATTTCTTTTTAATCAAAAATAATACCTTCAAAAGATCACATCCCAAAATTATTACGATCCAATATGTAAACTAAAAAAACTTAGTGTTAAATTCTTCGTAGTCAGGAATATTTCAGTGAATTGCTACACATAACTCAATACATTTGCAATTAACTTTCTCTGGAATGTTTTTAGATAAGAAAAGTACCCCTAAAGACCGAAAATTTATGAAAATTAAGGGAACATTGGAAGCGTTGCCAGAGGAGTAATGCGCCACTTCACGAGACCGCCTCCACCTCTTATTTAAATATTTCTATAGATATCATTGTTTCAGAGCCCTCTATACAGTGGCGTAGATACAGGGGGCAAGGAGGGGCATCTGTCCCCGGACACAGCACCTAAGGGGCGCCAAATTGCATGTTAAGCCTTCTCCAATGCATTTTGGCAAGTAAAAGGGGGAGAAAATCTTCAGCTGTACCCGGGCGCTGAAAATCCTAGCTGCGAATCTGCCTCTATAGTAATGTTTTGCATTTGTTTTTGCAAATGAATTGCAATTATATAAAGTGAACGACAAAACATGTTACCTTTATGGAATACTTTTATATTAGAATCAATTGCACAAGATATTGAGTTCTTCAGTTTGGACTATGACAGGGGTTCCCAAACTTTTTTTACCCGCGGCACCCTTTTCAGGCTAAAAGATTTCGCGGCAGATTTCCTTTAAAGCAATATGAATAGGAAGGTTAGAATGAAGCAGTTTGGATGCATTTTACGCTATTTTTTGTTTGTTTGTTTATAGGGTTAACTATCAAGAAAGTACTCTCTTGGGAAAGGATATAGAATTTTGACAATACCCCCATTTCAGGGAGTTCCTATAAAAGAGAGGCTACAGGACAGTCTTGAACTTGACTGAAATATTTTTGTTCGAGCCCACTTAGTGATCGGCTTGGCTCACTTTCTTGGGAATACCGGTTCAGAGGAAATTATTTGATTATACTCCACCGAAACACTTTTCTTGATTATCTCCACGGCACCCCTGACATACGCTCGTGGCACCCTAGGGTGCCGCGGCACCCAGTTTGGGAACCTCTGGACTAAGAGCAAGATTCTCTTCCGAAAATGATATTTTTCAGAAGAAAATATTGAACATTTTTTCTAGTAATTAACACATCCCCCCCCCTTAAAAATCCTGTTTGTCTTTTGTTTATCCTCAAACAATTAATACATAATTATATTATTTATTTAAAAGGTAATACGGTATTTTTTAAATAATAATTAAAAATGCATAAATAAAAATATTAACGATAGGTATTGAAGTATTACAAGTCTACAACTGCGCACACTTATAATTAGAAAGTCAAAACATTCGAAACACAATGATTACAAACTATTTCGTACTTTAAAAGCTTATGTATCATGCATCATTAAACAACATGCTCAAAATACTAAATTCATTAATCGATATTAAGTACGAATAAAGAATTATTGAGAAAAGCACCAAAATAAAATTACGATATTGCATTGAGGAAATATTTAATAAAAGCAAACATAAATAACAATCAATTTTATTATCAGATATTCGAACTCAGAATATGTAAATTGAAAGAACTCCGAAAACCGTAAACAAATGGACAATTACATGTGATAGAGCTGGCAAAAAATTAGCCCAGTCCGCAGGTACTAAATCTGAAATTAATTACATCTACTCAACTGTAATTAATTCCATAAAATGCTCGTTCCTTTTATGACTCTCCGAAGCAGGAACGTCTGTAGTTATTTACAACGGTGAAAATGCAAATCTCCGTGTATTTAATCCACGAGACCTACACAAAAGTTTTACATTCATTTGAACAGGCCCTTGTACAACTTAATTCCATCTATGCGCACATAAATTACAACTAAACTCTTTTCCCAGAGGAGAAATTAATTCCATGTAATGAGATCAAATGTGCATGGTGGTTACTGCCGCACAAAGAGTTGCAAGACTTCATTAATCTTTTAACGTCAGATTAGGAGGACATAAAAATATAAAAATTCCTCCAAATTCTGAATTTTTTTTTACATTTCGTGTATTTGATGTCTTTAAAAATGCTTAATTATTATTATGTGCAACTTTTTTAGTGAGATTTATTTTTGTATTGGCAGCAGCTAGTTATTTGCGTCAGTGTGTCATGTGAGATTGATTGAAAAATTATGTAAACGTAGATAAATTGAATTATTCATTGTGTTTCATTAAATTTAATGAAAACATGATGGAAAGGTGGTTTATTCTTTTTTCTTTTTCTTTTAATGTATGATAAGACGCATGTATTGAACTCCGTTTTTTTCAAGGAGATATACAGGAAAATAAGATCGCTGTTGAGAAAAATATGATTAACCAGGTCATTAAATTTGCAGAAATAAAAATAAGCTGTGCGATTTATTTATAAAACACTAAAATACTGAAGTATGTAGAATGGTATTGAAGAAAATCCCAACAAACCTCGATTGCATCGATTTGACTTTCAAGACAAACAAACGTAACATTAGGGCCGTGGGAAGTATTATCTATTATTGGGTGAGGTAAATTTTGTTTCTGGAAGAAAAAGCTATGAATTGAAATAGGACTTAGAGGGGATAGTAAAAATAGGAAAGAAGACACATTTTTTAATTTTTAAGTTAATTATTTGAGTAAAAACCTGGATTTAGATGTCTAGTTATATTTTTGCTTTCCAAACATTTACTTTGTATTACTTTTCAAACATGTATTATGTAATGAAAATATTGTAATCATGAAAAAATTCTACTTAGAGATTTTGATTCATTTACACGTTCTGAAGTCGTCTGAATTCGTTTATGTTATTTTTACAGTGATGTATGTATGCATGTACGTGTGACTGCATGTGTGTGTGCGTATGTGAGTGAATAAGATAGCTCCTAAACACTCGACTTAACTAAAATTTGGTATACCTATTATAGATTCCTAATAAATCCTAAATGTCTTAATATTTTTTGGTTTTTTTAATAACTCATTACAACTTTCACAAAGTTTCTTTGTACATTTGAAATCGCAGGTAAACCGTTTAAGTACAAATATATATCGTATTGTAAATAAATGATAGATTAAAGCCTTAAACTATCGGTCACATACTAATCCATGTTCAGATTTCTATTCATAGCATTAAACAGGAAATTGCCAGGTACTAGTTAAATTCAGTTGTAAGTTTACTAATTAATTTCTAAACATTCTCTGGGGGAAACTATTTCCTGTAACTAATTGTAAGATTTGGATCGCGACGATTCAGATAGTAATAACTCATGCATTATTTCAAATTTATAATCTAGAAACTTTGTAGAGAAAATGTTGTAAATTAATGTTTATAGTTATAGTTTATCGCACATGCAAAGCTTTCCGATGAATGTTATTGTGGCAACGTCTAAAAATTATGCAATCCTGGTACGTGCACAGAGTGTTAGAAATGTACATCTAAACATAACTAAATAATTTATTCCACTTCAGATGTACAAAAAACTGTATGTTAGAGTTAAAATAAAAAAAAGCCATTCAAGAAAAATTCATTGCTACTTGTGTTTCAGCAAAACGCATTTGTGAGGTATCGCACTATTGAATACTCATATAAAATCTTTGCCACTATAAAAATTCGATCAATTTTTTTCGCACATTCCTTTCTAGTTTAGTTTTGCTTTCTCATGAAAATTGCTTAAGAGACTATGGGTATTATAAATTGATTATTGATAGGCTTTTCCCCCCAAAATAAAATCTCATACCCCTTATCAGTTTAACAACTCAGTATGTAAATTTTTAATTAAAATACATAATTTGAAAATATTTTGAATGCATTTGATTTTTTGTATAGACTATGGGTATTATAAATCGTAAGAGACTTTCTAGGTAGACGTAAATAAAATTTCATTCCCCTTATCGTTTAACAACTCCGTATGTAAATTTTTAATTGAAATGCATAATTTAAAAATATTTTGAATGCATTTGATGTTTTGATGAATAATTTCAGCACACATTTAACTTCCAAAAATATAATTTAAAACTGGCATACACATTTAGGAACGTGACAAGTTTTAATTTTTAAATATAAATAATTCGTTACTACAATATATGATTAAATTTTTGAATATAAATAATTCATAACTACAATAGCTTGCATTATGATAAGTTTGTTGTCATAAACCTTATCTATGTGAGTGTGATGTTGAAAATGTAATACAATTACAGATTTGATACGAAAGTATGTATATATAATGCGTTATAGATGTATTTTGCAACATTATATATCGGTCTGTACTTATTCAATCAATTCATAAATTATTTTTTCGTCAAGCATGAATTATTTTAAAAAGTTATTCATTCAACAATGAAATTAAATTCAGAGCTGCCAACTTTTACGGAATGTAATCAATCACTTTTCGTAAACAATAAATTCTTTACAAATTTATTTTATTTCGTTTACTTTTTTCAGACAAGTAACCTTTTTGAGAGTTACATATATTGCTACGATTATGACAAAAAGGTTACCACAGTAGATGCCGCTTAATGTGATCACGGTTATTGTTATCAATCGCTTATTGTTACCGGAATCAGCTGGCACCGACCGCCTGTATTTAATTCCACGCAGATTAAACGCGTTATGTGTTCAACTTTCGGTTACTATTTTAATTTTTTTCGCAGTCCAATTTCTGAAAAATGTAACAATAAACGGGTTTTAGTTGAGAAACCAATTACAAGCACGACTTCAAAGAAAAATTGCGTATTGTTTGTCTACTAGTGTTAAGCACGTGTATAACTTAGATTGTAGAGCTATTTAGACGATATGAGATAATTTTTAAGCGAGTCGCACTCCGACGTTCGGATAATTTTCAAAAACAGTATGAGCAGTTTAGTAATGAACTTTTAAGAAAGAATAGTACCCGCAGAAAAAAAATTATCGAATTTGTTTAATAAATGTTTTCTGCCTCAGTCCATTTTATCGTAGGTATCTTTCCATTTTATCATAAGTAATTATAGTTATCTATATAATACTCTGCTCTTTCATCAAGTTTTTCTTCAATCGCTTATTGTTATCAATCGGATATTGTTATCAATAACCTGTGGCCCGGAGGTGATCACATTAACTGTAATCTACTGTATTTATACAAAGTAGTTCTTTAAAAGTTGGGAACTATGTAAATTTTATGTTTATATTAGAGTCTATTTTAACTTTTAATGGCGTTCGTTTTTGTAACTAAAGCGATCCCATCTACTATTATTTCGTATTTTGAATGCATTGTTGGAGTTGATAGGATTGATTTAAAATTATCTTTGATCTATTTAAAGTCACGTCATTATACTTAATTAATTTGAAACTTTCTTTTACAATTGATATTAATCCCATGGTAAATTTCACGGCTCTTAGTAATTTTCATAGACTCCGATTTCGGTTTATTATTCTGTCCACTTCTTTTGGTCGTCTACTTTATAACGTCGCTATCTGGAACTGCACGTTACAAACCGCCAGACTTATTATTAATATTTTACGGAGAATATCATATCTGTTATTGAAAACGGTGCGTATAGTATAGATAGATTTTTGTCAGAAAAACATGCCAAATTCCATGCAATTTGGATTTCATGGTTTTAATGATTTTAATGTTCTTCATGCAAAACTTAATGAGCTCACAATGTTTATGTCGGTTTGAGTAAACTCCGCCCACCATCGGAAAACAAATGTCGAGCATTTGTAGCTCATTTACGAAGTTTCATGTTATCGCATGTACACTGTTCTGCAATAAAATTTTACAATTTATTATTTTAAAACGTGACATAACTTTTCTGGGGCTTTAATAAGTTGTTTTCTTTTTGATGCATTGTTTTCCATTAATTGATAAATTAGGATTTAAAAAATTTTCCAACCAAGGGTATATTTTATATGCAGATAGTTCTTTTTTTCATTTTACATATATATTGCAGATTGTATTAGAGTCTGCCTGATTTATGGCAGGGACCCCCGACTCCCGGTTATTTTTTACAATTTAACAACACATTTTTTAGTGGGTTCATTGGTTTTCTTATCAGTTCTAGAGTATAAACGAGATTCCGGCTTTAATGTTTCATTATGTAGCATTTTATGGCTTTAAATATATATGTAAATCGCTTTAATGCATGTATAAAATATTTAAAGAGAATGATTATTCTTTAATGAAAGTGACTATTACAGACAGATTTCTTTGTAATGATTTCAAATAAATTATCTTCTAAAATAATTTACAGTGAATTTAAACAATGCAACTCATTAGTAGCTAAAATAATTACCATTCTATCTCCCCAAAATAACTTTGCTTTGATACTAAAATTGGTAACTTATTTTGCAACGCAACAGTTATTCCAGTAACGAGTTTTTAGTTCAAATGCATTATTGTGCCCACTGAAACTCTGCATCATAAATGCTTTTATATTTATAGTTTAAATATGCACATAACAGATCTTCTGCTTCAGAGGTTTAAAATCGAAGAGTAGCTTTATCTGATATTCTCGGATGTTAGCTTCGAATTCTGCTACAAATACTTTATGGGGATATTCAATATTGCCTCAAGAGTTCCTGCAAGTTTTACTAGATATATCAGATGAAATTGTTCCAACGCATTAAGTTTTATTACTCATTCAATGCCATAAAATTTTAAAATTGCCTGCCGACTATTTTATTTATCTAATGTCCCAAATGATGGAATATATCAAAAATGTTTTGAAGGAGGCTGTTTTCGATAAGTGACACAGTGCATAATTTACTTTATTTAATGTATTCACGCAATTATAAGAACGCAGTTTAATTTAAATTTGATAGCATTGGTATGTTTGCAGATGTTAGAGATAATTTAGTTTTGTGGTATTTCACATTAAAAACAGATAAATGAAGCATGAAATTAGTCATATCCGTAAAGTGCAGCAAATAATATCTAAAAACGTACTTAGTATAATGATCGAAGTAAATATGTATATATTACATTCTAAAGTTCTTTGGCTTCAAGTTGGAAAATCACACATGGAAATAATAACAGTGTTATTTTTAATATCTGCAGCACAAAATACCTGCATAAAACAGCACAAAATAAGTCTATAAATAAAAAAAAATGCACAAATAAAATTAATTAGATGCAAAGAAGAACACCTTAACACCTTATGTAAATTGGAACATTCTACAGGAAACGTACATTACACTACTGGTCAAAAGTGTTGCAAGTTTCAGAAATCTAACCCTTTTCAAGATTAAGCCCTCTCTTCCCTTTTAAATTAGAAATCAACATACTTGATATTTTTAATGTCAACATGTTAAATTAATAACTTCGAAGAGAAGATAGTATTAAGTTAAAGAAGAAAAATAATTATTAAATTTATTGTTACAAATAGCATAAAAAATATATAGGTTTTTACAGAAATCATAATCATTTTAGCTAGCCGGAATAAAAAAATATAAAGAATTAATTTCAAGGTTATTCTGGAAAAAGAGGATAATAAATAAGTGCAATTGAACTAAAGATCATTTATTATGTTGCTGAGCACAGCCTTGACTTTGATCACAACAGCCACTCTTCTAGATATGGAATCCAAAATGTTTTACAACAGCTCCTTCGGTGTTTCACGGTGCCAACTTAAATTATTGGTTCCAGAAGCTCTCATTTTGTTTTATGGTGATCTTCAGATGTATTCTTTCCAATTATACTACATAAGTTCTCAAAAATATTAAATGTAGCAAATTTCCTGTTCATTTTTTCTGGGCTTATTCTTGAAACGATGGTTAGATTTCTCAAACTTGTTATACTTTTGAACAGTAGTGTACATGTTTATTTGGACCAATTCTTAATTATGCTTTTCTATTTTATCCGAACTTTTAAAAATTTTGTGAGAAAAAGGAAATATTTCATAAGCCTTTTCATAATCGAGCTTTTCCATGAAATTCGAAAAACATTAATAATAAGGACAATATTTTAATTAAAGAAAATCTACTGGCTAAAGAAGAATTTTACGTATATGTATTGCTAGAAATATTCTAATCCTCTAATACTTTTATCACAATTTTACCACGAAAGGGTTAATTAGGCTGTGTTGTTATCAGCAATTCGAAAACGAAATAAACGTATTCTATTCACTTACATAGTATAAATATTGCATTATTGTGCTGTGATGTTTCACATTTTAATTAATCAAATCGAAATGACCAGAACAAGGCAAATAGATTTGATGTACGACTCCCATTACAATGAACGCTGACTATGGAAAGGTTAAAGCATATTTTATTACTGTATGTTCCTGGGACATTACTGTCTTTTGAATGTTTATTTATTGTCATTGGGTAAATATAGTGTGGTAGAATGTGGCACAGATATTATTTATCACCGAGTATGTTACCGCCATTGTATTATTTATATAGACTGAGGAATAGTTTGCTTTATTAAGAACTGATACAGCTTTCCAGCATTATTTAGATTTAATGCAATTATAATAATCTAAATTTAGCCCCTCAAGATCAGAAAGTTAAATTCCGAATTTTAATGGCACCTTTGCTAATTTCACTACACCTTACAATTTTTACTTCAAATTTAGATTTTTATTTTTGACATAAAACTATGTAAAATTTGTGTTGTGTTATTACCCAGAAAACGTTTTAATTTGATTGTTTGTGTGGTTAAGGCAAAGCTACACTAGGGTGATCTGCTTTGAATGGGGGTTCCTTGAACAGAGAAATTTCTAAGGGGTTCTAACGTGTATTTAGGTTAAGTTTGGAGAAAATCGACCAAAATTCCAGCCCGAAATGCTTTTCAATTTTGAATGTAAAATGGTATTTAGCTTTCCGTTTTAAACTGGCTTAATGCTGAACATTCCATTTTAATTTTCTTTTATTACTAGTGTTTGAAAATTGGTAATTTTTGCGCAGTTATATAAGTCATTTAATCAAGAACTCTCTAAAATGTTCAATGTTGTTTATAGTGTTATTTGTTAAAATTAAGCATAAAACGAAATTTATGTCACAATAATAATAATAACATAAGTTTTCTTTTCTATTATATAATGACAGTGTTAAAATATTTTCAATAAAACTCATAGGTTCAGTGAAAGAGTTAAACTTTTTATTGCTCAATCTAATACTTACTTGCTTATACATCAATGGTGTGCATTAAAAATGCATGAAGAGTAAGCTGCGACCTTCATAACTAATGCACAAGTTCATAAAAAAGGCTTCCTTAAAAGTAGGTTACTAATATGAAAACAAGATCAAGCCCGAATATAATGCAGTACTTTTTGACTGATCATTTCCCATAAACCTGACTCACACTAAATTCGAGGGCTAAATATATTATTTTCTGATTTTCTCCATGAAAAATTAACTTTTTAGTCAGTTAATATTTAAATAGAATTAACGGAAATCCCCCTTCTTTTAGGAACAACATATTTAAGAAAATTTCACCAGTTTTTTAAAGCAGTGGATGTATTTCTCTTTTCATCGAGGAAATTGTCTGAATCAGCGATCGTCCTGGAAAACAGCAGAACTTGAAACCTGCCAACTGCTAGAGAGTATTATTAACTAACTTTTGTGAACAGTATATTTTTACAGCATTTTTTTCAAAATAGTTACAATCCCTCGCAAGTTGTACAAAAATTTTGTTAAATTTTAAGCTTAAAGTTATTGTTTAAAAAAGTTCCTAATTGTTTGGCTATTGATTAAAAAAAGCAGGCTAATTGTATTCCGTTGTAGTTGGCAGCTATGAAACTTTTTCGATCTAAACGTACGTCTTGCTCAACGAGTAACTTAAGTGTGTTTTCTTTACCGACTACTAGATATTTTATTTTGATATAGCCGTTTATTTGTGTTTTGACTGACAATTCTGATATTAAAAAAATGTTTGGTTTATTGCTAGCTTAAATTCCCGTTTCTGCGAATTCCTTCTCCCTCATGCTTTGTCCTCAGTGATTTTTTACGTTTTCTTCTTTCGAATGGCAACTTGTCTTGATTGTTTACTCTTCAGCTCTAACCTTTCTTCCTATGTCGATGGCAGGCGCGTAGTCAGGAATTTTTCTGCCTTTTCTTTTGAGGGGGGTGGATGAACGGAAGCATGTATTAAAAAACGGAGTTCCTTCACGGAATAAATCTTGTGATAACGAATCCATAGGTTTCGGGGGAGGGATATATCCCAATATCCAGCCTCCTGGTTACGCCCCTAATCGATAGTTTTGCAAGTGAAAAAAAGTGGACCTTTCATACCCTACGAATGGAACTTAATAATGAGTATACATTTTATGTGTGTTAATTTGTTAAATGTTTAATTAATTTTAAAAGTTCTGTAGATAACCAAAGGTGAAAAAGTGTTTTAAAGAGAAAAAAATTTATTACAAAAGCGAATTTTTACAAAACAGCCGGATAGAGCTAAAATAAATAATACGAAAGAAGGCTTCCGTCATTCACTAAATTTTATCCACATGTCAGAATAATGCATTAAGTGAACTATCGGATAAATTTATTCAGATTGTAGGGTAGACGGAAACGGGAAATGATTGACATTATTCTATAAAGCAAAACCTTTCCATTATTTGGCCGCGCGAAGTTGGTACAAATCTTCGAGAACACCTGCTCTTGTTAGGTTGAAATTTGGCCTAAAAATATATATTCTATGAAGACAAATCATGAAATTTGGCATTTTCTTGCATGTAAATCGTTCAATGTTCATAAAACCTGCAACATATATAGATTACTAGCTGCGTGCCCGTTCTCCGCACGGTACGGAACGAAACCTTTTCTTACATGTATAGTTCGAATTGATTCCAGAGATTTGGAATCTAAAAATAAGCAAAATGATTTGACTCTTCTCGTAAAGTTACTCATTACTTATTCGTTAAGTTAGTATAAGTACTGACCTGTGACCCTTGTTAATATTATGACGCAAAAAACTATGTCGGTGTCATTCACGATCAGAAAAGAAAAGCGTGACGATTTTCAGTGAAAATTCCTAATTTTCAAAATGTCTCATTTCTGCATCATACTCTTTTTTAGATTTAAGTTATGCCATTAATACCTTAGATACTACTTGAAGTGGAGAACCGTTTTATTTTATAATTAAATAGTTGTGTACCAGCTCTTTGCAAGGCAAGAGAAGAACTTTTTCCTAAAATGTGATCATAACTACTTGTGACAAAACAGAATCTCCAAGAAAAAAGAAAGTTCTTTTACAGTCTTTTCTGTTGAAACTACCGCGTGATATATTAACGTGACATAGAATTACTTAATGTTTTGTTAGCTGTGATGTAATACGGCTGTTAAAAAATGAATAGACGACATTGTTTCACAAAATATTTATTAATGCGGTATATTGTGGTTTGATCAATATTGCCTTATCATATCTACTTACTATTAATGATACTATATTTTACTGATACCAATACAATATACCGTCGTTTTGCAGCCGTTAATGCTTAATTTAAAGAAACGGTTTAGATATTTGCCACAAATGTAGGCTTTTACTCTTTGGTGATTCTTTGCAATTTACGCATTAGCATAAACTCTAATCATTTCAGTTTATGGTTGCCACTAAATCAGCTCTCCATAAATTTTTACGCATAGTTCTTCTCAGATTGGTGTATTTAGCACCAGGGCCCTATTATCGCATGGACAAATCGGGACTTTACCCAGGGGCCTCCGGCTCGAAATTGCCCCCAATTTCAAATGTTGTTCTGTTTTTATAAAAAAAATTATGAAAAATAAAACAAATTTTATAGACGGGGGGGGGGCAAATTCAACAATTCCCGGGGCCCCCTGTTGGTCATAATCAGGCCCTGTTTAACACCGCAATATATTTCCTGCTATTCGAAAACGTGACCCGTTTAAAATCTCAATTGAAAATAATGCTGGATAATTCACTTGTGAAAAAACAGCATTCAATTCTTTTTCTGGCAACGTAAAGTAAAATATAGAATTATTTCACATGCGCGGCGTATGTTTTGCTTGTGAGTCCGTTATTCTGATTGAGTTTCGAAAGGGGTTTTAAACTCGTGACGTCAAAGTGGCGCACATTTCACATGTGAAAACTCGGTTATTTTTAAATAATTTTATTTATTTTTTTTCAACTGGCAATTTCAATCATTGTTACTGTCTCCAAGACAACCAACGGAAATTTTTAAGCTGCGCTGCGATTGAAATGAAAATCCTTCTTTACTTAAAAATTCGTAAAAAATCTCCTAAGTTATATTTTCCTCTGGTTTCTCTTTTAAAAGACGGCGAAATGTATGCTCCGTCATTTGACAAAATATGAAAAAGTTATGACGGATAGAAAAACAAGATGCAGCAATTTTAAAAATATTTTACGAAAGTCAGCGTCAAACTTAATTTTATTTGAAAAATTCCCAAAAATCTGCAAACTATGTTACACAATCCGAACAAACAATTTTTAAAAGAAAATTTTCTCCTCTATCCGATTATGTAAATTTCGTTTTCTTGCGAGTGTAATTAGAGGCGTTATTACGTATTAAGCGAGAAAAATCGCTAAAAATAGGACAAAACATAAAATAAAACATTTTCTAATTCGAATTTCGAAAAAATCGCTCCGAGGCGTGTTAGGATCTGTCCTAGTGAAGCCGTATGCAAAATTCGGTAGGTCTGCGACCCACCGTCTCGGCGCAATGCGATCGAGAGACGCTCGCAAGAAGATCGGTGGTCACAAACCTACCTACCTACATAGCTACATACAATGTTTACTCTCGGATTTTATTATATATAAGATATACTGAGTGTTTACATTCAAACTTTCCCTGTAAAAAACAGCAGTCTCAAGCTGAAACGGGCGATCTGATTCAGCTTGCGACTGCTGATTCCGCATATGGACATTACACGAGATTCGCCCAAAGCCCATTTTTAAAAAAGATTAATTCAAAATATATCTACTAGGTAACGCATTTGCGGGATGAAATCAGTTCATATCACAATGTAGTACTCTAGGTAATAAGTGCTCTACGAGTAAAACTATTGAATTAATATTCAAGTTAGACAATAACTACCAACATTCCCGATTTTTTCAGGAGATTTCCACTTCAATTTTTAAACAGCCTTATTTTTATATCAGATATGCTGCGTCTCTGTAAGTATAAAGTGACAGGTAAAAATTAGTGGTGTGAAATCTCCTGAAAAAAATCGGGAAGGTTGACAGCTATGCATTACAGTTTTAAATTTCATTCATCTTGCAGATTGTCATATACTGGACACTTTTTAACGAAACTTTCTTTTCGAATGAGAGCGCAGTTCATAGTATATACTCTACACACCAATTTTGGTTACAATCCGTTCACACGTTCTATTTGTAGAACCCTCTTTATAGTGGGAAGCTTAAATACAGCCACCCTGTATATTTACTTCCAAAAGTTATCATGCTGAGCGTGATTCTTTTCAGTCTTGGGGAATGAAATAATGGAGAATAATTCCTGCCAAATAACCCAATTATCCTCGATTCACGATTCCGACTGTCAGCATTCATTAACTTCCAATCCACCTGAAGATAAATGCCCGACAGTAATTGATCCTGTAGATTGCTTTAGTTTCCTTTCACAGTGAGCACCAAGACGCATAAGACTTTAAACGATTTTCGATAAAATGCGGTCTAATGCAGCTTAGTCGATAAAGTGAAAAACCACATACTGTATAGAATCTCAAAATAAATCACGCAATACAGATAAGAAAAATTTCGTTACAGATTTAAGGTACGTTCTCATAAATATTTTATTTAATTAAAATAACTCAGCATCATACCATTACATAATTTAAACAACCACTATTTGTAAACAATAATATTTAATCACATGTTGAATACTTATTCAAACTGCATAGCTGACAACCGTTCCGTTTTAATAGGAGCAATTTCAGCCACTAATTCCACTTCTTCGTTTTAAGCTTGAAATAAGTCTATATTTTTAATATAAAATAAAATTGTTCACTAATAGTGGTGGAAAATATTCCGATAAGAACGGAACAGTTGGCAGCTATGAACCTGGTAACATGAGTAAAGGTACGGAATTCTCATTTTTATGGAATAGATGCGAATTTAAGCTAAATATTTTTGTAATTGCGAATAGATTCGAAATATAACGAGTTGGTGAATTGTGGCAAAGTTACGCGAAAATTTCTTATTTTTGTATAAATGCAAAATATAGTTTGAAAGAAAACTAAATTTCAGAATCTTTGAAACGTAAATTAAATAATCAAATAAGCTTCATATTTGATCTACGCCCGAAATTAATGGAATTAATAAGCGGATTGGAAGACTCAAGGTACTCATCGTTTATACTCATCGTCGTCGTTTATCATTTGTGGAATAAATTAGAGGCTTGAAACATGTTTTGAATAAAGAAGTCAGGATTTGAATCTAAACACAATGCTAAAAACCGCATTTGAAAAAAACTTTCAATAAACTTTATTTTCACTTGAAATTAAATAGAACAAATGAAGCCTATTTTAACAACAGTCAATTGTTTTGACCATCTGTTCGTCTGTATTTACAAGTATGGCCAACTTAAATTAAATTGCACCAAAGCTTTTCAAGAACTCCTTACCTCAGAGCATTTCCCCAAAACAATGAGCAGACCCAATTAAACAATTACAGTTCCACATAGATATCTTAGAAACCAGGTGTCAAAATTGGAAAAATTAAAATTAACCCCTCTAAATGTAATGCGATTCACTTCACCAGTAGCAGAAAACAGTTTAGAAACATCTACATACACAACTATAGAATTAATTGGACCAGAACCTGCAAATACTTGGGTGTCATGATTGACTCCCGTCTGACATCGAATCCACAGGTGCTTTATGCCAGAAACAAAATGGCTGAAGTAACAAAAAAACTGGAGAAGTTGCTTTTCCAAAATAAGCCGATCCGTCAAAATGAAGTAAAGTTATATATAAATGCATAGTGCTTCCTGCAGCGACTTATTCCAGCCAAACCTGGTGATATACCATCAAAGCTAATCTAGATATATTATCACGAAAACACAACGCAATTGACCGCCAAATACGGTGTGGACACAAGTGCCTGACTAACACTGTTATTGGGCGAGATCTAGGCATCCATTCTTTTAGAAAAAATTGTCCATCAGATTGGTGAAAATTTCCGTGTTCAGCTATTACAGATATTTTTTTTTTTTTTTTTTTTTACAAAACGTTCATTAAATTTTTCTAGCATTCAATGCGTGATTTTTAGCCTCTCTCTCTTTTACCTATTTAAAAAAATATTTTATATATATATATATATATAAATAGTTTACCTATGGGTCTGCACACGTGTCATTTTGCACACGTGTCCTTACAAGTATCTATATTTGCGCGGCCGACTATTATTTACAGATATTTTTTAAACACAACGTTCATTACATTTTTTTAGTACTTAATGCGCGGTTCAGCGCACTCTGATGGTACTCATTTCACTCATCAATCCCCATCCTGATGCCTTGGGTATCAGGATGGGGAGTAGCCATGGAGAGTGGCCATGTGGTAGTAAGATACCATGTAGAGTGTATCACCACCAACATTCAACAAAATTCTTTAATCCATAATTTTCCAGCAAAGAAACTTCTCGAAAACATTCATCATATTTATGACTCCCACTGCTGTCTGTCTCTCTTCAAGAAAACGAGACGGACATGAGAAACTCTCCCTAACCGCCTCACACATTCGAAGTTTTTGTACGAATACCTCTTTCTCTTGCATACTCACACATTTGAACCACTTCAATGTTTTTTATTATTGCCTCTTTCCCTCGCCTCCTCACCCATTGGAAACTCTTCAGTTTTTGTACGACTGCCTCTTTCACTCTCCGCCTCAAACATTTCACACAATGACATTTGGCTCAACACATCCCACATTTCAACCCCTCCTTTGAACTACTTCAAAACTGATTTAGGCGCCTCAGACAATCCTCTCTCTTCTGATTTGTTTAATGTTAGTCGCTACTTAGTGGATTCACTGCATTAACATGGAATGTATTTTATTAAATCAAAAATTACATTTTAAGAAATATGGTGGTCTATATTCTGCAAACGTTTGCTATTGATATTTAATAGCAAACCTTTGCAGAAGATTTAAGATTTCTTTGGTACTTCTTAATTGTAATTTCTTATTTACCGCAGATATTCTGTTCTTCAAAGAAACAAATTGTAATCACTTTGCTACACAAGTACCATTTCGCCTGAACTCGTCCATCATCATTCATCCAAACACATTCAAAAATCTCTGTACAGCAGAATATAGAGACTTTTACAAAACAGGAATTTTAAGTAGCAGTAACGGGCAATTCATATGAACATGGGCACGGTCATAAAAAAAAATCTTTTTTAATAAATTGCGTGAGAAATTATTTCGAATTAATGTCGCTGTGTCGGCAACAGTTTTTTTTATGTAAAAGTGTATTTTTATCAAAATTATAATACAACAAATTCAGACACATATGTTGTAGCATGAGTTACCATGCGATGTTACATATTGCGAGATGGCTTCATATTCAATGTCTCCATTTAACTGTTCTTTCATTTGCATCTGTCCTGTTTCCCATTCATAAAGCAGACATAAATGCACACCCCCGTATTGTCTGAAAATCTTTGTGAGAGATTTATATATTAATTACATCAATTTTGTGTAGCGACTTCAGTTGGATGTTTGACTTTCGAGTGAAATAACATGTTCCCTTCATGTCGCTAAAGAATTATGTTGGGTGTAATTTTTGATGAGAAGCTTCAGCGATATTGTTCACATGTAATACGCAGTAAAATAAGGGTTTTAACCCTTGAATGCCCGGTGTTCTCGCTGCGAGGACACAACTCTGATATTTTGTCTGCTTTGATTCACGAAGAATAAATTGGATTTGAATTAAATACGCAAAGAGGACATCTATACAGACTGCCCAATGTCGAAAAAGTGTAGCCCTTGCCATCGCAGGATTTAACTACCAGCAAGATAGGCGGCGCCACACAGCCAGCGCTGTCAAAAATGTCCTTTAGCTCAGTGGAACGCACGCACTGGACGATTCGATAGACCGCCATCTTGCTGGTAGTTAAAACGTGCGATGACGAAGGCTGCGCTTTTTCGACATTGGTAAAATAGTTGCGTTTCAAAGGGTTAGGGCAAAATTCAATATCGGTCGCATGTGTTGTTTAATTCATGTTTGGGTTGAACAATTGATTTCTGTTATCAGCTGTGCGCAATTCAATGCAATTAGTAGGGATATATGTCGTCCAACATTTCAAAGCATGCTACATTGGTATCATCTATTATGTAGTGGCATAATGCAAGAAGAACGATAAATCATGCCAAAATCATTAATTATGAAACATTTTTCTGCACAACAACCCTATTTTCCCTAAATCTGTCGTTTCGTTATTCTCAAAATATCGCCGAAGAATTTTCTCTAACTCTTGTACTGATAACTGCAATTTCAAGGATTTGCGCTGATTATCATACAACAAAAAACACCAGTAAAAAGTTAAAGCATAATTTTGAAGAAAATATTGCCTTTTTTCCGTTAGCGTTCTTAACCAGTTATTTAGGCATCAAAACATACTGTTTCTTATTCTCAGGAGCAGTAGTAAGTGAAATTAAAGTTTCTCTGTGTGCGTCAACTCTCCATTTTACCTTTGACACGATATGGTTATAAAGTACCCACGGCAGAACGCCGTTTGTCGAATGAAATCTGGCGATCTATCGTCAAACATGAAGATTTTGAAGATATCCCCGAAACTGCTGTATACCAATATCAAATTTTCCGAGACCGGAAGAGGCATATGAACAGTAAAAGCATGATTTACAGTTTACCAAAACACTAGAGATTTTAAATGCGTCAGTGGACCATGCTGTTTTATGTTTTCAGTATGTGTTGCATCTGGTGGTTCGCATATTGAGCACATCATGTGATAATTTCATTGAATAAATAATGGTTTAATTGTTTTCCAATGCGTATTTATGAATTGTTTAATTTGTGATCTTAATTTTTGTTAATTTTGGATTACATGTTACTGTAAAAATTCTATTACTGAAGCGAATTGTATGGAATTTTGATAAACTGTAAATGATGTTTTTATTGTTTATATGCCTCTTGGAATGTTATTATGCTCTGCCTATCGGTTTTGGAAGTTGTATATACCACCGGTGAGCTTTGAAATACGGTACAGCGCCATCTATCGGGTGAAAATATTGATTTACTTTTTTTGCATATTGGACTTGCGCATGTTCTGAAACGTGTAGATACCAAATTTCACTGGAATATTCTCGGTAGTTTTCTCTCCAGCACCCCTTGAACACTTGCAGTTTAATTATGGCCACCCTGTACTTATTATATAGCGCTTGAAAGGGTTTGATGTTTTCAAACAGGAACGGATCATTATTACGAGTTTTTCGGGTGGTTCTGTACAAGAATTATGATTGCAACATAGTCTATTTTCCGTGCTACCTTATTCACATATATAAATTTTATTTTGTCTGAAGTTTCGAAATATCTTTGAAATGGGCTTTGAACAATGACAGTAAATAGAGCGAAATTTATTGCGAATCTTTGGGGCTGTCATGTAAAAGAACTATGAAAGCTACACACAGTATTTTCCGAGGGGCATATGAAAAGTACACAGGATTACTGTGTTTCAATATCGTAGTAATCTATGTATATTTACAGCTGCTATAGAGCACGTTCGGATATAAAGACATACCGAAATCGTAAACACATTTTAAATGCACGTATGAAATGGTTAAAATATATATTTGATAACTGGAAAATCATTACACATGTTAATTAAAACAATTGTTTCAAATGCGTCATACGCGATTTCGATAAATAAACTGAGCAAATCATATAAACACATCTCAAGAAAGCATATGCCGTAAACATAATGTAAAAACGAATTTATCTCTTTCAATTTAGCCAGCTAAGAGCTGTGTGTGGAATAAAATTGTCCGCTGACATCTACTAGAAATATACTAGTTCTTATTTTATAGTTTTGTGTAGGTTTGGGCCTAAAGCATGACTCCGATAAATATTTATAAAAAAAAATTATCCAGAAAACATATATACAATGGGTGGGAAGAAAAATTTAGAAACAATTTTCAATTTAAGTTTATAAAAAAGAAATAAATTATCAAAATGTAACAAATTATGATAAGGGTAAAAACAAATAAAGAAATAAATATAATTGGTTTCAAAACAATTAATAGCGTTTTGGATGATGGCAATGACTGTAAACTATTTTGAGCTATAATAACTGCAATTTCATGGTTTTGTGTTAAGATTGTCATACAACAAAAAACACCAGTAAAAAGTTAAAGCGTAATTTTAAACAAAATATTGCTTTCGTTGTTTGGAAATTAGAATATACGCTAATGGCCTTAAGATATACTGTTTCTTAAGCTCAGGAGCAGTAGTAATTGGCAAGAAAGAATGTGTATGTGTGATAACTCTCTGTTTTTCTTCGAAACAAATGGTTATAAAGCATCCTCTACAGAACGCCGTTTGTTGTACGAAATCTGGCGATCTATCGATCAAACGTGAAGATTTTGAGGATAAGATAAAGAAATAAATTTAATTGTTTTCAAAGTGGTCGCGTTTTGGAGCAATGCAGAGGCGCAAACTCTTAGTAAAATTTTCAGAAATGGACCGTAAGTCTTCTACCTTTAATTTATCCCATGTCCGCCGAAATGATTGCTGTAAGGAATCAGAAGTAGTGCAAGTTCTTGACTCAAAAATATATCATACTCTGGAATCGAAGGGATTGAGATCTGATGAGTAATGTAGCCGCCTTGCACAACTCTCGTGTCTTTTTGGCTTTGTGAGTTGGTGCGGAGTCTTGTTGTAACGTGCAGGCTACATCGCCGAAGTGCTTTTTGTCCCACGGAAGTGCAACAGCTTCTGTAATGTCTCCTTGGTGCGCTATTTATCTTATCCCCAAAGGCCAGAGGTGTTTTACCGCTTGCCCAAATTTCCCATGTGGAAAAGTTAATTGGCTCCGGACCCAAACTTTTGGCCTCTTTTTTTTGGTTTGTGGGGGGGGATTAACCCACCACAACTTTCAAAAGCGACCCGAACTGAAGTAATCCTCCGAAAACTACGCAAGCATCGGTAGTTATGCCGTATATGTAGAAAAATTCACTGGCATAGCCGCCAACGCTCTCGTTTTTCTCCAGAGACCTTTGATTCCTAATTTTACTTTTGTAGCTTAAACGTAAAATTAGGCGAAAATTCTGATGTAAAGTAAGACTGTTTAAAAATTGTGGTGGAAAATCTCCCGAAAAAAAACGGGAGAGTTGGCATTTCTGCGTGTCACCACTTTCTATCAAAAATAAATAAATAAATAAATAAATAAAATAAAAGAAGAAGGAGGAAGAAAAAGACAGCGTTAACAAAGTGTAAATGCTGCTCATAAAATTGTTCTGTAACTTTTAAAGAACGGATATATATTGTTTTATAGATAAATCGTTCAATGTTAAAACATTAATCTATCGCTTACCCACTAATCCATCTTCAAATTTCTATTTATAGCACAAAACAGACAATTTTCAGGCACTAGTTAAATTCAGTTGTAAGCATACTAATTAATAGCAAAGCATTCTCTGGGGGAAGGTAATTCCTGTAATTAATTATAAGGTTTGCATCTCGGCGATCCGATAGTAATAACTCATGCATTATTTTAATTTTAAATTTATAATTAGAAACTTTGTATAGCAAAAGTTCGTAAAATGCGGTCATAAATGTTTTAAAGCTCTAGTTTGTAGCCCATGCATAGCTGCCAACTCTTCCGATTTTATCGGAAGATTTTCCACCACAATTTTTAAGCAGTTTTATTTTTGATTAAAAATTTGGACTTATTTTAACTTTAAATTGTTTAGTAAAAATTAGTGGTGGGAAATCTTCCGATAAAATCGGAAGAGTTGGCAGCTATGCCCATGCAAGGCTCACCAGTGAATGTCAAAGTGGCGCTTCCTAAAAGTTATGAATCCTTGTAATCGTGCATAACATTGAAAATGTAAATCTAAAACAATTTGCTCCACATCAAATATAAAAAATTGTATCAAAATTAAAAAATATTTTACCCGCGTAACTCAATATTGTACTGGTTGAATATATATGTATATATACTAGCTGAAGTACCCGTTCTTCGCACGGGAATGAATGGACTTTTTGATATTACGATTTGTGGTGATTACTATTCATTGTAATAAAGAGATATAGCAAAATGGATATCGCATTATATTGTGTTCAATAACCATGCATACCGAATTTCAAGGCAATCGTTTGTACGGCGCAGAAGGCCATACGGCGTAGCGCAATCTAGTGGCGAGTTTTAGCAAAACGGATTCGGCGAAAATATTCTTCGCATTCAGATATCGATGAATACGAAATTTCAGGACGATCGGCTGGACAGCCCTGAAGTTCATGTGTTGACGCGACATCTAACGCGAAACTCTTCCCCCTGTTCAAATATCTATGTATACCTATTTTTATAGCGATCAGTTGCACAGTCAAGAAGTGATACACTGCAGCGCCATCTAGTGGTTAATTAAAGTAATGATTTGCTACAGTGCCGTCAAGTGGCGAGTTATAGCAAAATGGATAACGCCAAAATATTCTCATTGTTCAAATAGCTATTAATACTGATTTTCATAGCGACCGTTTGCATGGTCAAGAATTTCGCCTGCTGCAGCGTCATCTAGTGGCGAGTTAAAATAATATTGCATTGCAGTGCCATCTAGTGGTGAGTAACATCAAAAGGAACACAGTTAGAATATATTCTTAGTGCTGAAACGTGTAAGTACAAGAAATTTTATGCCGATCAGTCGAACGGTATAGAAGTTGATGCGTTGCAGCGCCATTTAGCGGCAAGTTACAGCAAAATGGATACTGAAAAATATTCTCCGTGTTCTAATATCCGCGTGTAACAAATTTCATCGAAATCGGTTGGACGATATTCGCATGGTAAACGGCTAAACGGAATAGAATTTGACGTTCTGCTGCGCCACCTGGTGGCAAGTTAGAGGAAAAGGGATAATATTAAAAGCTTCTCCATGATAAAAGACTTAGGTGAACCAAATTTCATGGTGCAACGGTGCTCAACGGTGCTGGAGTTTTTCAACCTCATACACACATACCAACATTCATTTTTATCTATAACCAGTGTCATTATATATCCCAGTCTCAATCCAGTTTCAAATCTAAGCCTCGCCAAAGTGCCAACATACGCCATTTTGCAAGCGTTTTTTCAGGAAATCATTCGAAGCATTGACTTAGCAGCAATCAATATGGGAAATGGTTCGACCAAGAAAAAGTAAAGCAAGCCTTTATTTAAAAAGCCGAATTTTTTAAAATTATCAACTATAACGTGTTTTATTCATCGTTACTCCGATGTACTAAATTAGAAGATTTCAATTTTCTGAAATTTGGCGGAATTCCCCCAACTTAAATCAATGTACTCATTTGGCGAGAATTCTGGAGATAGATCGCTTGAAATCCCTTAACAACTGCGTTATTTCTTCACGGATCATTAAAATGTAACGATATATTCTAATAAAACCTTTGCACTTGTTTTCAAAAATCTATTTCCTTAAGCTCTCAATAAATTGCGTCAAGCCGAAATCTGTGCAAACCGCTAGAACTCACTTTATACAAATCGGTATTTGAGCCATTTTATTTTTTCGCCAAACTAAAAAAAATTACCTATTAGCCTCGGAAATCTTCAATTCTTATTGTTTTGCGTATAAAACATTTCATTCCTGCTCCGATTTCCCATGCACACGATATTATAATTAAAAAAAAAATAACCTTACGAATATAAACTAACAAAAAAAATCATTATTATTCTTTTATTTTTCCTTTGAGAATTTAAAACATTTTATTCGGCAAAATCGCCACACACGGCAACCACGATCCTTATTTCACACTTTTTTCACTACAAGGGTTACAATTACTTAAAGCTTTTTGCGTGGAGAGCATAAAAAATCTCTTAAATTCCGGGGGACGGGTGGACTTTCAAAGTTTTAAAGTGGACTACGATTTATTCTACATTATTTTACATATCTGTGCTAAATTTCACGCCGATAGGTCCATTTTTGCGGATTTGTATACGAATCAAATCCACAAACAAACAAACAGAATTTCATTTTTATTTATAAGATATATGTGTGTGTGTGTGTGCGTGTATGTGTGTGAATTATCCCAGACACTCAGATACTTTGCCTCTCCCTCCTACCGTAAGCAGCCAGCGAGTGTAAACGAATGATTAGAGTATTAATGCTGGTGCTGCGAACAATACAAAGAAACCATGATTTTATGATCACTTGTGACGAGTCGACAGTTGCTTGAGGAGAGAGGTCTGTGATATTTGTAAAAGCATTTAGCGAGTGTTGATATAAATCTTGATGTGATAGCGTAAATTCTGAGTGATGATGCGGGATTTAATGTGATAATTGATTTTATTTGTGATCCTTTTCTTCCCTTTTCGTTTAACCATTTCCAGTGCAAACATTTTTATCACATTTTTTAGGTGCCTGGAGTAAGTTAAATTTTTCTCGCACCAATTTAATGAAACATCGATAACTTTTTAAAAGGATCTGTCATCTGCTAGGTAAAATGGATGATAAGTTTGGAAATAAAATGCATGATACATTTTCACGTTTTATCATTTTGTGCAATTTACGTTATCTGCTAGAAAGACACAGGAAAATTATCTAATGTTTCTGAATTTTAATTATGTACAACGCAAAAGTTGCAAGTGCATTTTAACGGCCAACATAAAATAGATTAGAAATGTGTTACAGCAACACACATAATTATGTTCAAAAGAGACAAATAACGTTCTGGAAATAAATGGATTCAATTAATAAATTCATTCATAAATCATTCCCATGTATTTCATATTATCATTTCAATATTTGAATGATTTTTTTAACACCAGTAATTTCAAAATGTATTTTTGGATTTTAATTTTATATATATGTATGTATATATACGTATATATATATAAACATAAACCATCGCCTTTAAAGTTATTCTAGAATTTTGCAGGTTTGTTTTTATTAAATATACACCTGTCGATATAGTCAGGTGACTTAGAAAGGAACAGCAGTGTGATGGACAGTCGCTAAGGTCACTACTGTCGGCCATGACAGTGCGAACAGAAAATTAACTCCCTGCACTTAAAGGACGCCACGCACTCACCATTGAATGTGATACGGTAAAACCGCACTGCCTACGTTTAGAAAGACTAAGCGAAGCTTTAACAGCTACAGAAGGATCTTTTATGACAGTGACATGACATGACATGAAGTTCGATTTTACAGGAGCACTTAACGTATGGTACGCTTATCTCCAGTGTGTAATGATAAATGAGAGTTTTGCGAAATCATGAAATAAGCCCAAGAGACAGGGCCATAAGCATGTCAATGTCATTAAAGAACAGTCTGTCAAACCTACAAATGAGCCGTGGCAAGGCAAGGGTGCCGAAAACCGTGAAAGGAACAAGAAAGTTGGAAGATGATGGAGACTGACCCACTCTCCCCCCGTGTATAAACACGGACTTCATAGGGCGGGTTGCTCAGTAAGACCATGAGTTTCATGAAATGGAGTACAGTGTGAGGATCAAAAATGAAACCAGTGAGACAAATTAGAACCATGAAAACAGTGTAAAAATCAATATATACAATATGTACAAAAACACAGGCGAATATAGTGAGAAAATGAATAAGATGTATAAGATGCAACAGTGAGAGTAAGTACTAGACGAATGAAATTCAAATCAAAATTATCTCTGTACAAATATGTACAGGGACAATGTTCGAGCAAGGTAAAGTGAGAATCTAGGTGATGTCCGGGGAGGCCAAGGCAGTCCGAGGGCGTTTGCGATGTTGTGGATCGCGGTAATCATAGTCGGGGATTTCCGCCAGGATTTAATTTGGCAGTTTGTGTAAGTTGTCAAAGAAGTGCGTCGTAAGGTCCATGAGATGTTTTCTCATAGTTGGTATTTTCAGGTCATTTCTAATGTTGATGTTGGAGAGGAAATGATGTCCATGTCTGATCTTCCTGAGTATAGAGCTTTGTTTTGACTCTAATGCGTTTATATTAGACTTGGCTGCAGACGCCCATACAGGAGCTGCATATGTAGCTGAAGGTCGAACAAATGTTTTGTATAGTAGTGTTTTATTATGTATCCCAATCTTGGAGTTAAAGATGAAGGGAGAAAGTTTCGAAAAAGAGGCTACCATCTTGTATGTAGCATTTTTGATGTGGTGCTGCCAGCACAGCGATTTATCAATATGGTAACACCAAGATACACTACTTTCGAACTCCATTCAATTGGAGTGCCACAAACAAATAGGCGTGAAGGAGGGCGGCAATGTGTAAAACTCAGTGCTTGGCACTTATTCGGGTTGATGTTAAAGCGCCATTTTCGCATCCAGTCGACAATTTTGTCTATATGTGTCTGCATAGAATAGGCAAGCACAGTGTTGTAGGGTGAGTGGCCAATAATAGCAGTGTCGTCTGCAAATAAAGCGAGAGTATTATCAAGAGATCTTGGGATGTCATTGACATATAAATTGAATAATGTGGGCCCCAGGATCGAGCCCTGAGGGACACCACTAGATATGTATCAGAAGTTGTGTCGTTAACACGGACAACAAAGCTTCTGTCAAGTAGGTAGCTTTTAATGACATGTATATAAGCGTCAGGGATGTTAAGCTGTGTTAGTTTGAATAGAAGTCCGTTATGCCATACTTTGTCGAATGCTTTTTGCAAGTCGAGTAGGAGTATGGCAGCCTTCTGTTTGTCTTGTATAGCTTCGAAAGCGGTTTCTACAACTCTGAGTAATTGGTGAATTGTACTGTGGCCCTCACGAAAGCCAAATTGCTCAGGCAGTAGTAAGTTGTGATTTGAAATGTAATCGTGAAGACGGTTTAGGAATAAGCGCTCAGTAATCTTACTCAATGAGCTGAGCACACTAATGGGCCTATATGATGAAGGGTTAGTCATGTCTTGTCCCGGCTTTGGTATGGGACAGACTATGCCAATTTTCCAGGATGTTGGAAAGTAATGTGTCTTAAATATGGCGTTGGTAAGGAAAGTAATAAGGAGGAGAATTTTCGCAGGGATGCTTTTTAACATCATATTTGATATTTTATCTTGACCAGGACATTTCCTGATGTTAAGTTTGTTTATAACCTTTGCGACTTCCGAAGGAATCACAGGTGGAATGTTAAATGAAGGAGGACGAGATAAAAAGTCAGTTAATGTGTCATCAACATTTTGTTGGTGGGCAGTAAGGTCATTGTCAAAGTTGTCATTAGAGAATTGCTTGGAATAAGATCGGGCCAGGCAATTTGTCTTGTCAGTGTCAGTAACATAGGTACTGGTATTGTCCTTGAGGGGAGGTAAGGGGGTCTTTTTGTTGGTGATTTGTCTAATGGCTCTCCAAATAGAACCATCAGTAGTAGATAGGCCGTCAATATAGTTCGTCCAATTTTGACGAGAATGTTGTAGAATGAGTTTTCGGACTTTTGCCCTAAGGCGGTGATATAAGGCCCGGTCCTCGGGGTGTCTGGATTGCTGGAAGGATACGCGGGCAGCGTTCCGTTGGTTAATGAGTTTCCGTATGAAAATGGGGAGCTTGGCATTTGAGCTGTGATTTACAGCTTTGGAAGAGTTTGCATAAGCGTCACTAATAAGGGTGGTGATACGAGTCACCACAGTGTCTATTTGTTGGGAGTTAGTGAGGGTAGGAACAGTAAAAGAAACGTCAAGGAGCGTTTCAGTAAATCTGTTCCAGTTGGTGGAGACCCTTGTGGTGTCTTTAAGTGTGAGGTTGATATCGAGATCAAATTGCACCGGAAGATGGTCAGATGTAAAATGTTGAAGAGTCATACAGTTTACTTGTTGCTGCAAGCCTTGATGTAAAACAAGGTCTATGGTGGAAGATCCAGTAGTAAAAAAGTGTGTGGGAGTAGGTGGATATGCCAGTTTAGAGTGCGTATCAATTCGAAATTTAAGGAGGCCAATGCCTCTTTTGCAATTATATCTTCCATTCCACGCATAGTGGTGGGCGTTGAAGTCACCCGCAATGATATTAGCGGGGCAACGAGATAGAAGAATTCGGAAATCACTTTCCGGAAAGTCAGTCTTGGGTTTGATATATGCAGAGGTGACCATAAGATCTCCTTGCATGGTGTGTATAATGACAGTAGTATCCTCAAGTGATGTAAGAGGTATTAGAATAAAAGAGTGAGGTATAGAGTTTTTTATGTTCTGAGCAGGATCTGTTTCGGTTATCATATTCTCCACGGTATTTGCAGTGTGAATCTGGGCATCAGTCTCAGGTTGATCGAAAAGATAGCTGGTTTGATTTTGTTTGCGTTTTCTACCCACTTGGGTCCATGCAGAAGTTCCCGGTGGGGGTGCGGCGAAGGGTGCAAGTTTTTGACGCATTGTGGGATTGTTACCTGTGGCCTTAGGAGTAATGGGCTTGGTACAAAGTTTTTATGTCGATTTTTGGGGGTTTTGGGGCAACCATGGTAAATCGACACATGAGGGCCCGAACAGTTTTCACAGCAAACAGGGTCTTTGCCCTTGGTGGGGCAGTTTCGGAACAAGTGATTTCCGGCACATTTCATGCACCTTGGGGGTCAAGGTGCAGTTGAACGAGGAGTGACCATATGCTTGGCAATTGTGACACATTTTAACTTTATTACCGTGATATTTTTCAAAGGTAATGGAAAGGTATTGGTAATTGGTTAAGCTGTACACCTCCTCTATGTTAGAGGTGCGTTGAAGGTCCACGACGCAGTATGGTAGTAGTTTTTTTAATTTATTACGAATAAACGCAATGTTGAGTGGGACATAACCCAAGTTGGTAAGGAAGTCCTCAATTTCATTTTTAGGTGTGGAGGATGGAATACCTTTAATCATAATTTTGATAGGCCTTTGCCGCTTTGGGTCAAAGGTTTGGCATCCAATTTGGTTATTCTTAAGATATGCTTGAACCTCTCGAAATTTGAGGTCATTCTTAAGAGAAATCATGAAAAGTTGTCCAGTGTATTTACAGAGGACTTGGTGTCCAACAATTTTAGAAATTGCTTCACAGTGAGTGGTATGTGTCCCTGCGGGGAATTCGCAGAAGAAACGATGTTTTGTGCCGACAGCATTTAAGTCTGCGTTCTCATCATGTACATTATTTAAGTGGTTGTCGACTGGTGCGTTAGGTGTAGCGGAGCTTTGTGCCTCAGGAGTTTGACTGGAGTTGTTAGTGTCAATGGCATCTATTTCAATTTCATCCTCTGAGTGTTCGGAGGAAGAAGGTAAGTCTTTTGGCTTATGCTTGGCATCGTGGGAATCACCCTCAATGTCGCGACCACGTTTCCTGTGTAACGATGGCGGAAATAAGCCTAGTTGACTGAAAACGTCGTGGGTTTGTACCGTCATGTAAGCTTGATACTCTTTGAAGATAGGGATCACCGCAAGGGTACCTGTGGTAGGTGTGTCAATGAATGTCATGACTTGCTTGTCATAGTCAGGTAATTTCTGTAAGATAGGATGTTGCTGAGCAACAAGAGAATCCCCAAAGTCTAAGAATCCAATGAAATAAACATAAAGATTATTTTTTTCTTTGTCAGCATAGAGCTGCTCAAAAGTTTGTCTATTATGCTGTATTTTAAATTAAAATTTACTGTATGGAAAAAGGAGTTTGCTATAATCCGCAGAGCTTGCTTTGATCCTTAAATAAGCTCTTTCTTTGCTACTTTTAAAATATGATTTCTTATTTACCGCAGATCATCTGTATTTCAAGAAAAGTTATTGTAATAGCTTTACACAAGTACTACTTTTGCTGAACTCATTCATCATCATTCCTCCAAACATATTCAAGACTCTATGAATACCAGAGTTTAGTTGAGACTTTTACAAAACATGAATTTTCAGCAGCAGTAACATATTATGAGATTCAATACACAAATTCAACGTCGCTATTTAACTGCTCTCTCATTTGCATCTATGCTATTTGCCATTCATAAAGCAGACATACTGCAGAGCCCCTTGTCATCCGAAAATCTTTGTTGCTGATTTATAAATTAATTACAGACGTGACATAAAATTTTGTGTAGCGACTACTGTGAGATGCTTCACTTCCGAGTGAATTACCGTGTTCTCTTCATGTCGCTAAATAATTATTTCTGGGTGTATTTTTCGTTGAGCAACAACTCCTTTAGGCAATATTGTTCATATGTAATATGCAGTAAATTAAGCCTTTTAAGTTAAAACTTAATATCACTGAGCATGTATTGTTTAATTCATGTTTGAGTTTCCGTAATTGATTTTCTAATGTCAATTATGCGCAATTCAATCGAATTTGCACGGATGTATGGCGTCAAGCTTTTGAAAGCATGCTGGATTGGTATGATCTATTACATAGTGTCATATAGCGAGAAGAAAGATAAAGCATGCGAAAATCTTCAATTATTAAATATTTTTCCATGCAACAACCTTATTTTCACGAAATCTGGCGCTTCGTTATTCTCAAAATGTCCCCAATTTTTCTGGGTTTCTTGTGCTAACTGCAATTTGAAAGATTTGCATTAAGATTGTCATACAATGAAGAATACCAGTAAGAAGTTAAAATCTAATTTTAAATAAATATTGCTTTCCCAGATACTAATCCTTTGAAAGTTATAAAACAACTCGGGAGCTGTGGTAATTGAAAAAAATGTATGTTTACGTGAGCTAAGTTTTCGTTTCTTTCCAAACGAAATGACTATAAAGCACCATCGACAAGCACAGAATTTTGCGACCTACTGTCCTCAAACTTCAGATTTCGAGGAATACCCGGAAGAGCTGTATACCATTATTAAAGTAAATTTTCGAAGTCCATTAAATGGGTTTTCCATCCCTTAAACGAAGAGTAAGTTATTATGAATAGGTTTATTGCAGCGCGCTTGAAAGGGTTTTATAATTTATTTTGAGATAGACCATAATGCATTAGTTTTTTTTTAGTCATTCTGTAGAAGAATAATGATTGCAACATATACTATTTTCTGTGCTAACTTAATAACATGAATTAATTTAATTTTGTCTCAATTTGCCAAATATCTCAAAAATGCTCTGTCAGCAATGACCGCAAATAGAGTGTAATTTATTGCGAATCTTTTGACAGCTCTGGAAAGTTATCATTCTCCCTGGTGTATATTGACAGTACATATAATTCTTATGTAAAAAATTTCTTAGTAATTGATGTAGATTTACAGATGTTAGACCACGGACGGACAGACTTACAAACCAATAAACATATTTCAAATTCCATGGAAAATGTTAAAAATATATGTTTGAAATAGAGCAATCATTTCACATATTATGGGAAACAGCAGTTTCAAATGCGTCACTTACCGTTTCGGGAAAAAAAATAGATTTATAAATAAGCACCTCTCAAGAATGCAGGTGTACCTTCCAACGGTGAAAATTTTTCTAAAATTCGTATTGTAAGCGTCAAATAATTAAGTTTTGCATCTGTTGCATTAAAATCAGTTTCCTAGAACGCGAGGTATGGATTTTTACAGGTTCCCATTTGTTAACGTAGCGTTTTTTAGAAATCTCGAGAAATATAGGTTTTAGAGCTTAACTGACCTTTTGGGGATATTGTTGGCACCAGATTTGGTGGTTTGTCTCCCTGAAGTCGCTAAGATATGCGATATTTCGGACATTTGGCGCGATTTTGCTGACGGAGCCTTAATGCTTGTTTATCGCTTTTTTATTCAAGCCAATAAATGTTATTTTCTCAAAATTAATTGGTAACAATATCCCTCAAAGAGCAGTCAGAGAATTAGCGGGCTCTACTAAAACTGATTACATGTGCAGATAAGGTATCCCGCTAACAACAAATGTGTTATCTCCCTTGAATGAAAATTCGCCTCCTTTAACTTGAAACATCATATTTGGAACGTGTCCTCAAAATTCAAACCCTTTTATGAATTTTCAAATAGAAATAACTGTTAGTTAAGTAACTTATCGCATTAATTGTTAAATATAATGACAACGGTATTTTATCCAATAATAATTTGTTCGCGTTCCTGGCATTTTCAGTTGACATTTTAAACTACACTTTACCTGAATCTTATGGACATTTCAGATAAATTCAATTAAGCGTACTGTACTATAAAAGGTATTCACTGGAAGATGTTTAGAATTTAACCATGTGAAAGCTGAAACATAAATTCCCTTTCAATGACCTTTGGTTTTCATCGCAGTCCATCTTCATCTATTGGTGTGTGTGTAGTGTGCGTGTGTGTGTATGATTGCAACACATTTCTTATTATTTTTCAGTTTTAAAACTTGTAAGAAGGGTTTTTTCTCCAAAATATGCCAGAATAATTTTGAGACTTCCGCGGAAATGTTGGAATACGGAAATATGCATAAATAATCTATAATTTAAAGTTCATACAAATTTACATTTACACTTTGAAACATAAATAAATCTTATTATAAACATGAGCGCAATGAAGCGTTAATACAAAATTTATTTAACAGCCTAAATTAAAATTCTCACAAATTAAGAGGTATTATATTTGAAAAAATAGAATATTTATATAAGCAAAAATTTTGGACATTATTATACATCTAAGAAACTAATCATATTTGAGTCTAGATTTTTTTTTAATCCAATGTATGAAATTTCTCCAAATGCAAGTTTTAAAAATCGCAGAATATCCTCTAAATCCTCCAATTCGCTTAGAAAACTAATTACGTTAGTTTTCTAACATTTAGTAATTAAATAATTAATTTACAGTGACAAGTGTAATCTCTATCCACTGAAAATTCTCGCTGCTTCTGTTGCATCACCATCAGCAACAATATAAGTCTGGTATAATTTTTTTATTATATGACTGAGCACAAAACTACAGCATTAATTATGTAGAAAATTAAAATGGAACATTGTGCAATGTATCCTCACAAATACTTGTAACACTATGAATTTTAAGGTTTCGATGAATGATATTTTAAAAATTATAAATAACTAATTGCAGGGGCGTAGCCAGGGGGGGGGGATATCTACGCGCCTGACTCATTGAAATGTATACGAATTCAATCTGGAACTAGGCATGCCCTCATGAGTGCATTATTAATATGCATAATGAACTGTAATCTAATAAATCTACTTACTACTGTTGCTATTATTCTTTATTAATGTTAATGAGTTCGTATAACATTATTTTTCTAGTTATAACTTGGTTATAACTTTATGTAAAAATAAAACAAATTATAAACTTAACATTGATCTGTGAACATATGTTTGCAAAAATAATAAATCCGGAAAAATTTATTTAATGTGAAAAATTGTTTTTAAAGACATAAATAGATAAATAAGTAATAAACTTAGTTTTAACTTTGATATTTAATTCAAAAGTGTCAAAAATTTCTTAAAGAACTAAGAATATATTTTAAATTTTCTTAGCTCAGCATCTTTTAAACTTAGCTGAAAACCTTTTTATAATTGGACAGCCATGTAAATCATGACAGAACCGCTCCTGGCATTGCATCTTTCAAATGAAACTCCGCCTTCTTTCGATGTACCTCACCTCCACAATAAAACGTTTCAGAAGAAAAATTTTCTTTCTAATGTCAGATTTAAATATACCATTTCTCTGTATGTATAAGTATGCATATGAGCTACATTATAATTATGAAATAACAAAAACACTTTAAAGAAATCCATATTTCATAGATGAAATAATTAACTTATAAGTACCTTTAATTCTCGTAAAATAACGCGCATAGAAGACACTTATCGTCCTGGACAAAAAATGTCGTCTTCAACCGACAGTTACCCCTACACAACACCGATTAGGACTGACAGAAATAAATAGGAAAAATGAAGAGTGAGTTTCGTCATGACCTTCGCAAACTAGTAGTTTTCCTAGATCCTACCTCTTATACGTCCTAGGAGTAATTAAAAAAAATTGTACAGCGAAACTATCATTATGTTTATTTATTATTGTTTTCATGAAATTTATTATTGCTTAAATTTATCTTGTTTACATACAATAAAAATTTGTTTAGAAATTGTGATTGCACATTCAATTTTGAAATATGTGTAATTTTGACTGCTGTTCCAAAGATATATTTAAGCAATAATAAATTTGATAGAATGAAGATGAGCAACCACATCAAAGGAATAAATTTACATGGATAGAGTTGCTCAGAACGAAATCAGGGGTGATTGTATCTCGATTTAGACTTACTCGACCAGTTTCTGAATACCTGTAATGTGCTTCTATTACCGAACTTTTGTTCACATGCAACAGTTTTCCTTTAAAGCTAAAATTTTTAAAACTACTTATAATAAAAAATAGAATTTAAAATTTCTGGTTGCTAACGCAAATTTCATACAACTATTAATGGTCAATTTAAGGATTACTGAATAGAATAGTTAAAACCAATAAATACGTAACTAACGAAATCGATTTGTTTTGAAAGAACTTTTCTCTAAGTGCATATTCAGCTCTTCTCATATTCAGCATGCTGCATAAAACATACAGTGAATTTCCTTTTAATTAGAGAAATGATCTCCTCTGACTGATAAGCCTTAGCCTCCCTATTTTAACACTCTTACCATAAAATATTGAGAAGAGGACAAGGGGTTTAGAACAACAATATATTTTACTTGTTTCAGATATCATAAGCTTATGTTTAGGCTTTGAACACAGCGTTAACACGCCTGAAGTTTACAACTAATTTTATTAGATGTTTGCTATATAAAATATGTGTGTGCGTGAACTTGGCAATGTAACCGACTTGCGAAAGAATTAACAGGTAATGAATAATTCATTTTTCGCGAATTACTATAGATAATGAGTGTTATAGAGAGATTTAATAAATATACTTTATTTGCCAGACTCAAACAAATTTCTTGTTACAATGTGATAAGTATCTTAAGTGGTGAATGGAAATCAGCCCGTGTCACCATTTATCGGGTCCGAATATGATTAGAACCTTGAAAAACTAATTTAATGTAACAGAATATGATGAAAGTACACCCCTTTCTGCCTCATTCTTGATAATTAAGTACTTCATTCTAACACCGAAAATTACTCGGGGAGGTTACATAGAATTCGAAATTCTTCATTGCATAACCCAACAACAGATACGCATACTTACCAGAGTACTTATGTGTTGCAGCATTCACACAAGCGTAGGATCATTGGCAATTGGAATGTATTAAATCAAAATATTTCCAAAAAAATAGTGGATTTTAATCTTCCAAAACGATAGGAAAAAGTTGGCACTTGTTTTTAATAAGAAATTTCGGGAGATAAGGGCGAGTGCACTACAAAAACGTGAGAAGGGTTATTTAAGTAACCATCATCTGCAGTTCCATACCTTTCACAAATGGTTGCATCACATCTTTACTGCATGGTGGTGGGAACTACAGCACAATCGTCCATTGGTTAATTTAAATCTTATATCAGAAACTGCATGATGGCTTTTCTAGAAATGCTAGTTCTTTTAATATAATTGTTTCATAGTTTTTTTAACGATCATTGGAACAAGTTACCTGTTTCGTGTTTTTCAGAACAGAAAGGTCTGGTAGTGACACTTCGAACTAATTTTAAATGTCGAGTGAATGAAATTTCCTGGTTTTCAAATTATAATGCTGCAAGCAATACATTTCTGTGCCCTTCCGTTCTCTTTTCAATAATATTTTAAACGTTTCACTCATTTCTGGGACAAAGTGTACTTTTTATTCAACCGCATTCTGTAAAAGTCACATTTAGTGGAGTTAAATAAGATTTTCGCACAAATCTGTAAACAATGCTATGAAAAGTGTATATATTTAAACTTTTCTTTACTCCGAACCGCATGTGAAAATAAGACAATTCGGAGATGACAGTCAATGCGTTCGACCTTATCTGTTTTTCTTGCTCAAAACTGTAAAGGTATGTTCTTTCCACGCTGCTTCATCTTTTAAGTGGAATAATCCAATGTTTTGTTTGTATGACACATTTATAAGAGTAATATTTTAAAATTTTAGCTCTGAATAATTCATTGGACGTACTAACAAATTTGTGAGATTTCTCTGGGAGCATGATATTAGCGATAATGAAGATCCATTAGGAAAATAATGTTCGTTAAATATTCACTCGAGAAAAATTTGATGAACAAGTTTTGAAGTTTGCGATGTCTTTTAAAGCAGTAAATTCTGGATACTTATTCTCTGGGGGAGAGTAAAATTAAGTAATTACTTAAGTTACATCTATTTTAGCATAATTTGGAAACTCTAACGTGAAATAAATGCTTACAAGAGTAACCCGAATGTATTGAGTTAGCATGTCTTTTGAGCTATCCGAACACAAAGTTTGCGGTATTAATATATCATTTTTTCGCCTGTTTTGAATAGACGACAGTTTTTTATCAAAAATGAAATTCGTAGAAATTCCGCACCTTTATATCCTTGTAATATTGCGCTTTCCTTATTTTGACATTTATTATTTTTTTTAAAATCTTGAACTTACATAATTCGAGGAAAGATATGTCTTACCTACTGAATTCGACTTTTTTTCTGTTTAAAGCATTCCATTTCCACGAATTTTTTTTTTTTAATTTATCCATGCGATATTGAACTTACCTAAAAATAGAAAGAAAATACATAGTTTTAACATCCTATTACATATAAAATTCAAATTACCAAAACTGATATATTCCTGATTATAGAATAATGAAATATCACTACACAAAACACGGATTAGTCTCAAAAAGTTTAATAAAAGCTTTATATTTGATAGTATAATAGAGCTTAGAATAAATATTAGCTAGGAATATAATCAAAAAATTAGGTTAAACCGTTTTTAAAACTTTCCAACAAAGTTGAAAAGTGTTTATGATTTCGGTTTGTCTGTCTGCCCGTACGTCCGTTCTCTAACTCTCGTAAACTAACTTTCTACGAAATTGATATTGTTGTCCCTAGGTACTGTCCCATGTACCCTACTGAAAATGGTCTATGTAGCATTTATAGTTTTTCTACAAGAACACTCAAAATATTCAAAATACACTGCGTTCTATGGGAAGTTATTCTTAAAGCGCATTATCCTACTACATAGTTACGCTGGTTCCTGATTCCAAGATAAAACTCATTTCTGCCATTACTCCAAAAAAATTATAAAATTAAGCACTAAAAAGCCTAATCACATCTACACCGTTCCTGCGATCGCTTGAAAATTTTCATAAATGAGTTTAAATATATAGAAAACAATATGCGCTACTTTTAAAATCTAAAAATCCACCCATTCCCTCGTTTTCAGCGATTTTTCACTATTTTCAGCTACATTGTACTTCCGAGAGTAAAAAACAGTGAATCATTTGCGTGACAAAATTAGCTATTTCAAGTGAGTATGACGTCATATTGATGTCCACAATTATCAGGATTTTTCCAGATGTATGAGTTTAATTTTTTTCACAAATGAAAGGATTTCCTCAGGATTACGAAGGTATATTATAGGAGTGGACACTCTCCATAACTGCTTGCTTAGATATTTGATAGCCAATCTAAGTTTCAATAATGTAAACATTGGAAATTTGGTAATGCGCAGCGATCCTAGCGGTAAAGGAGTAAAACATTTCTCTCGCTGTCTGGTAACGAGCTTTGTGTTCAATTTTGCAACCTAGCATGTGAGAAAGTTTATGAACGCCAGCACTAAATTTTAGTTATTTCTTTCACCTTTGCTTATGGGGTTGCCTTAGTAACAAATGAATAAAAAAATCTGTGGGGGAAGGTTCTATCTTGAGATTATTAAAATATTGATTTTATATTTGTTAACGAAAAAATGTTTTCGTCTTCAAATGTTTTTATTTACAATAGAAAATAACTTTGAATTCATTAATGAGCTTTTTATGTAACATGAATTTAAATTTTTAATATGAGTTTAGCAGCAATTTGAAACTGTGTTAAAATTTACCAACTCGTGAAATAAGTGTAAATACTGTTTGCTTGAGTGTGATCGCCATTAACGTTTTTTAAATATTGTCTTCTCTTCAATGGCTACACCAACAGTTACCGAGTGAGGTGTTGCGCCATCTGCATACAACAGCGTTATCCCACTTTCTGAGGGAAGTGTCCCCTCCTAAAGATTTAATTTCGTGCTCGGAATGTTCCCAGCGAAATGAAACCGTTTGAATGCGAAAACTTTCCGCACGTTCCCAGAAGAGCAAGAAATTCGATTTGGGTATATAACAAAAATTAAATATGAAGCTATTTATTTCAAGTGGACGAAGATTAAATACATTGAGTGTAGACATGCTTTCGTCAAATGTTTTTTCTAGCGCCCGTTGTGATTGTCTAAACAACGGGCTTTGATTTCTAGTTTTAGAGATATTCTGCTATTTGAAATGAAACAAAATATGATGTTATTAACCCATTAAGCGCCAAAGTCCCGTTACAGGAACATCTATTATATATATTTTTTTCCTTAAAATATTTTAACGCAATTTACGAAATACACATTTTATATAAACATTTACACTATATAACACACCTTATAGTGTAAATGTTTATATAAAATGTGTATTTCGTAAATTGCGTTAATATATATATATTTTTAAGAAAAAAAAAATATAAAAGATGTTCCCGTAACGGAGCTAATAGTTTTTCTACAGGACCACTCAAAATAATACCAATGCAATACGGTCAAGTTTGCAGTTTGGAGACAGTCATACATTTAAAGCATATACAGTGGAACCTGCTAAAGTGACCATCTTGGTAAAGAGACCACCTGTCTAAAGTGAACACTTTTATGAAATTTCATTGTAACTCATAAAAAATGCATGGGGGAAATATCCTGTAAAGTGACCACCTGCGGAAACTGTATAGTGACCAGATAATCTGCCAAATTTCAGTTTTTTAACCTGTCTAATGTGACCACTTTCCATTATAAACTGCCTCTTAAATATAAAACACATTCAGATAATATAGAATCCTTTATTAGATTATTTTATAGAATCCTTTATTATAGAATTATTTATTGATTTTGAGATCTTGTTATAAATAAACTGTAGAGTGTTTGTGCAAGTGTTATTTGAATTTTAAGCATAAACAAATTTATTAAAGTGCTAGCTTTGTAAGGTGACCACCTGTATAAGGTGACTAGTTTTGTCGTTCCCGAGGGTGGTCACATTAGGCAGGTTCCACTGTAATACTATTCTACAATCTAATTACCTAATACTCCGAAGAAGATCGTGTGCTTCCCTCAAAAGTTGCTCCAAAAGTCGCCAATGTTGGCGCTTTTGCGATAAATTGCTAAATATGGTGCAAAAAAATGCTTTGAAAAATGAACCGAGCTTGGTGATATTTTCATTATTTGATGGTAAATCGAAAAATATCTAATATGATAATATTAAGCTACGACGATACAATTGGGGATTTTGAAAATTTGTTACTCGCGCTATAATTAACCTGTTTATTGTATTCTGTTTTGCTAAGGGCTATCTGCCTTGTCGAGAAGTGGGAGGGAGGTGGCGTCGATGAAAATTCGTTAATGCGTTGGAACCCAAATGGGCTTCTAATGCATTGGCGGATTTACATGGAGCAAAATTGCGAACTTTGATTTTTTAGCTCGTAGAAAATTAATTTTAGGCTGCAAACCCTTAAGAGAAAAAAATTCTCGCTCTCTGTGTTCGCTCACCGTTTCGTCGTAGAAGAGAAATATTTATATTTTTAACATACCAATAAGTTTGAAAGGTGTTAATGATTTCGGTTTGTTTGTCCGTTCTGTAAATATGCATTGATTTGTGCAAAATTTATATTTATCTATGTGTATAACTATGTACACTATTGAAAACTGTGTAAGTAGCATTCATAGTTCTTTTACAGGAGAAAACACAATCCAATACATTGCACTCCATGGGCAGTCATTCTTGAAAACATATTTTAGAGATATTCGGTTTTTTGAAAGAAAACAAAATTGGCCTACATATTATTAAGGCTCTCAAAATAATACACTCCATTGAAAATAGTTTCTGTATTATTAATAGTTCTTCTGCAGGAACACTGAAAAGAATTCCAATACCTTACAATCTGTGTCATTTGAGAGACAGTAATACAAATTTTAGCACGAGGCAATGAGTATAACATTCTTAGATTCTTCAGTTAAGCGATGGAAATTTTTTTAAGTTCTTTAACAGAGTCTCATGAAATTGCACCTGTAGTGATAATACAATATTATCTTATCTCCAAAAAACTTGCAATATTCAAGAACAATACATTGCAAAATTTGGAACAAAAACTATGTGTTGGAAAGTGTTTTATAATGGATGCGTTTGGCATGATTTACCTTTCTTGTTAATTATTTAAGTAAATGTCCCACTTAACAACCGGAAAAGTTGAAGGGAAACTTGATTGTTAAATGATTGTATCCTGCCCGCCGTTGGAGGGAATAAGTTTAACAAAATGCTAGCCATTATTTCGTTTTCTTATTTTTACTTTCTAATTGCTGATAACTCGTCATATTACTAGACAGTGTAACACATATGATGTAATATTATAGTATGCTTTCGTTTTTTCTAAATATTTTAGTGCTTTTTGTCTAGTGTTTAAGAAAGGAGGGATAGGTTTTTGAACTTTTTATTCTGTCCGTGATAGTGGGAAAACAGCTGGAGATAGACCAGGAGTTCTAATTTGATTTTTGCTCCACATGAGCTCTTCTATCCCCCCTCCCTCAAAAATATTTTATAATAGTTCTGAATCACCCTGTATATATTATAAGGAAATTGATCATAATAATTGTTTTTCAGAAATGTATTTTAATTATCTTAAGATATTTTCCAAAATTTATAGCACACACTAGATATCTCAAACAGTTCTACCTTTCGGTTTTAAAATTATATTATGAAGCTTATGCCATGAGCATTATGATTACAACTCACAGCGCTGTCTAACAAGCGAATTTCATTTAGCTTAATCAATGGTCGTCCGCACCTGAGTTATCGAAATGTTAAATAGGCCTCATCGGTCTGTCGTTAAAGGATTTCTAATTTAAAATTTACTACATTTGCAGTGTTCGTAATTGAAAACGTAAAATGTAATTCACTTCGAATAAAACATGTTTTAACGCAATATTCATATCTGCCGACCTTCCCAATTCTTTCGGGAAATTTTTTTCCTACATTCTTTAAACCGATTTGTTTGAAATTTGATTTTTGGCGTTAATTTAAGTATAGATTGCTTGGTGAAAATTAGTAGTGGAAAATCTCCCAAAGAAATCGGGAAGGTTGACAGCTATGAATATTGTTTCAGCATTTTACAACAGGAACATTTTAGCACAGGTTCTCATTTATATAAAATTTACGGGATGCAAAGTTTCTGTGTTTTCTCTAAATTAAGGATTCTACCTTAAAAATCTAAGAATCTAATGATGGCTGATAGCATATAATTGCCAAGCGCTGGAGGCCCATGGTGACTACAAGTTCTTGAAATTTGGGTAGGAAAATACAGGGCAGATATTAGAGATGAGACGGGCTCAGCCCGAGCCCGAAAGCCCGAGCCCGAGCCCGGGCCCGAACCGGGCTCGGGCTCTGTAATTCACAACTGTGTTCGGGCTCGGGCTCATGAAAAATTTCTCCTTTATTGAACATACTGCTTGAAATAGATTTAAAAAAGTGATTCATGAGGAAAATAAAAGTACTTATAAAAGAAAAATAAATAAATAAACAAATAAAAATAGCGGCACGGGCGCCTAGAAGGTGCGTGAAGCTCTTTGGGTATTTTAGAACGGCGGTTTATATTCCTTAATTAGTCATGAGATCCGACATTTTTTGATAAAGGACGGATACAAAGAATTAGAAAGTGCATTCGGAGTTTGCAACTATATTTGTCTTTAATTTGCACAAACGGCAAAATTTATTGTATTCTATCAATGAAGCAATTGAATTTTTTTTAAATCTTAACTGAAATTTCGGGCTCGGGCGGGCTCGGGCTCCGACTTAAATAATATTGCTCGGGCTCGGGCGGGCTCGGATGAAAAGTCCTCGGGCTCGGGCGGGCTCGGGCTTCAAAAAATGAGCCCGAACTCATCTCTAGCAGATATGCGACACCTCAAAATGTTGCGATGGTTCAGTTCCACATTTTCGGCGCTACAAAATACTTTGTTACTCAGGTTTTATGAACATTAAATTTTTTTTTATTATATTCAGCAAAATGTCGTTGAATAAACCAAACAATATTATTCTTTCAAGTAAATGTCTAAAATATCAAATTTATTCGTCGGTTCAATTAGGTAATTCCTTAATAATGGCATCAGCAAGTATATTGCGGAAAACTTTTCCGCAATCAAATTAAAGCGTAGTGATCAAAACGTTGTTTCACACACCTGATAGTATAATAATTCTGAAAAATGCGTTGAAGTGTTACTTGTGATTGTGATCTTGTATATCTGGGATATAATAAAAGGTAACCATGTATAATTAGAAATATTCAACATGGATTAACATTTAACCTATATTTATTGCATTTACTATTTACAGTTGAATCTTACATGCGCGCGTTCTAGAATCCAGCATCTTGAGCGCGAATCGACAACAACATAGATAACAGAAGGTAAAGTAGAGTGAAAACATGACATGCGATACTAGCGCCATACAGTTTATGGACGAAAACCCAACAGTCTCCCCCACTTATTTTGAAAATTAACAATTATTTGTACACGACAAAGTCCTTGAAACGAGCAGGTAACTGTCTTTTCCTTTGTGGCCTAGTTGGGGCATCACGTCTGGGGGACATGGGAAGTTGAGGCTCTGAACTGTCTGAACTGGATTGGGAACATGGAGAGCTCTGGATTGGTCTGGACGGTCTTGGGACGTCGAACGACTGAACAGGACCAAATGAGACGGACTTCTTAGGAACCAGTGCTGCTCTAAGTTGATTTACATGTCTCTTTAGAAGACGACCGGAGTCTAGGACAATGAGGTAATGACGTGAACCAAGTGTCTTCTTCACTTCTCCAAACTTCCAGGTATTTTTATTATTAACGAATACTCGAACTTGGACTCTCTCCCCCACTTTAACAAATCTTTCCGGATTACTGGAAACTTTTGATGCAGGTGGGTGATACGGGAATATTGAATTCAAGCGGATTCGAAACTGTCTTTTTAAATATAATTCAGCTGGTGACTGTCCGCATGCAAGGGGTGTTGCTCTGTACCGGAATAGTATGTTTTGAATCTTTGTTCGAATTGCAGTCTTATCTAAGAAAGAAGCCTTTAACTTTTGTTTCAGGGTTTGAACATTTCTTTCTGCAAGGCCATTCGTTGCAGGGTGTCCTGGAGCGATGAATTTCTGAAATATTCCTCTATTGGAACAATATCCCCGAAACTCTTCACTTTGGAAAATTGAAGCATTATCGGATACCATTACCTGTGGATATCCATGAAAGCAAAAAATTTTCTCGAGTAGCAAAATAGTACTGGAGCTAGTAGGAGCATCTTTAAGGACTTCGACTTCTGCCCATTTAGATTTGGCATCCACACACACCAAAAAGTAGCAATCTTCGAATGGACCAGCGTAATCTATATGGATTCGGTTCCAGTTATTGGTTGGGAGATCCCATGGGTGGACAGTTACTTTAGGTGGATTCGACTTCGTCAATGCGCAACTTTCACAACCCTTGACTAATGCTTCTATATCCCGATCAATGCCTGGCCAATATACGTATTTGCGTGCGAGCTGTTTCATTTTGGTGATTCCCAAATGGGTTTCGTGAAGTTCTTCTAGTATTCTCGAACGTAAGGTTTTAGGAATCACAACTCTGTCCTTTCGGAAAAGAATACCATCTAGCAACGTGAACTCTGAATCTTCAGATTTGTTTCGTAGGCTCTGGATAACTTCATTCAGCTCTGTATCTTTGCTGGTTTCGGATTGAATTTTCATTGAAGTAATGTATTCGTTTGAAATTTGAAAAACATTTTCGGCGCATACCTGATTTGCTTCTTCTCCTATATATTCATCTACTGTAGAACCTGGAATTTTGATGGATGCTCTAGACAAGCAGTCAACATTTTGATTCTCTGCACCTTTCTTGAATTTCACTGCGTAATCGAAACTGGATAAATATGAAGCGTAGCGCAGCAATCTGGCTGATGTCATGCGTGGAAGTGCCTTGTTCGGGTGAAAAATCCTTTTTAATGGTTCATTGTCAGTTACTAGGGTGAAATGTTTTCCGAAAACGTAGTTGTAGAAGTGGGTGACACCAAAAATGATGGCCAATGCTTCTCGATCCAACTGGCTGTAATTTTGCTCCAAAATTGTGAGTGCACGAGAGGCATATGCAATAGGTCTTTCTACACTATTAACAGGATGATTTAGAACAGCTGCAACTCCCGTAGGACTGGCATCCGTCGTCAGGTAAAGAGGTAAACTCGGGTCGAAAGGTATAAGCACCCGATCACTGCTGAGTTCACTTTTCAATTTCAGAAATGACGATTCACAACGGGCAGTCCATTTCCAAGTTTCATCTTTTCGTAGCAACCGTCGAAGTGGATAAGAAATTGTTGAAAAATCTGGTATGAAACGGGAGTAGTAAGTCACAAGTCCTAAAAATCGTTTAATTTCTTCGGCATTAGTTGGACGTGGCATTTCTTGCACAGCTCGAACCTTTTCAGGAGACTTGCTAATCTTGTTATATTCTATAACATGCCCGAGGTATTCCATTTTTTCTTTGAAAAAGGAACACTTCTGTTTGTTAAGATGTAGGTTGAATTCGGACAGTCTTTGCAAACAAGATTCTAAGTTTTTAGAACATTCTTCGAAAGTTTCACCGTGAATAATTATGTCGTCAAAGTAAGCTTCCGTTTTCGATAAACCCTGTAGAATTTGTGTGAGGATCCTATTGAATTCGGATGGGGCTGTCTTGATACCAAAACTCAGTCGATGCATTCTGTAAGTCCCACGATGAGTTGATATTGTCTGGATATGGCTACTTTCTTCATCAACACAGAGATGCAGATAAGCTTTATACAAGTCGAGTTTGCAAAAAAATCTTGAATTTCGTAAACTATGGAGGACTTCATCTATTCTTCTCACTGGATGATTTGCTTGAATAAGGCGTTCGTTGACTCCACATTTATAATCGACGCATAGGCGAACACCACCATTTGGTTTAGGAATTACAACCAATGGAGATCCCCAATCACTAGCAGGAACTAAGCTGATGACACCATCGGCTTCAAGTGCATCTAACTCTTTGTCGACTCGATCCCTCAGTGCGTAAGGGACATCGCGTTCTTTCGTAAAAACAGATTTTGCTCCTTCTCGAAGTTGAAGTGAAACTTTGAATTTGGGAACACAACCAACTCGTTCTTCAAATATATGTGCAAATTTATCCAAAAGTAAATTGACAGGATCAATTTGAGACACTGTAGATCTTTCTATTGAAAGATTTGAAATATCGGCGTCAAGCTGTTGAAGATCAATTTTTAAAGCTCTAATCCATTGACGACCAAGAATAGCAGCGCATCCCTCTGGGACTATGTGCAATTCACCTGTGATATTCTTGTCTCGAAATGTAACATTAACAGTAACTTTTCCTAGTGGGTGGATAATATTTCCTGAATATGTTCGAAAAGCGATTCTAGAATTTTCTAAAGGCACATTTAAGTTTAATTTCTTGAAATCAGTTATAGAAAGTAGTGAAAATTTGGCACCAGAATCTACTTCAAAAGGCTGTAATTTTCCATTGAGTTGGACAGAGACTATATATTTATCAGAGTCCTGGGATATATCGAATAAGTCTATAACGTGAAATTCATTTGTACAAGCAATAGGACGTATGGCATTTACGCTGAAATTGAAATCGTGATCTTGAACATACGATGCGACAGTATGAACAGAAGATTTTGAATTGGAATTTATGGGCTTGTTCGATGTTTTCAACAGAGTTGAAATGCACACCTTACTCACGTGACCGCTTTTTTTGCACGAGTCACACCTCAGCTTTGACCTATGAGTTCGACAGTCCTTGACCTTGTGATTATTTTTCCCGCAACGAATGCATAAATTTTCTATCCCTAGAGCTTTATAATCGATTTGCTGACGTTTTGAACTAGATCGTGAACTTGAACGTTTTCTTTGGTGTGACGTACTGGACAATTTATGGGTTTCGAAAGTATCAGAAAACGATAGACGTGATGGAGTTTTCTGAGTCAATTCTTTGCTTTCGATTTTAGACGCCTCAAGGGCAATTGCCTTTGAAAGGATATCGTCGAAAGAGGTCACATCTGACTGCAAAATTTGTTCTCGCAGCCAGTCATCTCTTAGTCCCCTAATAAACTGGGCTCGAAGAAAGACATCAGCAATAGAAACCGAATTGTCGCAATCGCATTTAACCGAAAACTCACATTCCACCAAGTCTCTTTGTAAAGCGGCAACAAATTCAGAAATAGTTTGGTGTTCTGCTTGATAAACGTTAAGGAAATAATGCTGTGAAACTACAACATTCTTTTTGGGAATAAGCATCTGTTTCAGAGATTTCACCAGGTCTTCATACGATAAGGACTTAACAGGTTTCTCTGGACCAAGAAAAGCAGCCACATTGTTGTAATGCGTAGGGCCTATAGACACGCACAGGAGTTGAGCGATTTTCTCTTTATTTGTAACACCTTTCATTAAACAATAATTGTCGAAACATTCTAAGTAACATTTGAACTTTTCGCGTTTAGGTTCAAAACTTTCAAACGGGGAAACATTAATTAAATTGTCCGATGATTCAGAAGAATTCGGTTTTGAAAAATATTTTTCCATTTGTGTTAACATTATTTGCTGTTGTTCTGCGAACGCCGTCATAAATTCTTTAAATTGTTCTGAATTCATTTTGAAGAAAGAAAAGTAAAAATTGAAAGTCACAGTACCTGGTTCAAAAGTTATTCCCACTCGCAGGAGAATTTTTAGAAGACTGAGAACAGAAACGCTTCTTGTTTACGCAGAAGACAATATTTGAAGGAATCGAAAGTAATATTTTTCTAACTCGTCGCCAAAACTATTGTGATCTTGTATATCTGGGATATAATAAAAGGTAACCATGTATAATTAGAAATATTCAACATGGATTAACATTTAACCTATATTTATTGCATTTACTATTTACAGTTGAATCTTACATGCGCGCGTTCTAGAATCCAGCATCTTGAGCGCGAATCGACAACAACATAGATAACAGAAGGTAAAGTAGAGTGAAAACATGACATGCGATACTAGCGCCATACAGTTTATGGACGAAAACCCAACACTATCTTACCTTATCAAGTTTTGAAAGAAAAAGTTCATTCTCACATTTACAGCATGTACAAAAATAAATAATATTTATACTGATAAATTTTAGTTCTGAATATTTTACGAAACAATAATTACTTTTTGTCAAAGAATGGCAGGAAATTTGGCTAAAACTTCAGAGCCTGCTGAGGAGTGATTATTAACCGGTGTTAGCAAATCCCCCATTTCTGAAGTTTCTAAGCACGCTAAACAAAAATCTATCAAATATTTAGAAAGAGCAGAAGGAATTCTATAAAATGACATCAGTCGTATTACACTATCTAGATTGGATGGCGAGTTACAAGCAATGAAACAGTGAAAAAATGTAAAATGAAATACTTGCCAACAATTTTAAGCTTTAATTACTCAAATATTGTTCAAGATAACAATCGGTAAAATTGACTAAAATTTGTCTCATTGTGATAGTTTTCGAAAGAGTTTACAGTGAATCATATCTGCTTCTTTGTATGAAAAAAGAAACTTTTGGCTTCACATTCCGTCCAATTATCAAACTCAAAAAGTCAAAAGCGTACCAATAAATCTCCATCACAATCTAAAATACAAGTACAATATAAACATAACACTTACAATGAATAGAAAATGGAAATATATTCCTTTTTCAAATCAAATAAATATCGCCGACGACGCAATTTCTTATAGGAAAAATATGTTTCGCCCCTAAACGCAATTTTCTATTTCCTACCAAAATTATCACCTGCGTCCTTTATGCAGATTCTAGTTTAAAATGATAAACGCGCAGCGGCGCTCAGAGGGAGGAAATGTAACTCCCATCCGCAAATGTAGGTGACAAGCCATTCATCGCTTTAAATTCAATTTTGGAATGGGAAAGAATGGGATGCTCGTTATTACGTATAACGCAGCCTACTAAAACCGTATAATTTTAGTTAAAGCAGCAGTTTGATACCTGTTAAAGACGAGGCTTCATGTCTGCATAAGGAGTCTCACTGTAATACTTTAGAAATAAACTCTTGCAGCAGGAGTAGTTTTTCAAGGACCGCGGCCAGAGCCCAGTTTACCCATTTAAGGGCCCGGGCTGTGATAACAGCGGAGCCCCCCCCCCTGCATTTTTGTTATTCGAAGAGATAGAACTCTCTCTAATTTGGAGTTAGCTCTCTCGGTTTTGCAATTTGATATCGGTAGAGTTAAATAAATACGTAATGCAATAAACATATAAATGTCATTTAACTCGTTTTTAAACATGTGATCATAAATATGTATCGGTGATTTTTTTTCTAAACTACCGCTTAACAAATATTGTGAAAATTGAATGACTTGGATTTTGTGGCTTACAAAATCTACTTCTCCTCCATAAACTTCAAAAAAATTATCAACTGATTCTTCATTTATTTATTCGAGACCTAATTTAGTAATGAAATTGAAAATGCTGCATACTGAGTTATAAGTATCAATTTGTTTTATCATTTCTGAATTTAATCTATGGGCTATCACAAATAAAAGTTTCAACTTTAAATTTTTCAAATCCTTGAAGAGTGGCTAGTTTTTTCGGATTTGACAGTACCATCGGTACATTTTTTTTCTTCTCAGTCTTTTCCCCCGATCCTTAGGTGAAGTTTACATATGGAGATAGCGATTGACGGGTTGATTTCTATGCATACTCCTGACATTTGGACGCCTAAACTAACTCTTCACTAATAACATTAGGCGTCTCTGTTGCACATTGTCTCTCAATACAATGGAATGTAAAAGAATATTGATACTGTTTGAAGCTGGTGTTCATTTACTCCAGTTTCTAGCATGGCTAGTTGTTCATGAGAATCTATGTGTATAGTCTGTTTATTCAGGCAAAAATTTTGTCTCAATAGATTTTGAGTTTATCCATGACAATATGTTTTACAAAGATACTCAATACCTTCAATCGTACAAAGCCATCGTTTGATTGTAAAATTTACAATCACGACGCACTAACTTTACTTTTATTTTCCATTAAAATAATTAACCCAATCCATTTTTAGGTTCACTTAAAATTTACATTTTCTATTTACTGGGTTTTCTTGGCCCTATCTAGGGCCCCCTTGTTCACTGGGCCCGGGGCTGCAGGCCCCTCAGCCCCCCCCCCCTCTGGGCTCTGACCGCGGCAGTTCAATATTATGTACTAGTTATAAGGGTCTTCGTTGTAGATCCCCGATCAAACACTGAATATGATTAATTAAATATCTATTTGAAATTTAAAGAAGTTGACTACTAAATAATTATTAAACTGAAGTTTATTGTTTTAGTGCCTAAATAAATATTATTCAAAGAGCACTTTTAAAAAATGTTGATTACATGCAGCATTTTGAAAACTTGTTTCTGTGAAAAAGACTATCCCATTACTAAGCCGGTTCCGTTATTTCATTATTTCTGATGGTTTATGAATTCAAAATGCTTATTGGTAAAAAATGTGCCATGGAAAAAAAAGTAAATTAAATGCGTTCCAACCGATCATAAAAATTACACTAAACGAAGTCGATGCAGCCGGATTTGAAATGATTGATTAGACAACAGCGTAATGATCGTTTAATTTGCTTTTTATAAAAATTCAAAATGCAATGTTAGCGTACTTCATAGACGATTGATTGATACTCTAAATATTCAAATACATAAAAGCATCAATTTTTTAAAATAGTTTGATTCTTAGAAACACTTTAAAATGTCGAATGCATTATGAGTTCAGTTCAAGGAAATCATTTTTTAAGCAATTTTTTGTTTATGTTTCTTTTTCATTATTTTCATTCTTTTTCATTTATTTCATTTTCTATTTCATTCATTCCTAGACATATTAATTTCTAGAATGTAAATAATACTTTGGCAGTAACCATTAGAAATAAATTAACTAACTGAGAAATCGAAAAATATTATTAAGAAACTCGAGGCAAGTATGTTGAAAATGAGTACATAGGAACAGATTATTAAAGCGATTTTCAGAACAATAATAGAAAACGAATTTCCTTTAATTTTATACATTTATTTAAATGAGTGTTATCGATTTTATAACACAGTCGTATTTCAAGCTTTCTAATATAGTGTGGAATCGTTACATCAGTGGGTTTTCATTCTGGGTTGCAATCGTGGCTGACGAGAAAGACAGGCTGCGGTGCTGACATTTGGTCAGACACCTTTTGCCCTCGAAGAATCATGCTAACTAGGGGGTGTGGTGCATTTCTCCTGGTGAGTGACGACTTCTGCTTGACCTCCACTTCCGATTATGGGTCCTGGAGCCAGGATCAGTGACGGGGGGCCCTTCCCTTCTATTTTACATTGGTGTGCTACATTGTTATTGCATGTTTATATGTTACCCATAATTCTTTTAGAATGCAGTTTAACCTGAAAACACAGGGTATATACGAAGATCTCAGTAATGAATATCTCTTAGATGATATTTTTATGAACAGATTTCTGGGCGGAAGATCCGTGCTAAATCGCAAGCAAATTCAAACAACATGACAAAACTATCAACACTAATTTTATTGAACTTTTATGAAGAGTTGTTTATCAATTTTTCCCATCTTATAATGCAGTTCGCCATGGTTTATCAAAAGTAGGAATGTTTACTTTGATATTTTGTTTTCTGTAAGGCCTCGAATGCTTCACTCCAGGGTTACCAGATTTGGCTAATATTAGCCAATTAGGGTATTTTTGATCACGCTTCGCTAGAAATTTATAAAGAAAATAGCCAACCTGATTTTGGATGATTCTTGGCCATTTTTATTGAGGTTGCTAGAAACTGGCCAACATTAGCAAATTTGCTGCGTTTTTTTAAGCATATTTGATTCTGTAAGTTTTTTGAAGAAACTGGCAACCCTGACTTGATTTATCATTCTGGTCCCGTGTGTATAAAGTATACTGTATAGTGCATATTGTCTCGGGGCCTTGTGCGCGGTCCTAGTTCGTTTCTAGCGCTAAAAAATTTTCTAAGTAATAACTCTTTATTTTTGTGATCTACTAATATTTAAACTATTATTATTTTTCTCAAATTAATAACAAAAATGCGCTTGTGAAGTAAAACTATGATACATTCTAAATTTTTTAAAAGTTTTCTCGAAAATCGAAAAGATGGCGCTGCAATCAAAGTGGATATTTTTGGCTAATTTTAAGATATTTTTGGCTAATTATGTCAAGCCATTTGGCTATTTTCAGGAATTTTGATCTGGCGACCCTCGTTCAGGCTATTCAAAGTAAACACCCTGCATAATAATAATTCTAAATAAATACATTTTTGCAGAAGAAATGGAGTTGTACTGCACTCGAAAGTTAATTTTAAATTTCCCAAACTACAGCTACAAGCAAACTTTTACTGAAGCAAGGAAAAGATCAAAATAGAATTGCTCATATTATCAATTAATTTCCCAACCCAAAGCTTCGACCATTAATGTTAACAAACCCATCATTACTTTACTTCAGGATTATTACAAATTGTGTTTTTATTCTGAAAATGATTAAAGAAGAAAGTGCATACTTTGCATAATGAAGAAAACATGTCCATCGCAGCATAAAGAAATAAGAAAATGAAAGAAAAGCTGGATTGAATTTTGGGGTTCCTCCACATTATGCTAATGTGATTTTAATTTGTTTTAGGGGAGGAAAAACGGGAAACACAAGATGATGTCGTATATGATTGATTATATTGAAAAATGGTTTCTAAAGAAGTCAGGCGGCTGTGAAAGAATGCTTGGGTAAATAAATACTGAAATTATGTTTGTATTGCGTTTGGAGATTTTTTTTTGTATGAAAAAATATACAATGTGACAAGAAGGTACTTTTAAAAGATAATTTGCTTTTCCTTGCATTTAAAATACGATAAACTTATAGATTTCCTTATTTGTTTATTTTTTGGCTCAGCTATTACTACATGATGACAATGAAACTTCACAAAAAGCTTAAGAGACTTTCGTTAATATAAGCAAGTAAAGATTAAAGCAAATAAAGTTAAACTAACCAGGAAAGTAAGTTGAAAAATGTTTTCATATTAAATTAGTTAAAGAGTTTTATCTCTGTTGTTTTAAATTCTTTCTTCACAGAGCATTTAAATGGATTCTTAACTGGCTTAGGAAATCTGTAGTTAATTTCTAAGTTCTAATACATGTACCTTCTAACTGGTTTGGTTGGGAATTAAGGATATTTTTCATTTTATACAGAAAAATAAGGAAAACATACTTTTAAAGAGGGGTTTTTGGAGAATCAGAAAGGACGAACCACTTTTGCAGCTAAGGAAGACAAGGGAAAAAAGACAAGACTTCAGTTTGTCTTAATAAGTTTAATTTTTTAATTATGCGATTTTTTTAATAATGTGATTTTAATTTTTTTAAAGAATAGAAGAGCGGAAACAGTAAAGCATCTTCAGGGAATGTACGGAAAAGGAAAACTTGAGGTCTAAGTTTAATAATAGTCGTAGTTATACAAATTACTTAAAGTATACAAAGAATGTATTTCAAAATACAAGTATCCTTATTATTTATTCAATATAAAATTTCAAGAGAGTTTACGGTTTTTAAAGAATTTATTTGTAGTTTATCTGCTTTTAGGTTTTGACTAATTGTGTGTCTTAGAAAGCTATTCATCCTGTCTTTCATTTGCTTGTAACATGGTACCTAAATTCAATTATTTTAAAGAGATAATTTGCAAGTTAATTTATAAATGTTAAAAGTAATTTTTTTTTCCATCAGCATTTTACAGCAAGTTGCAAATTTATTCTCTGATCTGCCTTTTTATGACAGTCATTTTTGTACATAAAAATATTTTTGATTTTTTTAATGAACATAGTAATGCTATTCGTCAAAACTAGGTTTAATATATTTATAATGTTTAACATTGAACATATAATATTGTGTCTGGACGTCATAAAAATAGTAATTTTTAACTTTAAATACCATTTTTAAACTTTAAATAAATGTTCGCTGAAATTTAAATGTTAAGAATTATAAAACTGCGAGTGTTTTACCCACCACAACTATTTTATATGAAAAGATTATTTTCAAATGATTTCGAAAGTAATCCCATGTTACCCTAACCGTTTTTGCGTAATAAGCAGATACACGTCCTCTCTTGCCACTTTATGGTAATTTTACCGCGAAAGGGTTAAATAGGCTTGAATCGCAATATAAGCAATTTCAAAAGGACATGAACATATTCGACATACTCAGTTTCAATTTTGGATTATTACAGTCTGGTGTTTCATATTTTAATAAATCAAATCCAAATGACCAGTTATAAAGCAAAACCTAGAAATACATTTGATGTATGACGCCCATTACAGTGAACGCTGAATCTGGAAAGGTTAAAGCATATTTTATTACTCTGTGTTTCTGGGACATTACTGTCGTTTGAATGATTATTTATTGTCATTCGGTAACTTTAATGTGGCAGAAAGCAGCACAGATATTATTTATTTCCAAGTATATTGCCGCCATTGTATTGTTTATGCAGAATAAGAAAAATTTTGCTGTATTAAGATCTGAGGTACTGTTTAACTACGAATTATATAGAAACATAAACATCCCTTTTAGAGCAATAAACGGGCACGTCTATTAGATGATGGGAGTGACGGTCAGCTGTGTATTTGTCCCTAAATTATTTAGACGTAGTTTTGAAGAAGTAAAGCTGGTTAATTCCTAGTTTAGGGTCCTTCTTGGCGATTTTCCAAAAATCGCCAATTTCGCGCGTTTTCCCGTCTTGTCTCTAGCCAAGATGCTCCCAAAGACACTACGGGAAAACGCACCTAAATTAGCGATAAATACACAAAATAAGCAAAATTAACAGAATAAAAACAAAAAAATTGTTGTACTTAGGTGACTTGTTTCTTTTCAACTCCCGAAGTTCGAAGGGTTTCTTTTTATTATCTTTTACATTTTAATTTTTTTTTGTCAACTTTTCTATATTTTAAATTTTTTTGGCATTTTTTCTATATTTTAATTTTTTTTGACAATTTTTTTTATTCTTTTGGTGGATACACTTTCACAACATCCATCATAAACGCTTTAAACGCGCCGTCCGTCTGCTCGTGTTAGTGGATCCGGCGCCACATATACGTGGCCAGATAAGAATCAAAGGAGCCACGTACATGTTTCCTCGGCAATTCTTCCTTAATTGCCGACCACGTTCCCTCAATAGAATTATTGTGGGCGCCAGTTACAGGGTCTGAATAATGCAGGCTGTGGTTGACAGCCAAATGCCGAAAGCCTTCGTCTTCCAGACAATTGTATGCCTTCCAACAGTCTGATATTATTGTGGAGCCATACAACACCCAATCCCTTACAATTGGAAGCAGTGTATCTTTCGTGCGAACCTCAACCACTCTGAAAAAACATTTATTAGATCCCCTTTAACAACTCCAAACACCCATTTTCCATTCACTGGCTTTCCTCTTCCATACTTCATCTTTCCAAACTTCGATTCATCTATCTCCACAATCACTCCAGGAGCTCCTATTTTCATGCATGCATCATCCCTCATCATACGTATCATACACACTTCTCTGCAAAAAGAGAACCAATCAGTCGCCGTTTCTTTCGAGATCCTAACATCCCTCCTTACAAACATTTGGGGCACTTTCCCAAACCATTCATTACAAGTTTTAAGAATCTGAAACATGCTTAGGTGGCTCCTCTCAAACCAGGATCCACCCCTTACACTCTTTTTACACACATGCGGATTTTTCTTTCCCTGCTTCCTACAAACCCATTCATAACCATCAGTCGAAGCTTTCTTTGCACACAATTTCATACTCTCTCCACAGTTAGAACAGCCTTTCTTAGCCGCAATCATTCCTTCTTTCATAACCCATTCCCAAAATGCACGCTTACCTTGTACTTTCAGGAGCAAGAAAAAATCATTAGAGTACTCCGGGGTCTCATTCACAACAGCATCTAATTCCATAGCGAAAACGGGGGCTAGAATCCAAAAACACAAAAACTGACCGACAAAAACGGTTATCCAAAAAACCCGAAAACTACGGCTGCAATGCAATAAGGTGCAAACCCTTCGGAGATTCCAACAGAAATGGCTTATAAAAGCCAATGGAATTGAATATTCTAACCGCCGCGCACGCGCATCGTAAAAGAAAACCGTAACTAAACATTCTCGAACCGAAACTAAAAATTTAACATATAGTTCAGCTCCCATCCAAATACAGCTGCGCATGCGTTAAATCGAAGAAACGACTAAACGCATAACATCTCACAAGTGCTTACATATATATAGGTTTGGTAAAATTTAATGACTTTTATGTGAGGGGGGGGGCTGTGCCCCCCTTTCTTTTTTTAGTAGAATAAACTTAATAGTGTAAATAAATAAGAGTCCCGTCAGAGGCATAAGCGCGCGATACAGAAACAAAATGTCGGATTTTTACTTGGTTGCCAGAACGCAAACTAAAGTCACGAAGGTTACCAGAATATACCTGTTATCACCTCCTTGGCGAAGAAGCACCCTAAACTAGGATTCAGCCGTAAAGCTACATTCATAGTGGCCGTTCCGTGCCGCCCCCCAGACTCCACACTGGTATCCTCAATAATAACAATACTAATAAAAGTCTTGCGTGCTATACTTCAGTAAATTAATCATAGATTACTGAACGTTGCAACAACACAACACAACCACATAGAGCAAGAGAAGACAGGTGCATTCATTCAACACCTCCGAGATACAGAATTAGCCTGAGAGCAGAAGTTTGTATGTCATTCCTGGGACTTCTGTCATTACGGCATCATAGTTTCAATTCCACAAACTAAAACTATTTAAAATTTCTGGTAGATGATACAAATTTTAGAAAGTATCTCAAGTTAAGAATAAAAATTTAATATAACTTCGTAATGAGAAATAATTTATTATGATGTATTTCCATATCATATTATATAATTAGTGATGGTTAAAATTTCATATAGTAAAATTTAATTTTCTATCTTAAATCATTAAAATGTTTTATGCGGGAGTAAACTCAATACAAACTTCGAATAGTTTTACTTTATGAAAATAAATGTGTTATGACGTCATTTTAGTGGACCTAGGAATGACGTAAAAGTTTCTGTTTTCAGGCATTGTATACCCAGGAAGTGTTGATTCAGTCCGCTAGCTTTAACCCCTCCTCGATCAGTTCACCCCAAGTTCACTTGGATTCATCATCTGTGGCTGCATTCGTAAACGCCGAACGAGTTACACTCGTGCAATGCGTTTCCATCTAAGACGTTCGTAAAGGAAACTGAGTGCTTACAGTTTTTTAATTAGAGCGTTCGTATACAAAACTGAGGGCGATTTGTTTCAAAGAAATAAACTGATCTTTGCTAAGGTTTCGTCAGTTGTTTAGAAGATACACTTGCTGCACGTTGTTGTTGTTTTCAAATGGCGTCCGTTGTTATGGAAAAGTATGTTGTTGTGAAAAGTATTTTACGTTTTCTAAAGCTGCAAATATTATTTTTTCGAGGAGGAAATTCATGCGTACGTTACAAAATGCTACGAAGGTACATAATTTTTCAAAGGTAATCATTTTCTTGTATTTTTCATTTTAGTAAATTCAAAAATGCATGTTTTAGTGTTAAGATTGAAATTGATTTAATACGTTATTAGCGAAATTTGAACTTCTCATACTAAATACTTTTGAAAAAATGAAGTTGAAATTTCTAAATTTTGATTTGTGCACTTCAATTATGGCCACTCTTCCTTTTAAAAATCCTGTTGATTTTATATTGAGTATATACTAAAAACTCTCCTCAGCAAAATTAACGCATTTGGGAATTGTAAACAAACACGTCTCCTAGGCGACGAAACTAAATAAACTGAAGTTGTTCGTAAAGTCAAAGGAAACTGATAACCACTGAAAGCACTAAACACACGCATTCCAGTTTCCTTACGAAAACTCGTGCATCGAGTTTGTCGTCTACAAATGCAGCCAGTGGCAGCTTGCCAATATTCTATACAATCTGCAGTGAAACTATAGTTTCCTAACATATTTAACGAAATTATACTGATTACAATCAGCAGTTAAGGCTCATCGAACCTCATTAGGAATATTTGAGGCTGTCTTGATTATTACAAAACCAATATGTAATTTCCGGTTCGTTTTACCAAAAACTTAAAAAATTATAATAACGTTTGATCAGAACCCCAGGCAATGGATTAAGGTTATAAGATGGTTAGGGAAAAGATTAGGGATGGTTAGATGGAAAGGTTAAAAAATGAATGCTTAACTGTCAACTTTTACACATCTTTCGACCACAATTTTCAAAGTTTTATTTTACGTTAATAGTTCCGATAGTAATTAATGTATCTAGTGGATATCATCTTTAGATAGATCATTGTGAGCTATTTAGTTCATGTACAAAATCAATCAATTTCAAATCGCAGAAATGCAGCTTAGCTAATTTTAAGTAGAAAATTTTAAGTCACAGCTTCTGAAACTACGAATGAGCTTCTTGTTACATTTCGTTTTAAAACATCACTAATGAAATATACGAGATAATGATAAAGGTCTTTCGATTTCTTATGAAAGCAAGAACTGATTAGCAAAATCGACCGTTAAATCTTTCAAAGTCTGGTTTGTTCTATTCGTTCTGTATTCTGGAAAACGTGTTACATTATTAAAATTCAGACTTTAAAACTATTTCAGGGATTTAGGAGTATAGATTTGTGGCACTTAGATAAGTTTTGGCGGCTGTCAATTGGGGGTTCTTTTTAGTCAATTACATATTTAAACAGAATTACTGGGAATCTAACCTGCTTTGATGTACTGCATATTATTTGATTTTTTGCTCACTTTTTAGAGCTGTGCATTCATACATGTTCTCTTATTTCTTTATAATTAAGTTATATTTAATATATATATTATTGTTCATTTTAATACCTCCAATTAGCTAACCCGACTTACGCGAAGCCGGTGTTAAGCGACTTTCAAATCTTGTTAATTCATCTTTCGTGTAGCTCCAAAATAATTTCAATTTAGAATTTTAATAATATAATTTGTTATACATATGTATTATCTAATATTTCGTTGAACATTTTCTTCTGAATTACTGTTTTCTATAATCTCCTTCCCTGATTAAAAATAATTTGCATGTTCATATTTATATCCGAAACTATATCCCAACGTGCGCGAACTCGACTTATGCGGTCAAAGATAACCGGAATCTTTCATGGCAGCTATGGGCACAGTTTTTAAATATTTCTATTTTATAATTCAAGTTCGGAATTTATGTACCCGTTTATTTCACAGAATAAAGGTCAGTATTGAAAAACCTTCCGACAGAGTCCTAATAGTTGACAGTAATGCGCACAAAGTCGCATAAAGCTTTAAACGATTTTCGATAAACTGCGTTTTGAACCGTTTCTTGTACAGAAAGCTATCGTTGATGAAGATGGTAGAAGCCAGAGGATAAAGAGCACAATCATTAGAGAATTTATCTGGTGATCAATAGTTCTCAGATATGTTCCGATTAAGACTGTATCTAATTGGAATAATGTCTCATTAATGCATTAGTTTTTATGACGGATCATACACTAGTAAAAATATACATAATGTGTCTCTAAAATATAGCGAAAAACTGTTAAAGGAGGTAGGGAACATAAAAAGGTTTGAGAATCACAAAGCTATGTGGGATCAGATATGTTCCAACAAATATTCTATCTTACTGGAATAGTGTCTTAATAATGCTTTAGTTTTTGAGTAGAATCATGCAACGGTCATAAAAATATACAGTATGTCGCAAACATATAACAACAGACTCTTAGGGGAGGTAGGGCGCATAGAATCTACACCTCCTAGATATAGAATGCCTGAGAACAGAAATTTTTACGTCAGCACTAGGTCCACTAAAATGACGTCATTAAACATTTAATTTCACAATGCAAAACTATTCAAAGTTTGTGGTGAATTTACTCCCGCATAAAACGTTTTAATGATTTAAGATAGAAAATTTAATTTTACGACAAATAGGAAATTTTAACTATCACTAATTATACAATATGATATAGAAATACATCATTATAAATTATTTTTTATCAGAAATGTATTTTAATTTTTATCTTCAACTTAAGATATTTTCCAAAATTTGTATCCTTCACCAGAAATTTTAAAAAGTTTTACTTTACGAAACTAAAACTGTGATGACGTCATCTTAGAAGACCTAGTGATGACGTTAAAGCTTCTGTTCTCAGGCCTTCTATATCCAGATGGCGTTCATAGAATGGATTGAGAATCATACAGGGACGTGGAGTCAAAAATGATTATACATATACTCGTTAATAATCAATCCACGAAAAGGTACTGAAATATTAGTGAAATTCCCACCGTACATCGTCAAACCTTTCGTAGAAAACACGTTTCGTAGTTGAAACTGAACAGCATTAAAGGTATTTCATTTTGATTGCTGTAAATATAGGAGAATAAACAGTTTGTCATGAAACACTCCGTAAGTCAACACTTCAACATGCTTTGTGGAATGTGATTAACCGGTGTGCGAAAACAACATTTTTAACGCCACAGAGCTATCTAATTCTGACGCAATGTCATGTGCCCTACCTTTCCGGAAAGATCGTCTCTATTTTGAAATACCCTATAGACATTCTTTTGCAAGATTTTTTCTTTATGGTAGCTCTATATACACTTGTGAAAGTTATAATTTTCCTCAAACATTTGAAAAATGTACTGTTCGGGTTAAAACGGTCATAATATTTTCGAAGGATATCCAGGGTGAATCTAAACTCTTGGACAAAACTTTAAGAGGTGATAGGGCACATAATAAAGAATCAGAATCACGTAGCAATGTGGGGTCGGCAACAGCGTCTTCATGTAGCTGTTAATAATCACTTTGGAAAAGTGCTGAAACAACTGTGCATTTTCCGACCATCGTTCGTCAGAAACTAATGTATTTTTCTCCGAAAACAGAAGACTAGAAGAAGAAAACAAATTCATAGTATAAAAATTCTATTTTATTTCACGGATGAAATTTTTGGAGACGAGCCTATTGTTTATGAAACTTGGTTAAGAAATTAGACGAACACTTACTTCAATACTTTTCACTGATTATTACCAGGTAAGTGAAAACTGCGTTTTTGACCCCACAAAGCTATGTGATTCTGATTCCTTAGTATGTGCCCTATAACCCCTTAAAGTTTTGCCCAAGAGTTTAGATTCACCCTGTATATGTAAACGGTATTTCTGAACTACGAAATAATCTGAAATCTCATTCTAACTAACATAAAAATTTAGGTTTGGGGAGATGTGGAATACTATCCAAACATTCGAGAACGAAAGACGGATCCAATGCAAATATCTGAAAGCTCATAACTGATGCAAATATTGGAAGGGGGGTGGGGTCATGTTCCGATACCCACGTCCAAATTTCAAAGAACAAATGTGAAACATTGGAGCTTTCTTACAAATATTTTCATTTAAAGTACACTGGATTGGCCCGAATATAAACTAATATATTTGACAGATAATTTCCGGTTAAAAACTGGCTCTTGCTAAATTCGAGGCTTAAATATTGGATTCTTTTAACTATCTTGATTAATTTCGGGGTCACGTTGTATCAATGCCTCCTACATATAGAAAGCCGTACAAATACTATATCACTAAGCTCTGACATCACCATAAGATCTACATTTAATAGTTTTATTTCCACAAAATAAAACTATTTAAAATTTCTGGCGGGTTTACCCATGAGTAGCAATATTTTAATAATTTGAGATAAAAAATATAATTTTACGGCAAAAGGTAGTTTTCAACGATAACTAATTAGATAATATGATAAGGAAATAGATTATAATGAATAATTTTATATGAGAAAGGTATTTTAATTTTAATGTTTAATTTAGGTTATTTTCAAATATTTGTAGCATTTACCAGAAATTTGAAATAGGTTTAGTTTGTTAAATTAAACTGTGATAATGTCAAATCTTGGAGCCGTAATTCTAAGGCTTTCTGCATTTTAGAGGTGTTGTCATATTCGGGCTAATACTGCAATTTTTTAAAAAGAGTGTATTTTTAAACTCTCGTGTATTAGGCATATTTACACGCGAACCGAGGAATTATGAGGAACCGAGTAAACTGAATTTCATTAGTCTTAACAGTCTTTATAGCATGTACACATCGCAAAGAACGGCTGACGTTCCCATGAAACTTCATTAGTCATCACATGCTTGAATGCTTTCAAGTTTACTACTACACTGTTAATTTGAAAATATTTCAAATTAAAAACTATATGTAATTTTTGGTTGATGGTTCTCTTAATAAGTTATTTCCGGATATTTTTATTGTTTCATATAAATTTTATTTTCTCATAAACAATGTTTTTTAGATAATTTATAATTTTTTTAATGTTTTTTTTTTTTTTTCGTTGTCGTCAAGCGTACAGTGAAAATTTTCTATCTCTGAACAGAAACATTTTCATTTTCAACGGATAAAAAAACACGTGTAGTAGATTAAATTTAGAAGAAAGTTAGAAAATTGTCATATTCAGTGTGTTAATTCCAGGTTATAAATAGAACTTCATATGCCTCAGAGTAAATACAGAAATAAGTGATATATTACATATGTATCTGTATGTACTGATAGATACCTAATAATACAATGGAATCAAAATTCGCTTCCAAAAGTTACTTAGCAAGACTTGAATATAAGTTTGCTGTAGAATACGGAAAATAATGCAGAATTCTCTCCCAGTAACTCGATTATTAACCATTCACGATTCCGATTGTCGGAATTCATTAACTTCCAATCTATCTGAGGAGAAACGCATCGGGGTTAATGATCCTGTAGATAGTTTCGGTTTTACTGCCACAAGAAACAAGCAAGTCAGGTATAACTTAAGCGATTTCCGATAAAGTAACGTTTAGTACCATCTTACAGGAGAACTAAATAACGTTTGTTAACGCAAGAATTGCTGGCGAAGCAGCAAAACAACAATCAGATTAGAAAACTGAAATCGAAATTGGCAATTTAAATTCTGACGGACAAGAAAACAAATGAAACCATACATAAATATATTTTTTCTGGTTGAAACTACCTTTTGAATGAAAATTTGTTTCTTGAACTTGATGAAAATTCTAATCCGTCTTCGGTAACGCTTTTTCGTTCAATTCATAACTTATGCAATTGAATGATATATTCGAATGAATAATCAAATTAACAAATACGTATTGAGATTCTGAGTTTGGTTTGGCGGTCCATTGGTATTTCTCAGATCAAAACGAAGATACAAGGGGGGAAGGGGGAGCAGTCCCGAAATATTCTTTACTTTTACAAAATGATAGGAATACCTCTGTTTTGTACGAACATCTGGGCATTTTGCATTCTGTAGTCCCCCGAAATATTTTTAAATTTAAATAGTAACGCTACTTACTGTAATAGAAGATAAGCGGATTCTTTTAGTCTCGTGCTAATTTTGTGCCTGTTATTTAAACAATAACTAATGAATTCTCTGCTCCAATCTATGTTCGTAAATTTCGGATATTCTCTAAGCATTCAACATAAAATTATTCATAAGGCATTCTCTGTAGTTACAACCGTTCAAAAATATGTAGTTGGAAACTGAACATCAGACATTTAGATATGACATAGAAATTCATATGACCTGCTAAACATTTTAGGATCTTGCTAGTTTGTTTGCGGTAATTTGCAAAATATAATTTAGAATTTTGCGAAATGGTTATAATATCCCGTTCTAGGGAGCAAATCTAAAACGAATCATTGTACCAAAGCTCAAAAGGTTGAATTTATGTATTTATATGATTTTTAGCATAACCATTTGTTAGTTATTATAGTTAGAAAGATGGAACTATATGTCTTAAACTAGAAGTTCTACTCAGGTTTAAGTTTAATGAAACAAAACTACTATGTTAAAATTGAATTTTCGGTTAATTATTCCGCTTGTGCAAAATATTATAAATGCTAGTTGAGAAATAATTGCACAAACAGCTGTTTTAGAACTTTCTTTTTAATTTTGAATCCCAGGGTACATACGTAATGTAGACAAAAACAAGATTTTACATTAAGGATAACCCCACCATGACTGAGTAGTGTGTGTGTGTGTGAGATTACGACAACGCTACACGAGGGCGATCTGCCGAGGGGGATTGCCTTGGTAGGAGGACTTTCTAAGGGGTTCTAACGCGTATTTACGTTGCATCTGGAGAAAACCTACCAAAACTCCAGACCGTTAGATCGACAGCCGCGCGATGGGACCCGAACCCGGTACCTTCACACTTCGGTCATCTACCATTTTCAGTGGCATATAACCACCGTGCCATGGTGAGGCCCATGACTGAGTAGAAAACGCTAAACATGGTAGATGGGTGAAGTGTGAAGGTCGTTTCCATCGATCTCGCGGTCTGGAGCTTGCAGTGGTTTTCTTCAAATGAAACAAGTACGCGTTTGAACCCCTTAAAAAGTCCTCCGTCGGAGTCTTCTTAAGCAGATAGCCCTTGAGTTGCTTTTTCTTAATAAATACGATATAATAGATAACAAAATAGTAAAGTTTAATAGGGAGGAATACTGAAGAAAAGACTAACAGTGCGAAGCACTTCGACCTGAGGTTCATACATCACCTAAGTGAAAAACGTTTGCTAATACTTCTGCACAAATTAATATTGTAATCCTAAAATATTAAACTCATTTGGGCTTCTTCACCTCAGTTCGGTAATCGCCTGTACGTATGTTTCTGATTCGATTACCGTTAACCCATGGAATATGCATGTTTGTACAAATATTGTTTTATAAAGATGTAAAACTTTGAAAAAAATGAGCTTCTGTGCAAGGAACATAGATTAACGCCTAACATAGCCATTTCTATACACTAAAATTAGAACTGGGAAAAAGTACTCAAGACATTTTAAAATTTCTTAATCTCTTCGAAACATAAGTGTGGGCATTCAATGTCTAAGGCTTACTTAATTCAAGTGTAATGGTATCGCCGAATAATGTGTTCAAAATCGAGTTATCCACTTCGAAGTTTTTTTTTCGGAAAATGCTTGCTTGTCTTGTAGAAGATTGCTGCATGGTTGCTACGTTCGTCCATATGCTCTATAGCTAGAAACAGTAAAAGAGGGAGCCGGCAGTTTAGAGGTTAAGGGCTTCCTCACTTCTAATCTAATCCCATTTACTTACGGTCGTGGGATTCATTCCAACTCATCCCTTAGTTGTTTAACATCTTTCTTCTATGTGCTAGTAAAAATTGTCATTTTCTCGTCCACTTTATTCGACAAAGATTTATAAACGGTTCTTGAATCCAAGCATAAAAATTTGAAAAAAATTCCAAATACAGCAACACGAAGAAAAATGTTATTTTGTAAAGAATCAGTTAAGAGTTAAGATTATCACAACAAAGAGAGAGAGAGAGAGAGAGAGAGACCCCTTAGAGAATTTAGTAATTTATCACAACGAAGTAAAGAAAAATTCGTTGTATCATATATTTTGAAGGATTACAAAATAACTCAAAAACTGTTCATAAACCATGGAATGACCTAAATTATTTATTTCGATATTGAACTTGTAACAATATTAGAAATCTTCCTTATCAAATGGATAAAAATCTTCTTTATCAAATGAATAAAAATCTTCAATTATGGAACTTTTTTTCTAATCCAATAGTTCGTAATTTAATATCCAATAGTTAAAATTAAAATTAAAATTAATTATTTTTTTAGAACGCATTCTTTCTTAATGTGTAAACTTAAAACATATCCCTTTATTTTATGTACCTTTGTAATCTACTAATTAAACGGAAGCTTATAATCTCTCTGTTCGAATCCCTGAATTACTTGTGCACGCTCTATGATTCAGCGGAGTGCACCATCAGACATTTTCTCTTTATCCAGAACAGATAAAAAATAATCTCCTTCGTACCTTAAACTTCATATAGTCGGATCTCAAGCGTACATTCACCAGGGCGTGCTAATCATTCTAGAAACATACTTCCGAAATGTGTCTAATTTCATCAATGCTGTTTCCGAGATGGAATTTAGCAGTTCGTGGGGGCATAACAGCATAAAGAGGTTTAAAGCAACAGTAAATCAGAATGCAAATTATTAATTTAGGGAGTACTTAATGCTGTAAAAGTTATTTCATGATTTGGCCGACTTGGATTGTGCTGTGGTTAGTGCACAACTCTTTCATTACGGTTTCGATTCCAGACTGTTTTGTTGATTCATATTTCATTACTTCGTTGTGGGTAGAGTTGGCTGCATACTATGCACCACCATAAGAAAGTCGCAAATATTTTCGTGTCAAAAACCTATTTGGTAAGCAGAAAGCCTAACAACTCTTACGGCATCAAGCTTTGACGTCATCAAGAGGCTTTCACTTAAAAGTTTTACATTTACAAAATAAAACTATAAAAAATTTCTGGTGAATTTACTCTTGCATAACAATATTTTAATAATTTGAGATAAAAAATATAATTTTATGATAAATGGCAATTTTTAACTATGATTAATTAGATAATATGATAAGGAAATAGATCGAAATAAATAATTTTGTATGAGAAATGAATCTTAATTTTAATTTTTAATTTAATATATTTTCTAATATTTGTAGCATTCACCAGAAATTTTAAATAGTTTTAATTTGTGAAAGTAAAACTGTGATGACGTCATTACTCAAAGGACTAGTGATGATGTCAAACTTTCAGTTGTTAGGCTTTAGAGATGGGCGGTTCGACTCATGTTACTGATTTCAATCTCAACTCACTCACTACTTCGATGATTCGAATCTTGAATCAAATAAAACGCCTCTGCGCCGAAAGCCGTACTATTTAAACACCCTTCACCCATTCATCGGGTTTCTTCTCCGCTGAGTTCTCGGGCAGCTAGCATCTCTCTCTCCTTGCTCGAGTAAAACTAGTGTTTAAACTGCCCGAAATGAAAATACAGGGGAGCTTCGTATGACCCCCTGGGCCTGTAAGATTGCAAGGTTAAGTATGGTGTCAAAGTATTCGAAATTTTATGTATCGATGGGGGTGTGCGATTAGGGGGGGTCGAGAATCAATAAAACGCGCTCCGATGGATAGTTTCCGAGATATACGTTAATTAATTATGGTAATTAGACTAATTAACCATGATTGAGGCTTAAAAGGACTGCAAACATGTAGAAATTGGCTCTGGGATGGTTTCCAGACTTTGGAGATGCCGCCGGAGGAGGCTAGTGTTTAAAATGCCCAAATTGAAAATATAGGGGAGCTTCGTATGACCCCCTGGGCCTGTAAGATTAAAAGGTTAAGTTTGGTGTCAAAGCATTCGAAATTTTAAGTATCGGTGGGGTGTTCAGTCTAGGGGGGTCGAGAATCAATAAAAACGCGCTCCGGTGGATAGTTTCCGAGATATACGTTAATTAATTATGGTAATTAGACTAATAAACCATGGAGCTGTTTTTTCCGCGATCCGGCATCGTCATCAACGGAGAGAAAGCAGTAGCAAAAGCATCACAAGCTGGTATTGATCTCAGGATTTTCTTATCGCCGGCCTCAGAGGCGTAGCCAAGGGGGGGGTTAGGGGGGTCATAACCCCCCATGAGGAATTTTTTGCCATACAAAATGTATATTCTTCACTACATTATCACACACACGTATACATATATATGAGTTGCAGTAGTCATAACCCCCCCCATGAAAAATTTCTGGCTACGCCCCTGACCGGCCTGTATTTTTTACCTTTATCGAATTCGAGATTTCACTGAAATGAAAATGGGAATATCGGATATTTGATGTTGAAATAAAACCGATATGTCGATATTTATCGATTTTTGGCCCAGTCCTACTGAGGGGCTGCTGCCCCCCCCAAAGAAAATGGGACCCTTTACTTAGCTTTCAATTGAACTTTATCTTTAAATTTGATACCCAGCCCACCCCGAAATAAAATCCTGGCTACGCCACTGTCAATAACTCTAACTACGCCACTGCTTTAGACCCTATTTTGTATTTCTCTGAATTACGAAAGAAAATAAAATCATTCCCCTTAAACGAAAAACAAGGTAAAAAAAATATCTTAAACGAAATCTGCAGCAATAAAGCGAAATGTTATTTTGCTTACTACAAAGTCCTTTTGTGAGAGCGCTTAATACCGCCCCTGTATCCTTCATTAAAAGTGACAAGCACAATCCTAACTTTATTTCATTCTATTTCCCTTCACATGAAAACCCGCCACCATGTAAACTTAACGTTCCTTTTTTTTTTTTTTTTTTTTTTTGAGGTGGGGGCAGGGGACATATATTGAAGTTAAAAGTAGAAAAGGGATGTTTCATTAAATTTTAAACAAATATTAAATCAGCCAGACAAGTTGGAAGGAGGGAGTCCCCCGAGGGAAAAAGGTTTAAACAACTTTGAGACACCCCCCGCTCTTCCACGAGCATTGGCGTAAATTGGCATGTAATATTTGGATGGGGTGACAAAATGTTTCCGATTGTATAAAATATCATTATTATAAATAGCTCTGATACTTGAATTTTCTTAATTTTTTTTCGGGGGGGGGGATTGACCCCTCTTGCCCTTAGGAAGTAACGCCTATGCCCCCCGCCAAAAGCAAACGATGTTCGACCCACTCCACACCCACAGACAGATAAAACTTTAAATCCGACCACCAACCAAGAAATGAAACACCAAAGATTCGAAAAAAAAAACTTCAATTAAATGAAACATCCTTTCAACTCTTTTCGACTCTTCGATGAGTCGAAATCGAAACATCTCCTTCCCTTCGACTCTGAGTCGATAGAAGATTCGTAAAACTAACGAATCTCAACGATCGTATACAATCACCGAAACAGAGCGAAACACTGAATCAGTAAAGATTCGTTGCTGCACCAACTCAGTGACCAACTCACCCACACCCACTCATTTGCTGTTTCAAATCATCTATCGACTCAGAGTCGAAAAGAGTCGTAAAGAGTCGAAAAGAGTTGAAAGAGTAAGGGAAAATCTCTGGGAACGGCAAAGGGAAAATAAGTTTTCCTTCCCTTCGAACTTGGAATGTATTTCCCCACAGTTGAGGGCTTGAGATTCGAATCAGTAGAGAGTGAGTGTAAAGACTGAGCCACTCAGTACCAAGATTCGAATCACTCATTCGACTCATCGAATCATTGGCCATCTCTAAAGCAAAAGAGAGTGTTACAAATTTGCTGTTCAAGAGTCTGGTGAGTTCTCTTCCCGAATTGTTGGCAACTATGTTTACGTACGACTGAATAATCCCGTTTAGAAAAGCGCCCTACAAAAGTTACAACTTAAATTATCCATTCAAAACAGAAAACATGCAGCAAATTATCCTGCTCGTAAACATCTGAAACGACGCAAACTGCATTCATCATTTTAAACAATAATGAATGCATCATTCTTTTTGCGTCTTTATTAGCAAGTTGCCATGGTAATGAGCTGTTATTATGGCAGCACTCCGATACAATCGGAGAGTCGTAAAGAGTCGAAAAGAGTTGAAAGAGTAAGGGAAAATCTCTGGGAACGGCAAAGGGAAAATAACTTTTCCTTCCCTTCGCACTTGGAATGTATTTCCCTTGAGGGCTTGAGATTCGAATCAGTAGATAGTGAGTGTAAAGACTGAGCCACTCAGTACCAAGATTCGAATCACTGATTCGACTCATCGAATCATTGGCCATCTCTATTAGGCTTTACTATATGTAGGAGGTGTTGGTAGTATTGAGTACAAAATACAACATCTTGTGCCTTAGTTTCAGAAAAACTAAAATAATTACATGTATAGATTTAAAAGTAGAAATAATTTTTATAGCTTGGAATCTCACTTTTGTAGATAGCAAAATTCAGCTAAGGCTAGATATGCTGAAGGATTACAGAGGGGGATAAAAATAACATTGATGTTCCTACTTTTTATTAGGTATCTCAACCTTTGTTGCATTAAGAGGAAATGGTTCAAATTGTTGACGAAAGAAACAAGTATAATTAAAAAAAATAAACAAAGGAAAACTGATTCCAAATTACTTCAGCATAAGGGACATCATTCCTATTCTAAATTAGAAGGGTTTGGCAAATTTTCTCCAAATATAGCAGATATCGTTAAATCTTGGGGGTCTTACTTTTCAGTCGTGGACACTTAATTTTTTAACGCCAAACTTGGCCGTAAATTGCCACAAGGGGCCAATTTTGATGAATTTTGACATATGTCGTACCGGCAAACCTTTTTAAGCTATACAATTATTCTCTTGGTTAAATAGCAGGGTCTGGAAATTCTCGCCAAGTAAAGAAGATATCGCAGTAGAGTTCAGTTTTTAGGACTTATTTTTTGGCACCAAACTTGGAGATAATTTGCGAAAAAGTGGCCAACGTCTATAAAATGAAGACCAGCGCCGTTACTGGCAATCCTTTAAGCAATGGTTTAAGAACACGGATTAAAAATTTGAAAATACACTCGTTCCCTCAGTTTTAAGCGATTTTTTGCTATTTTCAGCTTCATTTTTATTTCTGAGAGTAAGTTAGAAGTTAATCATTTGCTTTACAAAATTAGGTTCTGCAATGTCAATGATGTATTTGAAGTCACAGGCATAAGGCTTTAAAGGGAAAGTTACGATTTCAGTTCGTTTTAAACAGCTTTTCCAGATAAAATAATTTTTTTTTTTTCATCAAAATGATCGTCTACTTGAAGCATTGGTATAAAAGGGGCTGTTCACACAAATCACAAAATGAAATCATTCGAATGCGAAAAGTTTCCGCGCGTTTACAGAAGAGCATGAAATTCAATTTGGGTATATAATAAAAATTGAATATGAAGTTATCTATTTTAGAAGGACGAAGATTAGATATATTGAGTGCAGACATATTTTCGTGAGATGATTTTTCTAGCGCCCATTGTAATTGTCTCCACAACGGGCTTTGATTTCTAGTTGCAAAATACACGTTCAAGACAGTAGCTCCTCCTTTTTTGAAGTCTGCTATAAAATTATATTCGCCTGCCTAAATACATGAGCATGCATCAAATAAAGAAAGGAATGTTTCCATGTGCTTGTATATTTCTGCAGGCGGGAGTGTATGAATGTTAAAACATGTTATGAATTTGAAACAAAAACAGTTTTCTAGTAGAAATTATGAAAAGCCTAAAATAATCAGTTGAAGACAGTTATTCTCTCTTCGTGTACCTTTTTAAATGGTTTTCATTAGATATGTTTTTAATTAGATATTAAAATATAAAATAATCTAATATGCCAGTTTTAACTGATAAAATATTAATTTTCTTTTAACCGCAAAGATATTTTTGTATGTTTTATTATTTTTTTTAATGTAAAATTGTCTCATATATTGTTTAGTCTTATGCCGTAGAAGTTTTGGTAACCTCTGAAGTCTTGAAGCATCCAATATAGTCCTTGATTAGACCTTTACTGAACAGTTACAACCGGCCGAAGTAATCTCATTGGTAGACTGAACATCAGCTATTGAGATATCTGGTGCAAATTCTTCTGACGTTCTAGTCATTGTAGGAATTTTGATCTGGATTATCTCTTCTAACTTCATCAACGTTGTTTGCGTGATTGAATTAAGTTATTTGTGAAAACATATTCGTAAATTTATCTGTGCTTGTAATTAATCCAAATCATTAATCTGTATACTGACAAATTGACTTTCGGTGCGTATATAGTTTCTGGCTGTATTATTACTGACTGCAGGAAAATATACTAATAATTTTCAAAAATAGTCAATTCTCTTAAAATTTGTGAAACCAATAAAATTCGCTGGTCATTGAATATTTAATTCATTACTGAAATTTAAAGGACGCAGGACCCTTGAGTCCTAATATCTACAAAAGATTTTCAATCGGTATGCTTTCTGTATGCTTCGGTATGCCTAACTTTTCTGTAAATTATTCGCCACTCGGGGGAAACGTGTAAGTCTCCATGTCACCGTTTATCATTTGTGCAAATTTTATTTTCATTTGGTAAATAGACATAAGAAAATTGTAACCCTTCTGAACTTTATTCATGTGTGTTAATATTGAAAAGGTTAATTTCTACTTTTTTCTTAAATTTCATTTAGTGATTCATTACCTGCAATGGATCATTCAACACTACGGGTGAGGTTGAATGAATTCAAGTTTTTCTTTCTCAGTTTTTCCATTACCACTTTCTGTAAACAAATTTTATTCAAATTATTACGTTTATTTTTTGTTACCACATAGTTTAGGCAAACATCATGTAATTTTGAGCCCACGAAAATAATAAGGAAAAATTGCAAATTAAAAAATGACCATTTTCCTCTAATCGCTTTACACAAGTAAAACATAGGCTGAACTCGTTCATTATTCGTCCAAAAATATTCAAGACCTATGAATAGCAAAGTTTAATTGAGACTTTTAAAATCACGAATTTTAAGCAGCAGTAACGTATTAAGATAGTTTTCATTTCGATTTCTCCGTTTAACAGCTCTTTCATTTGCATTTGTGCTGTGTCGTCTTCGTAAAGCAGACAAAACGGCGAAGTCCCGTGTCATTCGAAGAAGTTTGTTATTGGTTTATAAATTAATTATAATCGTGACATAAAATTTTATGTAGCAATTACAGCTGGCTATTTTACTTCCGAGAGAATTAACGTGTTCTCTTAATGTCGCTAAATAAGTATTTCTGAGTGTATTCTTCGTTCAGAAATTCTACTCCCTTGACGATATTGTTTACAAGTAACATACTGCGAATTAAGCCTTAAAGAAGTTAAAATTTAATATCAGGGAACATGTGTTGTGTAATTCATGTCTGTATTTTCATAAATGACAGCACAGTTCAATGGAATTTGAATGGTTTTATGATGTCAAACATTTCAAAGCATGCTGAATTGGTATGATCTATTATATAGTGGCATAATAAAGTAACATAATAAGGTTACATAGGGTAAGGCATAATATGGTTACATAAGGTAACAAGAAGAAAGAAAAATCATGCAAAAATCATTAATTATTAAACATTTTACAACACAACAGCCTTATTTTCTTCATTTGAGGCGGGGCGATTCTCTCAAATTGTTGCCAGATAATTTTTCTCTGTTTATTGAATAATAACTGTAATTTGAAAGATTTGCATTAAGATTAATTTTATATTCAAAAACATCAGTAAGGAAAAAATTTAATTTAAAATAAAATATTGTGGTTTCTATCTTGAATTACAATCGAAAACGCCTTGTTTGGGCATCAAGTCATACAGCTTTTAGTATTCAATTGCTGTATTGAAAATTAAGTATATTTGTGTGTGGAGACTATGGTCATTTTCAAGCGGCATCTTTAAAAAGCTGCTTCGACAAAATACCGTTTCTTACATGAAATCTGGTGCTCTATCGTCTTCAAACTTGCGAACAATTTGAAGATATCCCCGAAAGAGCTGCATAGCGCTACTAATGTAATTTTGTGAAACCCATTAAATCCTATTTCCATCCATTCATGAAACAATCGTGTTATAAAATACTGTGCAAGTTCTATAGTGAGATGTTTTACTTTCGAGTGAATTAACGTGCTCCCCTCATGCTGCAAAACAATTATTTCTAGGCGTATTCTTTGTTCAGCTTCTTGTTTCCCTTAGGCGATACTGTTTATATGTAATATGCAGTGAATTAAGGCTATTTCTAAGTTAAATATCAGAAAGCGTTTGTCGTGTAATTCATATTTCGATTCGTATAACCGATTTTTTTAAAGCTCAGCAATGCATGGGATTTACATGGATTTATGACAACTATTTTTAAAACATGGTGAATTTTTATCATCTGTTATATAGCAGTACAATGTAACAAGAAAGATGAATCATGTCAAACTCATCAATTGTTAAACATTTTCCAACACAATAGTATTACTTTCGCGCAATCTGGCATTGTAGTTTCCGCAAATTGACGCCAAAAAATTTTTCTTCGCCTTAAACTAATGGCCATGAACAACCACAAGTAACCCTACTAGCAATTTTCTTCGGGCTACCACCGGCCACGCAGCCAGCCGATGACGGCCCGAGCAAAATTGCTAGTAGGGATGAATTAAAGTTCAGTTTTAATTAAGATTAGTTTAATCGACCTGGAGAATGATTTTAAAAAACGTCAAGACGTACGGCTACTGATACTCAGAGGATGTAGAGGTTGGTAAATTTACAATTGTGTGATAACTGTTTCGTTTTGTTCTAACCAGTAAAAACAGAAACATCTGGTAAATGACGGGCCGACACCTGCTATAATGATTCAGCGTCGATAACATTGGCATAGTGGTAATTGGTGCGATGTCGGTTCTGCAATGACAAATCTATAGTAATTAAAATAAAATGTCCTTTAGGCTTAGCATCATACAGCGGTCCGATATCAGCTTATTTTTTAGGGTTAACAGGAGATGTGGAACGGTACTGTGACAAAGGAATATATTTTGGATGCTGAACAATAATTAAGATTTGACAGAAAAATAGGCAATGTGAACCGTTTATCGGCAAACTCAATTTAATTTAAAAATTTAGAAGTTTAACTGAATTGTACAAAACCTGAATTTTAACTAGAAGTAACACATTGCGAGATAGGCCCTAATTCAATGCCTCTATTTAACTGCTCTTTCCTTTACGTCTGGGGCGCTTCCGATTGATAAAGCAGACTAAACTGTAGTGCCCCTTGTCGTCCAACGAACTTTGATATTGATTTATAAATTAGAGTCGCGACTTTAAATTTCGTGTAGTTATTAGAGTTAGCTTTTTTACACCCGAGTGTATTAACGTGTTTCCTACATGATACTAAGTAATAAGTCCTGAATGTAGTCTTCTGTCTTCCTCGCACAGTAGTCAACTGCTCCGGAATATTATTAACCACTATTATTAAACAGTAATTTTTTAATTTAAACAAAAATCTGGCATTCATTGCACAACTGTAATGTTCGGAACGAACTACTGGCTGAGCTGCCTGATAACGATTTCCGAGACAGAAGTAAAAGACCCAAGGCAGTCCTAATCCACAGTCGGCCCAAGATATCACCTCCTAGATATAGAAGGCCTGTGAACTGAAGCTTTTACGTCATCAATAGGTCTTTTAAGATGACGTCATCACAGTTTTTAATTCATAAAGGAAAACTATTTAGAATTTTTGGTGGTCGATACAAATTTTAGAAAGTATTTTAAGTTGAAGATAAAAATTAAAATACCTTTCTGATAAAAAATTATTTATTATGATCTATTTCTATATCATATTATATAATTAGCGATTGTTAAAATTTCCTGTTTGTCGCAAAATTAAATTTTCTATTTTAAATCATTAAAAAGTTTTATGCGGTAGTAAATTAACCACAAACTTTGAATAGTTTTACTTTGTGAAAATAAATGTGTGATGACGTCACTTCAGTGGACCTACTGATGACATAAAAGTTTCTGTTCTCAGGCTTTCTATATCTAGGAGGCGGTGCCCGAGGGGCTTGCGGGGCCCCAGGCGAAGAGCGGGGCCTTAGACGATCGCCTACATTCGCACCCCCTTGGGCCGGCCCTGCCTACTCTTAGATACCGACTAGGAACTTTGCAACCACAATACTACTCACTGTTTTTTATTTAAAATTTGTTCACCATGAACCATTGATAATGTTATCTCATTTTTATCTATGCAATTGTTGCGATTTTATTATTTACATTGTAAAAAAAAAAGTTTTTCTTGGCGTGACTACGCCTCACATGGAGGAACCATTTATTTAATGTTTCAAGAAAAAAGGATTGTAACTAAGAAACTGGAAATGAAGCCTTCAATGGTCTAGGCGAAATAAAAATTTTGTCATGTCATGTCAACGTGCGCTTATTTATTATCTACATTGTTAAAAAAATGTATTTCTTGACGTGACCACGCTTCACACGGAGGCCCCATTTATTTAATCTTTAAACAAAAGGATTGTAATTAAGAAACTGGAAATGTAGACTTGAATGGCCTAGGGGTTCCATGTAATAAAATTTCGTCATGTCATATCAACGCACAGATGATAAACATGTCAAGTATTTTTTAAAAAGCTACTGTTTACAAAGAATGGTTAGTTATATTCCGGTGCAGTTGGTAACTCTGCTTCCTCCTTCGGCAACTTAATTCCATTAGGCGATATTGTTTTAATGCTTTTAGGTTGATATTTACTATGAGAGGTCATGTAATGTGTAATATATTTGAATTTGCATAACTGATTTTCAGACGATCTCAACTGCATAGTGTTTCCTGTGGATGAAATCCTTCCGAAAAGAACTAATTCCCCTCAAAAGGCCTTAGGAAGAAACCAAGAAATGAATATACTGCTTGTAAGTAATTTCTATTAAAAAAAACCTTTTTGAAAAAAGTAATTGTTCATTTAAAAATTATCGCAGCGCAGCACCGTTCACTGATGGCAGCCAATTATGTTCCTTTGCAGGAAAATTATTAGAGGAGCAACGTATTACTAAAGCTAAACAAATGTTATGTTCTCTAAATTAATCTCTAACAATATACCTAAAAGAGCATCTAGAGAATCAACGGGCTCTACTAAAACTAATTACACATGCAGATAAGATATTCTGTTAATGACAAGAGTATAATCTCTCTTGAATGAAAATTCCCCTCCTTTAACTTGCAACATCATATTTGGAACTTGTCCTCAAAGTTCTAATCCTTACATGAACTTTCAAACAGCAGTGACTGTAAGTTCAGAAACTTATCATTAATTATTGAGGATGTTGACAACGGTATTTCACCCAATAATCCCTTGTACGCGTTTCTGGAATTTTCAGTTGTCATTTTAAACTGCCCGTTAAATGAATCTTGCAGGCATTTTAGACAAATTTTAATTAAGTTTATTGTACTATAGAATGTATTCACTGCAAGATGGTTAGAATTTAACCCTGTGAAGGCTGAATCATGAAGTTTCTTTCAATGATCTTAGGTTTTTACTGCAGTCCATCTACCTCTTTTTGGTAATTGAAAAACATATTTCTTTTTGTTACTTTTTAAATTTGAATAAGCAATTCCAGTGAATTGTGTGCAGCAGATTGTTCGTCCAAGAGCTAAAATCAATGTGAGATACAGATTTAAAACAATAAAATTTGTGTTTCGTTCTGACACGTGGACTGTTTACTGGAACTTTCAATATACACTGGACGTTTCAGCTACTAATTTGGGAACTAAGCACAGTTTTCTGCAACATTGATTAAGCTGGTTCAATGTTAAATTATCGAACACAATTTCTCATTTTCAGTCTAAAGTATTTCTGATGTCACATTAGCATGGCTCATTTCATCAGCCTGCAGGCATTCGATTATTCAGAATCACTGTTTGTCACCATATTAAAAGTATGCGTTTGTTATGAAGCAACAAATTTTTTGTACCAAACAGATAATTTCAAATTTGGAATATTTTTTTGACAAAGTTCAGTAACATATCAAAACTGTGCTCCAATGCAGGCGTAGCAGTGTCCCATTGTGTCAATGTGTTCTCATTAAAGACCGCATACATTTTCCATTCTTCAAAATCGTTACTGATGATTTTTAAGACTCAGAAATAAATAAATAAGCATAAGTTATTTGAAAAGTATTATGTTTATTTAATTAATATACATGAAATGTTCGTTGATTCTATTTTCCAATTTTAAATACTTGTAAATATTCCTTGGCCCACAAAAGGTATCACAAAAATTAAAGTTTGCACCAAAAACATCTATTTAAGGAATTCTGGTGAACACACGTGATCACTGAAATTGCAAGCTACCAGCTTGTACGGTTTTCTCGGAAGATTGCACAGTACACTTGTTAGGAGCTTTCGCCTGTGCTAGAAAAATTATTTTTTTAATTAGAAAATTCCCAAAAGAGAATAGTGGTAGATAAGCTCACAAAAAAACCTTAAAAATTCGCAACTATGAGAGAATATGACAATATTGTTCTGTTCCCAAAGTCAGAGTGTTTGCTAAAGTTTTAAATCGTCATTGTTTGTTTACAAACACAACGTATCTTAATGATGAAAACTATGTAGATAACATTAAATTAAAAGACGGTCTGCAATTTAAAAACAGAAAATCATGTATGACGAGTATCAATGTACAGGTAATTTTAAACGTGAATTTTTAATTTTTAGGTTGCGAAAATGCAATCTGAGTTAAATATGACTAAAGAAAATATAAGTGTAGGGCAATTAGACGGATAAACGGAAATCCTAACAATTATCAATCTTCTCCGAATAGAATACATAAATAGATTAAATAATTAATAAAGTTAATACAAATTTATATTGTCTTTCTATAATCTAACTAACTATTATTATAAATAGGCGGAATGAGATGATAATGAAAAATTTATTTAATACGCTAAAATAAAATTCTTAACAAACGTAAAAACATTATCCCTAAAAGTAAATATGTTTAGGCAAATGCTCTGAACAATTATTTAAGAAAGTATTCATACTTGAATCCGTTTAAAAAACCGAAACAAAAGATTAAAAGAAACAACCAAAAAAATCGTTCAATTTAATAAAAATCAATAAAGTATATTGTTATCAATTAGGTGCATTTTAAGAGCTCTTATCTTAATAAGAGCTCTTAAAATTAGCAAGTGTAATCGCTGTTGAATGGAAATTCCCATTGGGTCTTTTGGAGTATTATCAACAATAATGAAAGCCCTGTAAAAATTTATTAATGTAACTGAATGCAAACATCATTAATTGTATAGAAGATTGCAATGGAACAGTATGCAATGTGGCCCCTGCATACTTTTATAACATTAGGAAACAGCCTAAATTTCGGGATATCAACGGTAGTTTTCAAAATTATAAATAATTAATGTAAGTACACTCCAGTTTATTTCATAATTAATCATATTGTTGCGGAATTACTCTGCTACTCCTGGGGTTCGTCGTTCTAAAGTCCAGTTGGTGTAAAAAGTTCAAGTAAAAAGTCACTTGTCAGGATGGAACACAAACTTTATTGCTTCTAGAACCTCGTAGAACAATCAGCTGTACACAATTCACAAGCACAATCTAACAGTGACGTGCTTTTAACAATCCGCTTAGATCAGAAGCTCTCACAAATGCTGTATTTATCACACAAAATAAGTCAATTTCACAGGCAAAAATTCAGTGAAAGTATTCAAGAGATATTCTACATAATCCCTTAAGACACAGCAATGAAGAATTTACACACAGCACTTCGAAAACAGCTTCGTAAAGCCAGGGGGGGGGGATATCGGGATATATCCCCCCCCCCGAAATTTTTGGATTAGTGAAGAAATTCCGTCTATTTATACAGATATAAGTTCATATCCCCCCCCCCCGAAATTTTTTCCAGGCGCATATCCCCCCCACGAAAAATTTTCCTGGCTACGCGCCTGCGTAAAGCAAGCTAAAACACGGCTTCTATAGCACTATCGATTCACAAAGCGTACAGCTCTTCACACATTGAGCGTTCAACTCGCACTGAACTTTCGTGGCAATGCGCGGTTCTATATATATCGAGGCAGAAGCTGCGAGCAGCTTCCAGAAGTCAATTTCTCGAGGATTCTACATAAAGCGTGAATTTGGATTATGTCATAGAAGATAAATGTTAGGTTATTATGCGTTTTTAATGCAGGAAAAACAACTTCCAGGCCCCATTGGGAAAAACTCGCCAAATGACCAAAAGTCGCCAAGCTTGGCGACTTTTGGCGAAATATCGCCAAATTTGGCGCCAAAAATAAGTCTTCAAAAGTGAAGAGATCTAAGCTCTAGGACTAATATTTCTAGAGATTTCTAGAATCTCCACTGAAAAACAATAGCAAACCGAAACCTCCATATCTCCGGTTCTAATTGGCCGATTTTGATGCAACAAAAAGCAAAATTTATGTATTTGAAGCGTAGAATACGAATTTTAAACCATTTTAAGCCCCAGAGCAGCGGGTTGCCCCGAAAATTCGTAACAATACCTTAAGAAGCGTATTGTTAGCATGCATAGTGGAGTGTAACTTAATAAATCTATTTATATAGTGGCTAATTTACTGCACTGATTTTAATAATATCGTATGACAACGTTAAAAGTTATAACTTTGTGTAAAGATAAAAAAACAGGTTATAAACTTAACGTTTATATGCTAACAAGCAGTAAGTTTGTAAAAATAATAAAACCTGAAAACACTGCCGTAATACACTGTCAAAATTATCTTCTGTAACTAGGAGTGGTTTAATTTTTTTTAATTAATGCCAATTGTATAATAAAAGTAAGGGATAATATTGCCAACACAATAAAAGTAAAACTTATGTGTTAGAGTAACTTTAATATGGGTTATTAGTTAGTTATTAGAGTATCTTTTATATGGATTATTAGTTACTTATTAGAGCAACTTTTATATGATGGGTCGCAATTCAGTCAATACTTTTTTATTCCGGATGTCTTCCTTAAAAAGTGACATAATCACTGTGCTGATTTTAACAAATGATGCATAGCAGTCATTTTTACGAGTTTTTTCAAATAATGTTCCACCACAACTTTAAAATAGTCTTAAAACAGTCTACCAACTGGAGATAAAGTACTTAGGTAAGGCGTTCCATTAACATCGAGCTTCAATTCAGTTCAGTTCCGTACCCGCTTCCATAGTTTCAAGTGTATTTATTAAGTTTTATTTCCACTGCTCAGTTATCTCTCTATTCTGAAAAAAAGTAAAGGCCGCTGGCGCTGTCAATAGCTTATGGACCTATCTCCTCCTAAACCGTGGGGATTGGAGTTTCGACTAAGATGCCCACAGATTCGAAAAATTCCGAGGAACCTGCTAAGCTGATTTAAATTTCGAAAATCGAATTATTTCAGAAGATATTAATAAAAAACTGAAAAAATAAACAGAATGGTTGCCAGATTTGGCATAAAATCATTCATTCCTTTGCAACAAAGCGTTTCCAAGTATCTAGAATCGCGTGAAATTTACAAAGTTGACATAAAAAGCCTAATAACTTCTTCACCGTTTGCACGATCCGCTTGAAAATTTTCATGATCATGTATAAAAATATAGAAAACAATCTGCGCTTCTTTAAAAATCTGAAAATCCACCCCTTCCCTCTTTTTTAAGCAATTTTTCGCTATTTTCAGCACGATTTTATTTCCGCGAGTCAAAAAAGTAAATCATTTGCGTGACAAAATTTCCCTTTTCAAATGAATATGACGTCATACAATTGGGATTCAAATTCGTTGAAAAAAGCTTTTCCAGATTACACAGTTTATTATCATTTTTTTTTTCACAAATAAATCGTTTGCATGGACATGAGAATAGCTGTGTACACAAAATGAAACGTTCGATTGCGAAAAGATTCCGCGAGTTTCCACAATGGCATGAAATTTAATTTGGGTATCTCTCTATTCTAAAAAAAAGTAAAGGCCCCTCTCGCCGTCAAAATTGTTGGCCTATAGCGATTATCCGTTTTTCCAAAACAGAATAAATAATATTTGCTGGATTATTTGCTACCAGTAGAAATATTTGGCGGCGTTAACTATGCCATTATAGCAGTTACAGTATACTTTGGATATTTGCTAGCGCGACGACATGGTATAATTCGTGGTGTTAAGTACGCCAAACTGCAAACGATTATGTAAATGAAAATATGGATAACGGTTTTCCGGTAACCTTAAATGAACAGTAATTATAGTTTGTGAGCATGTGTAAATCGCCAAATAATGAAAAGTCGCCATTGGTGGCAAGCTATCCTATCTGTTCCGTAACTTTTATTAACTTTACATGTACGTAAGTCGCCAAATAATGAAAAATCGCCATGGGTGGCAAATTCGCAAGGTGTACAATAGGTTTTACATTAATAAAAATACAGCTGAAACAGATGTTCAGGTTTATTATGCTTTAGCTCCTAATTAATATAACTTTTGAATAGCAACATTAAATATCATTGTGTTTCTGAGGAGTGCAAATAATTTTTTCAGCGATTATAAGCGGAATCCGCACTCCAGGTGGAGTATAGCTCAGGACCCGTACAACACGGATTCCCATAACAAAATATCTTCCGGCTTATGAGGGGGAGGGGATCTACTGTAGTGTGAAGTTTAAATTTTTATGTACCAATGAACCTGCAAGAACCAAGCAATGTGTAGCTCAGTAACATTATATCTGATCCAATCTTCGGGTTTTGTCTGTTGAAATTATGTCTTTTTTACGAATAAGCCTGATTAGGGGTCGAATAAGCCCCTAATATAGTGGCCGATACGAAAAGCGAGCGTAGCGAGTCTGGGGGCCTTGGCCCCTAGTTAAGTACATATTACCATGCTTATATAATTTTTATATGAGCGGAGTTGAGAGCCTAGAGCCCAGGTACTCTAGTAACCAGAATCCGAAGTTTGACGTACACGCACGTACGCACACAAAAGAAGAATCTTTGAATGCTGCTTGTTTAAAACAGCGAACTTCGGATGCAAACTTTTATTTTTGGACACAGCAACCTTCAGTAGTATGTCAGAATCGAGAAGAAAATTCTCCAGGGGCGCATTTTCCCCCCTTTTTGTCTACTTTTGCTTGTAAATTCACTTGAATTTTCAAAATAAGTCAGTTATCTATAGTACAAACTTCTGTCTGAAAGGAGGACACGTGATCCTGTGCCCCCTTTCCTCTCCACCTAGATCCGCCAATGTGGGAGTCGAACCCATAATCTTACAGTCAAAAGTCCGCCATACACATTGGTCTATCACGGACCCCCTAAAAAAAGGACAGCTGTAAGACCTGTCCGGTTTTAGAAATTTAGAACGTGTCCTCAATTTAGAAGCATTAGCCCACTTATTGTATAAAAGAAATTAGAATTTTTATTAGAGGTTTTCATTGTATCCTCAAATTGTAGGTTTTCAAATTCTAAGAGCAAAACAGAATACGGTCGGATGAGAGAGTTGTCCGTTATTATTTACAAATTTTATATAGTAGCACCTTATTAGTATCATAAATCTCGATGAATGAATGTCTCGGTGTGTTATAAGCAATTGTATCAAAGCCTAATTTATTCCAACTGTCACGCTTGTTTAACATAACAAAATATATGAATTTAAATAGTATCTTTTTTTAATTCTATATATAATATTTAGCAATATAATATTTAGAAAACAAAAACCGCGAACATTAGATTAAAGAAGCTGTGTTTAACAGTCATTTAAAACTATATCGCTCAAAGCAGTAGCGTATATAGGTTTCCTTTCGGAGGGGGGAAGCGATCCGGTATTTTAAATCTTACTCTTACTAGAATTAATTTAAATGCTTCATATTAACTTTGTTTTAATAATTGCTTTAAATTTTCGAAGGGGGCCCTGTCCTCCCCCCCCTTAAGTACACTCTTGGCACAAAGCACCTTTATCAAAATAATTTTCAAATAATAAAAACTGCATATGGCTACTGTGACACCATAACAAATCACTAGCAAAGGAGAAATTTGCTCCGACAATCAGCAAATTAAAAAAAAAAGAATCAAATGCCGGAGCTACACATATCCGGTGTCTTTGAGCGAGCGAAGCAAATTCCCACCCCTATACCGCGTCGTAGCGAAATCGGTAACAGAAAACCTCCTCCTCTTATATGCGACGAGCACCATCTAAAACTAAACGGCGAAAGAGTCTCTTATCAATGATAGTCAACTAACGAGTAAACGAGTACTCAATCGTGAATTTCGCAAACAAGGCCTGCTGGCTCAAATATTAAGTCATCCTATGGAGGCCGAATTTAGACGTAATGTTAAAAGTTGTAGAGCAATATTAAGATTGTTGTTGCTTATCATCAGTTTATAAAATTTATTATTTCTTACATTTATCTTGATTTATTATTGATTACGGATTAAATATGACACTAAAAATGCATTTAGAAATTGTGATTGCAGTTCCAATGTTTAATACTTATATATATATAATTTTAACTTTTGTTCTGAAGATATGTTTTTAACCACTGATAAATTTGATAAAATGATAATGAGCAACCAGAATTTTAATTTAATTTACAAATTTTCATTTTATACCTAGATCGATCACAAAGGTTGACGTATTCCCTAAGCCAGCAGGTCTTAGTTGCGAAGGTCATGACTGAATACAGTGGGTCGGAAAAAAAACAATTTTTGAAATCTCTATTCTAATAGTACGGAGAGGGTTCTCTATGGGTTCAATAAAAACGCTGTAAAATATTATTGTGAACAACGTTTTCACCGATACTTGAATATCGCTACTACGCCCGTCCCTACGAATAACGGACTGAATGAAAAACGGTCACGATGGAGCATTTTCGTAATAGCAATTTATTATAAAGGGAATGTGTGTGCTGTTTCGATTTATATAAAATTTACTACTTTTAAAAAGTGGTGGGTATATGTTGATAACTGTGCAAGTAAAAGCTGTGTCTGACTGAGTTTTAGTGCATTTTTAAAATACCAAATTTCTAAAGACAATGTAACATCACGGAATGCAAAGCAGTGTTAAAAGGGCTCAGTTTTTTAAATATTTTCAAATAAATAAGCTTCAGTACCGAAGATTATGCATTACAGTGTTCTCTAAATCATTGAATTGTTCTTACTCACTGTTGAGTATATCATTTGCATGATGAAAGATTTCAATAACTAATGTTTTCGAACTGGAAATATATCCTATCTTCGCATTTTTCTCTATAACGAGTTCTTCAACAAAAGCTAAACGAGTTCATTATAGGAAGTTTCTAATGTATTTTAAAATATTTGCATAAAATGAACAAATAGTACTTGCTAACAAAATTTGTGAGATTGCCCGTAGAGCATGACATTAGCGTTAATGAAGATCCATTAGGAAAATAATCTTCATTAAATATTCGCAAGAGCAAAATTTGATTAAAATGTTTCAAAATTTGCAATGTATTTTAGAGCGCTAGATTACAGACACTTATACTCTGAGGGAGAGTAAAATTAAGTAATTACTTTCCTTAAATCTACTTAACAGAATTTTAAAACACAAACGTGATTTAAGTATTTACTAGTGTAGTAGAAATGTATTTATTTAGCATTCATTTTGTAATATCGCATTAAACTTTGTTGTATAACATCATTTTTAATCTCCTAAAAGTGTACATGTATGCTCTTTTTAAATTATTCGTAGATGTTCATTTTGTTAAATCAAGATTTCTGTTCTTCGCATCTGTTGTGAAATACGAATAAAATTTGTTATGTTTTTATTGTTACAGGTCTCATATAATGTCACAAAACATTTCTTACCCACTAATGTGATTTCTTTCTATTTAATGGATTCCATTACCACAGAAATTGATGAAATTTGTCAGTACCATTGTTGCAATATTTAACTTACCTAGGAATAAAAAGAAATACAAATGTTTTATACATAGATCAACATGTGACTTCCAAACTACTGTAACTATTATGTATTGTCGCTGATTTAACACAGCATTATACAATATCACTAAAACCAACATGAATTAGCGCCTGGAAGCTCAACAGCTGTTACAGAACCGTTACAATATAACTTTGGCAAATTTTCTTATAATAATGTGGTAATTTTACGTTTAAACATTTTGAATTATTTATATGCATGTCCCATTCTATACATAACCAGAAGAATTGTATAAAATTCTATGCATAATGAGAAGAATTGTATATGGGTGTAACGTTGATGTTCTAAACCCATTATTGTTCTTTCCAAAGTATCTATGTTTTATCCATCGATTTATTGAAATCGATATTTATTTGACTTCGACGTTTCGAGCTCGATGCTTTTTCACGCGGCCAATTTTATATTTTATGTTGAAAAAATAGAAAATTTACACGTTCTTTAACAGCAAATTGAACATGGTAATAGGCTTGTTCAGTTTGTTTGTTAATTTATTGTCTTACTAAAAACAACGCAAATTATTACTTTTTCTAATATAATAATTCTGAATAAAATTCTGATTACTTTTTCTATAAAATAATTCTGAAAAAATAGGTGTCGCACAGGACGAAACTCAAAAATCTAAGGTAAATTTTTTTCATAAAAAATAGAATTTGCTGAAGGTTTCCTTTTCATTTAAACAGAGACGGTTTGTTTATACACTGAAAAGCTTTTCAGTAAAATAATATACCAAAAAATAGCAACCACACATGAAGTAAGTCAAGTAAATATTTTTCATTAAAAATACATCTTTTTTAAATATCTGTATTTCAGACAACGATGTTACTAGGAAGAATATCAGATCCATGCGTTCATTCACACTGCATAGTTTTGAGACATAATTCCACTTTTTACGTTTATGGATGTGACATCCATGTCGATATTTTCAAAGCATCGATTTTTTCTAAAAATATAGATGTTTTAAACATCGATATATTGAAGACGATGTTTATGCGACATCGATATTTAACACCGATGTTTTTCCACCTAGTCAATTTTACACTTATGAATTATTTCCTTCATGCACAGTATACAACCACTTTTCGTAAACGGAAATTTTATAATTATTCAATGGAAATTTAGCTATTCTCTGGCAGTAGTCGTATCTAATACTATCTCAGTACAACGTCCGGAAGTAATGTGTGCAGAGAGTGATTAATTAAACACTCTGTAACAAAGAAATTGACGCACCAAGAAGCAATCATCCGATTGCTTTGAAATTTCGTATGCATGAATGATTTGAACAGATATGCAAATGATTCAACTTTGGTGTCCAATGAATGAATAGTTTGATCTCTAGCGCATCGGAACTGCGCATCCAGCAGACGTATATAAGGAACAGTTCTTCAACGGTTGTTAAAACTTTCGGTTTGATTGCGATTCAGATGACCTTTCAACAACTTAAAAAATGCCTCGCTGCAGGATTCGTGCTCATTACGAGCAACTGTCAGAGTTTGACAGAGGTCGTATCATTGGATTGAAAGACGCCGGTTGGACTAATCGGAGAATCGCTCGTCATTTGAGTCGAAGGGATGCGACGATTCGAAGATGCTGGTAAGGATGGGTGGAAAATGGCAGAGTGCAGCGTCAGGATGGTAGCGGTCGACCTAGGGCTACAACAGATCGTGAGGACAGAGTGATGGTCCGATCAGCTGTCACAGCGCCTTCTTCATCTCTATCAACCATCAGACGTTCAACCCAAACACCAGTGTCCATCATGATCGCATTCACAGACGGTTGAGAGAGCGAAATCTACGCTCGCGCCGACCGTTACGCCACTCACGCCTGCACACTGCCGAGCCAGATTACAGTGGTGCAGGGCTCGATCAGGTTGGAATGATGCCGACTGGGGACGTATAGTCTTTAGCGACGAATCCCGCTTCCTTACTGTGTCCTGACGATCATCGAAGACGTGTTTGGAGATGCACAGGGCAGAGGGGGATCCTGCTTTCACTATTGCACGCCACACCGGCCCTCAACAAGGCATTATGGTCTGGGGTGCCATTTCCTTTGCCAGCCGGACCCCTTTGGTCGTCATTAGAGGTACACTTACTGCACAGCGGTACGTGGACGACATCCTAAGACCTGTTTTGCTACCGTTCCTTTTGCAGTGCCCTGGGATGGTTTTCAGCAGGACAATGCCAGACCACATACGGCTCGTGTTGCTCTAAACTGTCTGCAAGCTTGTCAAACTCTTCCTTGGCCTTGCAGATCGCCAGATCTCTCTCCCATCGAGCATGTCTGGGATATGATGGGAAGGCGATTGCATCTGCCACGGACTGTTGATGACTTCGTTCGACAATTGGAGCGAATTTGGCAGGAAATGTCGCAAAAGACCATCCGGGAGCTTTATCGGTCTATGCCACGCCGGCAGCTTGTATCCAGGCTAGCGGCGGGTTAACACCTTTATTGAACTTGTTACTGTAACTCTGAAATAAGCTATTCAATTGTTCTGAAATTTTAATCAATTACTATTCTGTACATTGTCTACCTATCCACCAATTTTCGTCTCAATCGGACACCTCCTTCTTGGGCGTCGATTTATTTGTTATAGAGTGTATAAGTGCTTATTTCTGAGCGTTATTGCACGAAATTTTATTTAACTCATATTCGTACATCTTGACAACTGATTTTATGTTGTCAAACAGTCAATTGAAAGTCCTAATAGTCTTCTTCCATGTCCAAAAGTTGTGGGGTTTAAACAACACCTCCTACATTTAGAAAGCCTAACAACTGAAACTTTGACGTCATCGGTAGGACTTCAAGTAATGACTTCGTCACGGGTTTACCTTCACAAAGTAGAACTATTTAAAATTTCTGGTGAATGCTACAAATATTAGAAAATCTATATAAATAAAATTAGACTTTTGTCTGTACATTTCTTGGAATTCAAAAATTTTGCGATTTCTATCCGTTTCAAGCACCCGGGAATCCGATGCGACCCTCAAAAAAAAGTTTGTCTGCCTGTCATTCTGCCGTTCTGTCATTCTGTCCGTGACGCTTTTTTTGTTTAAGCATCACGTAAATACGACTGAAGCGAATGATATGAAATTGGGTGTCATGATAGGTGGTCACTCAACTTAAAACATAGGCGTCGAATTTTTAAAAAATCTTGATTAGATTTTCAGATTTTGCGAAAATCGTTTCAGACGGCGTAAATTTGTGTTCAAGCATCACGTAAAAACGACTGAAGCGAATGATATGAAATTGAGTGAAATGATAGGTGGTCACTCAACTTAAAACATAGGCGTCGAATTTTTAAAAAATATTGATTGGATTTTGAGATTTTGCGAAAATCCTTTCAAACTGCGTAAATTTGTGTTCCAGCATCACGTAAAAACGACTGAATCGAATGATATGAAATTGGGTGTCATGATAGGTGGTCACTCAACTTAAAACATAGGCGTCCAATTTTAAAAAAATCGTGATTGGATTTTGAGAAAATCCTTTCAAACTGCGTAAATTTGTGTTCAAGCATCACGTAAAAACGACTGAAGCGAATGGTATGAAATTGGGTGTCATGATAGGTGGTCACTCAAAACATAGGCGTCGAATTTTTAAAAAATCTTGATTAGATTTTGAAATTATGCGAAAATCATTTCAAACTGCGTAAATTTGTGTTCGCACATCACGTAATAACTGCAAAGGTGAAAAAATGATATTTGGTGAAATGATAGGTGATCACTCACCTTAAACTATAAGCATCTAATTAAAAAAATCGATCAGATTTCGAGATTTTTTGAAAATCGTTTAAAACTGAGTGAATCTTTGTTCCCGCATTATGTAATAGCGACTAAAGCGAATGATATGAAATTGGGTCACACGATTGATGGTTGCTCAACATAAACTATAGGAGTCCAATTCTTTAAACATTTTTATTAGATTTTGAGATTTTGTGAAAATTCTCTCAAAATACGTTCAATGATGATTTTTTCAAACTTCACGTAATAATGACTAATACGAATGATACGAAATTTAGTGATAGGATTGGTAGTTACTAAACTTAATTTATAGGCGTTGAATTTTAAATATATTTTGATTACATTTTGATATTTTGCGAAAATCGTTTTAAAATGCTGAAAATTGTTCCAGCATCACGAAATAAAGACTGCAGGGAATGAAACGAAATTGGGTGACATGATAGGTTGTCACTCAACTTAAATTCTAGGCTTACAGTTTTTCAAAAATGTTGATTAGATTTTGAGATTTTGCGAAAATTATTTCAATATGCGTCAATATTCGTTCGTGCATCACATAATTACGACTAAAGCGAATGAAATGATATTAGTTAGTTACTCTCTAACCTGTAATATTTTAACAATACATGAAAATTATAACTTCGCTTTCTTACTTTGGCAACATACTACATCCATTCTGTGTACTCCTACAATGCTGACGAAAGTTCTTGCTTTTTGGAAATTTTCATTCACTAACCCGTCAAGGACGGGTACTTCAGCTAGTATCTTAAATAAAAATTAAAATTAAAATACCTTTCTTATACAAAATTGTTCATTCTGATCTATTTCCTTACCATGTTATCTAAGTAGTCATGATTAAAAACTGCCATTTGGTAGAAAATTATATTTTTTATCTCAAATTATTGAAATATTGTTATTCATGAATAAATTCACCAGAAATCTTTATACTGTTATTTCAGGAAAATAAAACATTTAATTATAGGCCAAATGATGACGTCAAAGCTTGGTGACGTAGGAGTTGTTAAGCTTTCTTCATACAGGAGGTGTTGGTTTAAGCAACACCTCCTAGATGAAGAAAGCCTAACAACTCCTACGTCACCAAGCTTTGACGTCATTGTTCGGCCTACAGTTAAAAGTTTTATTTTCACAAAATAAAAGTATACAAAGTTTCTGGTGAATTTACTCATGAATAACAATATTTTAATAATTTGAGATAAAAAATATAATTTTATGAAAAATGGCAGTTTTTAACCGTGACGAATTAGATAATATGATAAGAAAATGGATCGAAATGAATAATTTTGTATGAGACAGGTATTTTAATTCTTTATTTAAGATATTTTCTAATATTTGTAGCATCCACGAGAAATTTTAAATAGTTTTACTTTGTGAAAGTAAAACTGTGATGACGTCATTGCTTGAAGGCCTAATGATGACGTCAATGCTTCAGTTGTTAGGCTTCCTATATGTAGGAGGTGTTGGTTTAAGATGCGAAAGTTTGTTTAACATCGATGTGTTTTCAGATAGCCTGTTTTATATTTTATTTTGAAGAAAATATGCTCTTATCATTTCTCAATAAGTAAATTGAACATTCTAATCGTTCTACCACCGAAAGTTGTAGGGACGGAGATGCGAATGGTTTTCTAACATGGCTTTTTTTTCCATATTGTCTATTTTATATTTTATCTTGAAAAATATCTGCTCTAATATTTTTCTCAATCAGTAAATTGAACATTCTTATAGGCTTGGTCAGTGTTTACTAATAAACATCTCAGTTATGTCACATAGAGCAAGTCTGCTGATTATTTTAGCCTTCCAGAAAACACTGTAATGTTATGTGGAACAAGTCTATAAACCAAAAACCAAAGGCACAAAGAGCAAGAAAGTAACCAAGACAGTATCCAAAGAGTCCGATAACCCCTCCCTTCAATCGAAATTCCGATTTTTTTTTAAATATTGTTGAAGTCGCTTTATGAACCGATAAAAAAGAACTGTTTAATTTGTTAGCAATAAGTTTTGTTCAAAAAATAGTAAATTAAGTGACAAAGCTTTTTGTCCACGTAAACCAGTAATTTTGCCTACTGTGTGCTGGGTCCTCTCGTTTGACAGAGGAATTCTCTAAAGAAGTTTTTACCCCTTCATTCGGTAAACTCATCAATTTTACCGCGTTCTTTTCATTCCGAGCATAGAGCGAATTCTGTTCCCGCAGAAAGACGTTAAAACGATAGGACATATGGACGGAGCAGGGAGAAAGTCAAAAGATTACGGAAAATATTTTTTAAATTTATATTTAAGGAAAATTATATTTAAAAATAATATTTTATCTGAATGTTTTTCTTTAAAAAAAATGTTTTGTTTATGCACTGAAAAGCTTTTCAGTAAAACATATGTGCTTAAAATATCGTACTGGAAAATAGCACCTGCAGTGAGAGTAAGGTTTTTTTTTAAATTAAGAACTAGCTTCAAATAAATATCACAGAAGACTAAATATCTCCGAAAAATATGTTTCGTCCTTTAACGCATTTTCGCTTTTCTACGAAAATCACCACCTGCGCCCTTAATCCGGATTCTAATGGCAATCAAGTTTAAAATCATAAACGCACATCCGCGCACTGAGAGAGGAAATGGAACACCCAGTCGCAAATGTGACTGACAAGCCATTTATCGCTTATGAATTCAGTTTTGGAATGGCAAAGATTGGGTTGCTCTTAATCAGGTATTACGCAGCCCAATCAAACTGAATTATTTTAGTTACAACAGCAATGTTTGACCCCTGTTTATGACCTGACTTTTTTGATGAGCCTTCTCCACCTCTTTTTAAAAATAATAAAAAAATATATAATAATTTCTCCACTTAAAAAGGTTAAAAGATTTAGTTGTAGAACTTTAAGTCTTTATAAATTTTAAATAAGAAAACAAAGCTTCTGAATTTAGCTAAAACTCGCTCTAAATTAACAGCTGATTATGAACACATCAGATTATTTTATACGCTTACTATACAAATATGGACATTAATATTTGTAATATATTTTATTTAAAAATAAAGCATCATTTTATGTTTTTCAAGCAACTTTATCAGGAGTTCTAAATTTAGTAGATTTGGTTTTTCATTTTAAAAAAGGTTATTAGATGTGTGTGTTATTTATACAAAGTGTTTATCAATTTTACATTCCACAAACAGTATTTATTAAGAATTCTTGTAATAAAAGATATTAATTGACGTAAATGACATTATTTACCATTTCACCTTTCCCATTAAATTCTTCCAAAGGTGGCAGGCAGTGTGTCTAGTAGCACCACCTCCTAGATATAGAAGGCTTGAGAACAGAAGCTTTTACGTCATCAATAAGTCTTCGAAAATGACGTCGTCACCGTTTGAGTTCCACATAGTAAAACAATTTAAAATTTCTGGTGGATGATACACATTTTGGACAATATCTTAAGTTAAACATAAAAATTAAAAAACCTTTCTGATAGAAAATAATTTATTTTGATCTATTTCTATATCATATTATATAATTAGTGATAGTTAAAATTTCCTATTTGTCGTAAAATTGAATTTTCTGTCTTAAATCATTAAAATGTTTTATGCGGGAGTAAATTCACCAGAAACTTTGAATAATTTTACTTTGTGAAATTAAATGTGTGATGACGTCATTTAGTGGACCTAGTGATGACGTAAAAGTTTCTGTTCTCAGGCATTGTATATCTAGAAGGTGTTGCTAGTAGGCGGTGGCTTTAACTCAGAAATACACGAAGACACGGAAATAATTTTTATCTAACCAAACATTTAGAAGAGGCTGTTCAAATTATCCCAGTGTTTTTACGTAAATCACAGAAACCTCCCGATCGACACTGTGGCGGAGTAATCGGATTACGATCCTACACTCCCCACAAACAGAAAAAGCCCCATGGCAGTTCTATTCTAACTGTCTTTAGTACTGGACCTCACCATTTCCGATTGATTGACCATAAAGCCATGTCATTTTCTTGGGCTTCTTTTATACTAAATTCATGATAGCAAGAATGCATTGAATTAATTTCATACTGGTGACAAGCACCTAAAGTGCAGGCGTTCCATTAACATCCCCTAAGTCAGTCAGTCAGTTAGTACACCATGAAAGAAAAATAAAGGTTTAAAATCTCTCCCGGTGGTTGATGGGAAATTAACGTCCGACTTAAGAGGTTAATTTTGTAAGAGGTGTATGTTTTCAAGAACCGTTGTAGCTCAATCAATAATACTTTGTACTAGTTATAGGACTGATTGTATTGCATTGTGCTTTAGCGAAACCTTCACGATTGGTATCTGTGGAAAGGGGATTGGTCGGACCTAGGACGTTTTAATGACTAGCGCTTATTACAGTCACATCTGGGAACAACACTTAAAACTCCAGAACGTTAGACCGACAGCCGCGCGGCAACCAGACCCCTGGGCATTCACTTTTCATCAATTTACCGTATTCGTTGGTTCATCCTATGGACCATGGTGTGGCGCTAGTAATAGGAGGGTTTCGGGTTCGATCCCCGACCAGTCGCTGAAGACGGTTGATAAATTATTTATTTGGAGTTTAACAAAGTTGACGACTAATTAATTCTTTATTTCAAATTATTTATTTGAAGTTTACTTTTTGAGTGCTTAAACGAAATATTAAAACTGAACTTTATTTTTCAAAAATGTTGGTATCATGTGCGACATTTTGTAAACTTGTCTTTGTGAAAGACTATTCCGTTATTTGATTATATATTTTTTACTTATCATTTGCTAATTCAAAATATTTAATGGTGAAAAGCGTGCTTTGGAAATAAAAAAGGAACTTAAATGCGTTCCATCCGATCATAAAAATTACATTAAGCGATGTAGATGCAATCTGACTTGAAATGATTGACTATGCAACTACGTAATGATAGTTTAATTTTCTTTTCATAAGTTAAAATGCAGCATTACCTTACTTCATAGATCATTGAACCAAAATCTAAATATTCAAATACTTAAAAGCATCAATTTAATATTTCGCTATAGTACTTAGAATCTCTTTAAAACGTCGATTGCTTCATGCATTCAGTTTAACGTGTTAACCTTATTGCGTTTTTTCTTAGTTATTTGCCACTTATAATGTTTATTTTTAATTTATCAAGACTTTTCCAAGATTTATGAGTATCTAAAACTTAATGATTTGTAAAAGAAAATTAAATCTTATTTAAACTTGTACTCTATCAATTTATAGTCAATATTTAGTTACGGTAGTTTCAATTTAATAAACGTAACGGAGAATATAATGTGATTTAAAAAATGCATTCAAATGACGATTAACAAAATTTATAAATTAAGTGACGTTGATATTTTAATAAAATGATTCTTTGAACAGTAAAGATTAGAAAAAAAAATTATGAAGAAATCACAAAGTGTTTGTTCACCAGAAGATCGAGAGAAAGAGGTTGAAAATCAGTACTATATATATCTACAAACTCGCCTGATTTTTTAGGGAAATTTCCCGATAAACAACGGGAAATTTGGCAGCTATGGTATTACATAGAAACAAATTATTTAAATTATTTCAAAAGTATTAATAATGTAAATTGTATCTGAATTAATTATATGCATTTGATTAAACTTAACAATTCCATAATCATAGCTACCAACTTATAAGGTCTTTTCGGAAGATTACCCACGACTATTTTTAAACGCTTTTGTTATTAATATTTAAATTTAGTAAGCCATTGTGCCATTTGTGAGTTAATAGTAATAAATAATTTTGCTGAACAACTGTGCAAGTTCGTAGCAATGCAAAATGTTTGTGTGTATGCTATTTGCTTATAAGCGCATTAAATCCTTCAGAGAATATTTTAATGTTACAATTACATTAATATCATTTATCGGCAACTTACATGCTGCAGAACAAGTATTCATTGACAAAAAAAAAACAGAAGTAAAAAAGTAATGAACCCATTTATTAATAGTATAAGGGAAACATTTATATAAAGGGAGCAGTTCCAATATAAATTAGATTAGGGTAACGCGAGCTACACTAAGTTCTAGAGAAATAGTTAACATTCATAGGAGAAATTGTCATGTAGCAATGTAAATTAGATTTTTAATAACGTTTAACTATACATAAATGTTTATTTCAATCAATAAAGTCGAAACAGAGTACAGCTTTTTAATGACTGCGTCATTTTATCTCTCACCCACTTCATTGAAATTTGTCCGAAAAATGTGTCCCAAAAATGCGACATAATTTTACATAAATTTAAAATCTATTAGTTCACAACAGCTTTAATCTATTGTTACAATATTTCGTAAGCTGTAGAATATGCATCACATGTATTTTTCTATAAATAGGTTACCATCATAAAAATTTCAACATAGAGTTACCAGGCGAAATACACAAAAGATGAGAGATAATGATGAATGCAATAATGAATCTAAAAAATTTGGAGGTGTCAGGGGGGTGGTCTCCCCGGTGCGAAGCTCGAACAGCCGAGTTTTTTGTTTAATAGATGTAATTATTGTACATAGATGCCAACTTTTACATTGTTGAAAATTAGTTCAAAATTTCAAATAAGGATTTTCAACTAGTACACGCCATTTCATAAAGTTACTCATTACTGTTTTCGCACTGTTAACAGAGAACATTTAAATTAATATAAAGTTTAAATGTATTCACAAAAATTAGTTGTGGGTTATTTTCTGATAAATGTATAAAAGTTGGCGGCTATATTTTGTATATACCATTTATTCGGAAGGTAGTTATGAAAATGATTTTAAACACAAAAGGATTTTAATATCCTTTGAAACAGATAATTACCAGGATTCGTATTATGTATGTATAGGGTGGCTGTGAAAGAACATAGATCTCCAGCTTGTAAAGTATTGGACGCCATATAATCAAATTATATGGGCGTGCTAAATGTACATTGGATTTTGAAATTCAAAAATAAACATATACCAAAAGTCACCACTAGAGATAGGTTGGTGCTCTTTATGAAATAAAATACATTAATTTGCGAATTCGCATTCTATATTGCGATTATAAGTATAAAAGGAAAGAGTGGGAAATCCTCATCATATTCTGAAACAACTGGCTTTTTAATGATAGTTACTTTACAGTACGGTCCTTTGTTAGTCAATCTCTGTTACCAGCAGAATGAGAATGCCTTAACTCTATTTTTTGAATTTATTTAGTTCAAGTAGTTAGGAAAAGGTACCTGCTTCAAGCCAGTTAGCCTCAAAAGGATGAGAATTCTCCCAGATATTCATATTCATTTTATACTTGTAATTGCAAAAAGGAAACACGATTATGAAAGCTGATACATCTTATTCGGTCAATCGCGCCAATATTTCATCTGGTGAAAACTTTTAGTACTAATCTTAATTTTGCTTTAACAATCAAAATACCATGGTCCTCTATGTAAGCCCATCGAATGAGGTTAAATTTCGTCAAATATTTTACTCGCAAGAGATCTTTGAATACCTCACAGATTTTTATATTTACTGGGTATAATATTTCGTGGGAATAGCCAACTATTGGCATTCGCCATTATTAGGTAGAAAGTACCTGTTGCATTATTATGATGGAACCTTACAGTTGACTTAGTGTTTGGTTACAGGCTTAAGTGTTTGCCTTATATGAAGTGACGGATGAAATGGCACCCAAGCACGAGTTGGGAATCAAACCCGGACCCGTAATATTATTCAATGATTCTCTAGCCGCTACACAACCAGTCGGTACTGCACAGGTACTAACTTTAAGGCTTCTTTCTGAAGATTACACATCACTTCTTATTCATTGTTCGTAAACGTTCTAGCCATTTAAACTTTCAAATTAAAAATAAAACAATTTTAAAATTGTGAAGAATTTAAAAAAAAGAAGAAGGAGAGAAAGAAAGAAAACCCTAAATATTGGCAGCTGTGATATATTTATATAAAAAATTGATCTTCAAGTGAACTCGAAAGTTAATTTGAATTTTTATGAAAAACAAATGTAAAAAGAATCTTTATTTAAGCATGGACGATCAAAATAGAATGGCTCTTATTTTCAAATAATTTCCCTGCCCCTAAGCTTCGATCATTAATGTCAACAAAAGCATCATTCCCTTGCGTCAGGTTTATTACGAAATTATGCTTTTATTTGGAGAGTGATTAAAAAAAGAAAGTGCCTACTTTGAATTATGAAGAAAACGTGTCCATCGTTGCATGAAGAAATAATAAAAGAAAAGCTGGATTGAATTTTGGGGTTCCTTAACATTATGCTAATGTGATTTTAATTTGTTCTAGGAGAGGAAAGAGGGAAAACAACAAGATGCTGTCGTCGTTGATTGATTATGAAATATGAGTTATGAAGAAGGCAGGGGACTGTGAAAGATTTCTTGGATAAATAAATACTAAAATTATATTTATATGTATGTGTTGGATTCGTTGGGGACTTTTTTAATGTGAAAAATGTACATAATGCGACAAGAAGATATATTTAAAAGATAATTTGCTTTTACTTGAATTTAAAGTATCCTACGACTTACTTATCTATTAATTTTTCCGCGCAATTCTTATTCCTGTAACTGATGAAAAAATAGTTAAAAATGAGCAACTGTGCAAAGTAAAATAGTTTAGGGACTCTATTTCATATAAATACGTAAAAGAAAAACATAAAATGGTAGTTTAGAAAAATACTCGCCCCCCCCCTCGTGAGATATCAATAAAGCAAGCAAATAACTTTGGAATTTATGCTTTGTAAAATTTAATTTAATTTATTTATTATTTATCTTTCTATCAGGAAAAGAGGTTTTCGTGCTAAATACATTTTAACAAAATTGTTTGACTTTACAAGAACAACAATATCAGCAACACTTTCTTTTCCCCAAATTTATACACATGGGAGAAAAGTATCTTGTCCTCTGACCGGCTGATGGAATATTCTTGTGTGCCCTGGGCCGTACGCGTGTAACACCAGTAGGTGTAGATCTTCATCTTGTCTTCAGTCTTCAAAACATAGCCAGTTCAGATCTCGTGTTGGTCAACCGCAACTTTTTTAAATCGAATTTTAAGATATTAAATAAGTATTCATATTAGAGGTGCATGATAAAGTATTACAGGTTTGTTTTCCTTTGAGACAAGAACTGCTACCTAAAGAGGAGTTTCGGCTTTCTTCTTAGGAGTTCAAATCTTTAAAAATTGCTACTTTTATAACGGATCCGGCATGAAGTATTTTAGTCTTACAAATAACAAACTGTATGAACCACATCAAAGTACGAGAAGAAAGTCTAAAAGTTTTATTCAAGATTTCATGCCTAATTTTACCATTCTTAAATTTGTAGCGCATTAAGAATATTTATTCTAAGAATAAGATGAGCTTAAATGATGGACTGAATCCTTTTTATTATATTCAGCAGTCATTGTAACTTTAACAAACAGATTTCGTTGCTGACCGCTACGAGAGGGTGATTACATTTTGCGTTTATTATTGAACACCAGCTTTACTTGTTTTATCTCGCCTTACACTAACACTGAACACTTGTTACTATATTTTAGGCAAACATATTTTACTGAAAAGTTTTTCAGAGCATAAACAAAAAGCAATGTTTTTTAAATAAAAAAACATTCAGAAAAATACTAGTTTTTAGTGAAACAATTTCCTTACTTTTCTTACTTTCGTCCTTTTCAATTAATTTTTTTTTTTCAGTAGAATATTAGCAAAAATAACCAAAATTTCCGTTGTCCTTCGTAACACAATAAACTATTAAAGTAAATAAAAAACGTTGTAAAAAACACACATATGAAGTTATAGGTATTGTATTGAGCAAAAAACTATTGCTCAATACAATACGTGCGAATTTAACCATTTTAATTATGACTATATACAATTTAAATTAACATTTAATTATTTCTTTCTGGGGGTAAAAGCTTAACCCTTTCAGGCGCAACCGTTTCCCAATGCTGAAAAAAGGGCAGCCGTTGCCATTGCTCGATTTAACTACCAGAAAGATGGCGGTCGATCGAAACGTTCATCGCGTGCCACAGATCTAGAGACCCTTTTTTGACGACAGCTGGCTGTGCCGCACAGTCTGGTGTTCCCAGAGCGGGAACACTGCGCGTTAAAGGGTTAATGGGAAAACATCTAGGTTATATTATATGTGTGCAAAATAAAAATATTAAACTAAGGAATAAAGAACTAAATTCTTTCGTTTTAACCTCTTTCGTCTCGGAAAGAAATCGCTCTCACCCTCCACTCCGAAAGAAGATAGCGCTCGAAAATTGACTAGGCAAGTGAAGAAAAAAACTTGGATATAGAACTCCTCTCTCAAACCAGACAACCCGGAACACAGTTGGCAAAATTACTGACTTACGTGGACAAAAATATTTTCAATGTAAAATACAATTTTTTGAAAAAAAAAAACTTTTTTAGCAAATAAAAAAAGTTCATCTTTTTCAGTTCGTAAAGCGACTTCATGCTTATTGTTTTGTCATCAAAAATCGAAATTTCGGTTGTGGGAAAGGGTTTTCAGATTCTCTGGACACTCATTTGGTTACTTTATTGCTGTTGGATCACTTTGGTTCTTTCTTTTTTTCGTCCATTGGCTTAATCCCTATGACATTTATTTATTTGTTTATTTATTTGCCAGGAGAGGAGAGCTCCCGTCACTGAATCTGTCGCTTAGAGCTACATATATGTCCTTCCCGGAATTTCCCGCCACAATTTGGAACCTCATCAGAAGGTGGGGGACTTCTGAATATTGGCACCCCTCAGAAACTACTAGCGACCGCTGAGAGGACTTTCGGAACCACGGATTTAACGTGCACGTACACCGCATGTACACGGTGGTCTTTAGTGGTGCGCCGGTATCGAACCCGCAACCTTGCGGTTACGAGTCCAACCCCTTAATCACTGGGCTACCACGGCCCCATCCCTATGACATTATAGTATTTTTTGGTAGGTTAAAATAATCAACAGACTTGCTTCATGTGATATAAATGAGATGTTTAATAGTAAACACTAACCACGCCTATTAGAATGTTCAATTTACTGATTGAAAAAGTGTAAGAGCATATTTTTTTCAAGATCAAATAGACTGACTATGTGTAAAAAATCGATGTTAAACAAATCTTCGCATCTCAAACCCCACAACTTTAGGTCATGGAACAAGCCTATTCTAACTTCAAATTTTCTATTTTAAAAAAGGTTAACAGTCTGAATTTTTTGAACATCACCATTTTTTAAATATGCACGAAACATCATTGACTGCTCTCTGTATAATTTTTTAAAATCTTTAATATCGTATTATTGGAGCAACATCAAATACACTAATTTCCACAACTCACCAATGGTTTAACCGTTTCGTTTATTAAAGAATTTCTTTTCTTTAAATGGTTGTTGTACCGTCTACTATGTGAAAAAATTTTCGAACTCGGTATATCGGGGCTAAGCATCGATGTCGCAAAAACATCGTTTCCAATATATCGATGTTTAAAACATCGATATTTCGAAAACATCGAAATCGATGTTGCATCCCTACCCCTCACCTCCATTTGGAACTCACAAGTGTCTTACCTTCATGTGTAAAGTGAAAGCGAAACCTACATTCCTGCTTTTTCCAAGACTAATAGATCATTAAAAATCATACTTGTATTCAAAAAATACAGTTCAATTCATAATCGCATTTTCTAAAATTCTCTCATGTGAAAATAAAAGCTAATAATTTTTCAAGCTTTAATGAAATATTAACGGAAGTCGTTAGGTGTTCGTTGGACTTGGTTTACTCAGTAATTACCATTTTGAGACTATGAAGAAAGAAAAAATGCCCAATTTATTTTAAAGTATTTTCCAAAAGAAACATTTCATTATCTCAATCATTATTCTGGATTTTATTTCATTTTGGATGATTGGAATGGTCTTGTGGAAACGCTGATGCAATAAAATGACTATTCCGCAACGAAAAAGCTTATTATTATTCGAATTAAAGCTCAAGCATGTGAAATTAAAGCATTAATATGAAGGATGTCCATCGAATATAATATATGAAATTGATTATAAAATATGTAATTTTCGCAAAATATATGGCATCATAGAAATGGCAAAGATTAATGTTTTAACATTTATCAAATGTTATTTATAAAAATTAGAGTAATTTATAAAAATTCAAAGATAAAGAAAATAACAAAAAGAAAATAATTGAAGAACAAGGAGAATCTGCACAACAATTCCATACGCCTAATAAATGTTTGTCTCATAATACAATTTTAACGTATACGAAATGTGGTGATCATATTGTTAAAAAAGCGGTTAATAGGACAATTCTGGGATGATCTTATTTATGAAAATTCTTATTTATGAAATTTCTAAATTAAAAAAAGGCGGTTGAAGTATTGTTTCTTTCCAAGAAAATACATATATGTTTTGGTTAATTCGGAAATCAAATCTTAATATTTTTTCAAAATCCGTGTATGTTAGTCAAGCTATTAAGGACTTTGAACTTTAATCATCATAATGCAACCATATGAAACCCTCAAAATCCACGTATTTTTGTGTTGTAAATATCTTTTCTTTCTTTTTTTATTCAAAGAAAATTTTGACAAGCGATTTGAAAGTGATCGATTCAATGCTTTGAGATTTTAAGGTACCTGACTTGGTGTAAAAAGCCATTTTTGTGGAAAAAAAAATAGATTTTTCCTTTATTGTTTTATTTGAAAGATCATATTCTTAAGATTCCATAGCTGTTTTACTTTTGCTTCTACGATAAATAGAAAGGAAGACACATCTATTTGAATGTGACTTCCACTTGAACATTGATACTAAAATAAAAATTTTTAAATGCGTTTTCTGGAAAACTGTGTTTCTTGTTACCTTGCATCACGATAACAATAACCACTCTAAAAGTTTTAAGGATATCTTAATAAAATTTTACATTAACATTCTATTGATATTAACGTGTGTCTTGTAGCAAAAGTTAACCTATAAGTATGAAATTAATAAAGTTACAGGTACTTTTAGACAAAAAATTGAAGTTTTTCTCAAAAATTGCAATGTTTTTGTACATAATTGGCCATATTTTACTGAATTTTTAAAATACCATAAAACCTTTGGTACAAAAGACAGAAAAGTCTTATAGGAGTATACTGTGCCAAGGAAGTTATAAAATATTGCGAAGAATGCAGTATAGAGCAGTTGGCGTGAGTACGAAATTTTGCAATTTTTTTTTCAAAAATGCAATTTTTTGAAAAAGTTATTAAAATTTTATAAAATAAATTATTATTTCTGTCATGTTTTATGACTTTCCAAATAAAAATGCAGGAATCACACCAAAATTTTGCATTTTTGAAGTGCTCCTCACATAGGTAGATACTTTAATCCTGTAGAAATTTCTGCCTTCTATTGCATTAATTTTATCTGATCTTCAAGTTACCACAATTTATATTTCCCTTAAATATAATGATTTAGAGCTCTTTAGGAAGTTTTTAAAGAAGTGCTCTTACTTAATATTAATGCTACAAGCATAGCTTCCAAACAGTAGCGCAGCCAAGAGGGGGATAAGAGGGGTCACAACTACCCCCCCCCCCATAAAGAATTTTTTAGCCCACAAAATGAATATTCTTCACTCCCTTATCACACACATATATGTGAGTTTCAGTGGTCGGAATCCCCCCCCCCCATGAAAAATTTCTGGCAACGCCACTGCAACAATTCCGGAATATAATCAACCACTTTTCGAAAACAGTAAAGTTTATAGAATAAGTTTTACTTTTGAATAAAGCCTCCGAACTTTTCAGTTTAATGAAGTTTGAACTTATAAATTTGAAAAGAAACTTTTAAAAATATATCGCGTATACAAAAAGTGGATGGTGTTATCACGGAATTATTTGCAGCTACTTTACAAGTAACCCCAAATTATTTAACATCCACGTTAATGCACCGCAATTTCTTATTACAATCAGAAAAATAGTAATGTTAACGCTTAAATATACATTAAAATCATCTTCCATCGAACCAGGGTCTACCATCCAAATCCGACTACCCCGATCTCATCCCTGCCATGTGTCCCACTAGTCCAGTCAAATTAGGAAAAATGGGGGAAAAAATTTATATATTTTTGAAATTTGGGGAAAACACTAATTGGGTATGTAGTTGTATGAAACAGAAACGTTCCCCCCTCTCGGGGTGCCGCGTCCCCCCTTTGCCCCCCCAAAAGGTCACTTTTTTAGATTTTCACTTCTATCTCAAAAACCGTTCGTTTTAGCAAACAAATGTCAATTACAAAATGAAAGCTGATAAAATTTCCTACAAGATTGTAATTGGTTATTTTTTTCTATATGCAATAGCTTTCGAGATATGTTTTAGACAAAATCGCAAATTTTTGGAAAACGCTTCTTTTTATCCCGATTTTTAACCAATTTTGTCTTTTAACCCTTCAACCCTCAGTTTTACAGCAATTGTTTTCGTAACAAAGTTGTAGAGTATTCAATTACCTTTAAAGTGAGTTATTATTTGTAACTTTATCTTTAAATGATCAAAAGTTATTGCAATTTGAAATTTTCAATAAATTTAGCAAATTTGAATGAAAACTACATTGCGCGTCAAAGTATGACAAAATCTAGGAAAAAAATTATAAAGTTTTGAAACTTTGGGAAAACATTGGTTGGGGATGTAGTTGTATGAAACAGAAAAGTTCCCCCCTCTCGGGGGGGCACGTCCCCCTTTAGCCCCCCTAAAACAAAGTCCTTTTTGGGATTTTCACTTTTATCTCAAAAACCGTACGTCTTAGCAAAAAATTGTCAGTTACAAAATGAAAGCTGAGGAAGTTTCCTACAAGATTGTTGGGGGTTATTTTTTTCTAGATACAAAAGCTTTCGAGATATAAGTTTTTGAAAAAATCGCAAGGTTTTGGAAAACGCTTCTTTTAATCACAATTTTCCACTATGCGTTATACTAGCTCTTCAACCCTCACTTTTACAGGAGTATTCAATTCCTTTAAAATAAGTTATTATTTGTAATTTTGTCTGTAAAGGATCAAAAATTATATCAATTAGAAATTTTCAATAAATTTTTAAGAATTCGAATGAAAACTACATTGCTCGACCAAGTACGATAAAATCTAGAAAATAATTTATAAAGTTTTGAAACCTGGGGAAAACACTTGTAGGGGGTGCAATATTAAGAAACAGGAAAGTTCCTCTACCTTGGGGGGGGGGGCGTCCCCCTTTCCTCCAAAATTTTTTTTATGCAAAACGGCTCTTTTTTTCAATAATAATTTATATTACATAAGCGTACGATTTGGTTTTATTTCGTTTTTTTTTAATTTCTTCTTCCTATTGTTTCTGCTGAACTAGTTACATTTTATTCGTATATAAACGCATATTTAACACATAAATGTTAGTACTAAAGTCTAAATTAAACCCCCTCTCCCAACACCCAAAAAATGTTTTGAAAGTGATATTTTTTACATCAATAGAATTCTGTAATGCAATACATCTGTTCAATATTATGTACTTTGACATTTGCATTTCAGTGATCATTCATCATCAGAATTAATAATGTCCGCAAAATTAATAAAAAAATTACTGCATAATTATAGCTCACTTACTTTCTCTTGTGTGCAACATCTGTACAATAATAGTGCAACAAACCTATGGAACAATTTTAATTTTATAAAAAGGTATCTTCATTGTCTTCCTGCACATTGCTGTACAGCGCAAACTGACCTTTACACACGTGCATTTCTTTCCTCAAGTTTGAATGCAGCCTCATGAAATTAGTAATAATATTGTTTTTGGAGCTGGTTTTCGTTTCATATAAACTAGAGAGAGCGATGAGTTCAGATCTCTCCACCCCCAGTTTCTAAGTTCCAAATTGTTCTTTGTTATCCCGCTCATTTCATTTGGCCGCCTTTTGAAGAATTTTCCCAGACTTTCGGACAATGATTTAAAGATAAGGAAAATGTAACAGAAGAGAGGGGAATTTCTTGAAAAAAGGAGATTACAAATTTTGATAATTCGACTGTTCGATTCTCTGAATTAAGAATCAGCAGCTAGAAGGAAAGTTAGCCGAAATATGGGATGAAAAAAAGCGTTTTCCATAAATTTGCGAGGTTTTCTAAAACATATCTCGAAGCTATTCGATATAGAAAAAATATTCGATATAGAAAAAAATACTAATAATAAAGATATCGAATAATAAATAATTCGATACATAAAAAAATAAAAATTATAATCTTCTAGGAAATTTTATCAGCTTTCATTTTGTAATTGGCATGCTTTTGCTAAGAAGCACCAATTTTGAGATAAAAATGAAAATCTAAAAAGGGAACTTTAAGGGGAGGGGGCTAAGAGGGGGGGACGCGGCACCCCTAGAGACTGTTTCATACAACTACATACCCAACCAGTGTTTTCCCCAACTTTCAAACGTTTATAAGCTTTTTCCTAGGTTTTTTCTTGCATTCTGACGCACAATGCATTTTTCATTCGAATTCCCTAAAATGTATTGAAAATTTCAAATTGCTGTAACTTTTGGTCATTTAAAAATACAATTACATATAAAAATTAAATTTAAAGGTAATTGAATACTTTAAAACTTTGCTTTAAACCCATTCCTGTCAAACTGATGGTTGAAGAGCTATAAGGCAAAGTTAGTGGGAAATAGTGATAAAAAGAAGTGTTTTCCAAAAATTTGCTATTTTTTCTAAGACGTATATCTTGAAAGTTTTTGCATCTAGAAAAAATTAGCCATAACAATCCTGCAGGAAATTTCATCAGCTTTCATTTTGTACTTGACATTTTTTTGCTAACATGCACGGTTTTTGAGATAAATGTCAAAATAAAAAAAAGGTCCTTTTTTTGGGGGGTAGCTAAAGGGGGGAAGCGGCAATCCGAGAGGTGGGAACTTTTCTGTTTCATACAACTACATCCCCAATCAATGTTTTCCTCAACTTTCAAATCTGTATAATTTTTTTTCCTAGATTTTGTCGTACTTTGACGCGCAATGTAGTTTTCATTCGAATTTGCTAAATTTATTGAAAATTTCAAATTGCAATAACTTTCGATAATTTAAAGATAAAGTCAGAAATAATAACTCACTTTAAAGGTTATTGAATACTCTACAACTTTGTTTCGTAAACAATTCCTATAAAACTGAGGTTTGAAGAGCTATAAGCAAGGACGTACCCAGAAAAAAATTTCGGAGGGGGTCCAAACGGTGAAAAAGGCAGAATTTTTCACAAAAAGACGTCATCATTCTTATTTTGTTAACAAAAACTGAAATTTCGGTGGGGGGGTCCGGACCCCCTAGACCACCACCCTGGGTACGTCCATGGCTATAAGACAAAATTGGTTAAAAATCGGGATAAAAAGAAGCGTTTTCCAAAACTTTGCGATTTTGTCTAAAACATATCTCGAAAGCTATTGCATATAGAAAAAAATAACCAGTCACAATCTTGTAGGAAATTTTATCAGCTTTCATTTTGTGATTGACATTTTTTTGCTAAGACTTACGGTTTTTGAGATAAAAGTGAAAATCCCAAAAAGGACCTTGTTTTTTGGGGGGGCTAAAGGGGGGACGTGCCCCCCCTAGAGGGGGAACTTTTCTGTTTCATACAACTGCATCCCCAACCACTGTTTTCCCAAAGTTTGAAAACTTTATAATTTTTTTCCTAGATTTTATGTCATACTTTACGCGCAATGTAGTTTTCATTTAAATTTGCTAAATTTATTGAAAATTTCAAATTTCAATAACTTTTGATCATTTAAAGATAAAGTTACAAGTAATAACTCGACTTTAAAGGTAATTGAATACTCTACAACTCTGTTACGGAAACATTTGCTGTAAAACTGAGGGTTGAAACAAAATTGGTTAAAAATCGAGATAAAAAGAAGCGTTTTCCAAAAATTTGCGATTTTGTCTAAAACATATCTCGAAAGCTATTGCGTATAGAAAAAAATAACCAGTTACAATCTTGTAGGAAATTTTATCAGCTTTCTTTTTGTAACTGTCATTTTTTTGCTAAAACGAACGGCTTTTGAGATAGAAGTGAAAATCTAAAAATGTGACTATTTGGGGGGGGGCAAAGGGGGGACGCGGCACCCCGAGAGGGGGGAACTTTTCTGTTTCATACAACTACATACCCAATTAGTGTTTTCCCCAAGTTTCAAAAATATATAATTTTTTTCCCCCATTTGCTGTTTTTTGGTCTAATTTGCCTGGACTACACCCAAATTCATCTGTGTAGATACCCATCTACACCGTTCCTACCATACACCTAATCAAGAGTTGTTCAATAACTCTTAAGCTGTAATGGAGGTTAGGCACTTTATGCTATGGAGCTCTTTTAATCTAACTTTAAGTCAGTCTACAGATTAGCCTTAATTGTAGCTTTAACCGTGCAAATAAAACTTGACTGCCTCTCTCAGTGAGCTTGCTATAAGAAAGCACACCACGATGTGTTTTGGTGTCGAAGAATGCCTTCAGATTGCGCGAAATGTTAAAGTACGAGATTTTCTCAAAAAGTATCCAGCCTTATTTTTTTCTCGCGTAAACCAACGAAGCGCGGAAGATTGTTTTTAAGTGTACAAGTAGGCAAGACACTTATGCGCAGTTGTGAATTTTTTTCAGCCAGCAGAAGCGTCAGTCGCTGACGTTGACTAAGTGAAGCCGTGTAGTGCATGATCGTCGGATTTCAGAGTTTGTAAAATGATAGAAAAACCAGATTGGCAACAGATTACCAGCACATTTGACGAAAAAATAGCTTGACGGGAATGACCGCCGCGATAATACTTAAGTATCAACATACTATAAAAATACTGGGTTGCTGACTTTCGCACATTGACACTGGGGTTATTAAATTAGAAAAGTACACATTAGTACTTAACTTACGTATTATCCCGGCGGTCTGCCAAGACGAGCGATTTATCGCCAAGATAAATGCCAGACACGATAAATTATTGATAGTTTGGAATAAGATTGGCAACAGTTTGTCAGCACATTTGACGAAAAAAAAATTTTTGGCAAGAATGACCGCCGGAATCATACGTAAGTACCAGAAACCCTTCAGCTTCAGCAGTTAAGAAATGTTTCTGAAAGAATTTGTACAATACGTTATCATCCAATACAGTATTTTTATAATCATTTTATGAATGAAAATGTCACTATATATATATATATATATATATATATATGTAGGATGGAGCTAGCGCTCCAAATTAAATAGACGTTAATCTTTTTAAACATTTAATGAGACGAAACTTTAATACAACGACGACACTAACATTTAAAAACATTGAGAGGTAGAAATAAAAATAAAAATAACATCAAGAGAGCTATTCTGCTCTTTTAACATCGAACGTCTGCCCAGTCTCGTTCTCCGTCTAGAGTGTTCTTTGGCGGGGGAACAACTGGCGGGAGTTGAAGTTATAGTTCGTTCAGTGGTGTTGCCACAGCAGAACTAATTATTATCCACACGGCCGTCCTGAGGTTACAGACGTCCGCGGCTGGGTTGAAAAAGCAAAAAATCTGAAAAGAAAAGAAAAACAAGCAGAAAAAGGGAGAAAAAAAAAGTTGAAAAACAAAGCATAATAAGATTGGGTGTTCAGTTGCTGCACCACTGTTTCATTTTATCTGCTGCAGTTGACGTTATGGTGGGACCTTCATGATGTCCTAACTTCCGAACTTCGTAACGATCGTTGGGGTTGATTTTTGTGATCTCATAGGGTCCGAAGAACTTGGGTCGCAGCTTTAGTCCAGTTCCAAACTGAGTTCGTTGTATTGCCACTTTGTCACCGATCTTGTATTTACAGGCTGGTTTACGTCGTTTGTTATACTGTCGTATATTTTCTTCCTGTAAACGGAGGATATTTCGTTTAGCTTCGATACGTAACGCTTCTTTGTCATCAATAATTCTTTGCTGGTGTTCCTCGTCAAGAAGTTGTTTAATCTGTAGGTCCTCCTGTTGTTTCATTTGAACACCAATTAAAAGTTCGAAAGGTGTGAATTTTGTACTGCGTGTGGTGGTACTATTTAAGATACGTTGCAATCGCGGGACGTATTTAAACCATTTGTCAGGTTCATCTATAGCTAACTTAGTTAAAACGGGGATAATTGTGCCATGAATGCGTTCAACCTGACCGTTTCCACGTGGTACACCTGTCGTAATTGAAATGTGTTCAATATACTGTTCCTGGCAGTAGCTTTGAAATTCTGAAGATGTGAATGCGCTACCTTTGTCTGTGATGATTTTTGAAGGGTTGCCAAATGTAGTTTGTTGCAAGGATAGTTTGTCCAAGGCATCTTTCGTAGAGGTTGACTTCACGGGATAGATCCATATAAATTTCGAAAAGGCATCAATTACTGTAAAAATATATTTATAACATTTTTTTGTCGATGGTAAAGGTCCTAAAAAGTCGCAATGGTAACATTCAAGAGGTGCATCACCTTTTGGAATTGGGTGAAGCAATCCTTCTTGTTTTCCAGATTTTCGCGAGGAGAGAATGCAAGGAATACAATTTGAAATAATTTCTTGAACCAATTTCTTAAGTTGAGGGATGTAAAATTCACGAGAAACAATTGATTCGGTTTTTTGTGAGGCAAAATGACCTTGTGAATGGGCGTTTAGCACTATTTCTTTCTGCATCATTTGTGGAACTACTAAAAGTTCGGTATCCTTATGAAGTTTATAAAGAATGCCGTTTTTAACCAAATATTCATCAGAAGGTGTAGATTCGAGCATAGATTTAATTTGAGTTATAAATTCATCTTGATCTTGGGCATTTTTCACCTTTTGAGTGATATCATTTGTGGTAATAACAAGAATGGGGTTACGACTTAAAGCGTCAACATGTTTCATCTGTCTACCGGATCGATGACAAACTTCATAATCAAAGTCCTCTAACATCAATGCCCATCGAGCAATTTTAGCTGGTAGATCTTTTTTGTGCATCGTTTTTTGGAAAGCATCGCAATCTGTGATAATTTTAAATTTTGTACCTAGCAAGTAGGTGCGAAATTTCTTTAGCGCCTCAACGACGGCGAGAACTTCCAGTTCGTAACTGTGATATTTTTCTTGTTGAACTGTAGTTTTACGGCTAAAATAATGAATAGGATGAAACTGTCCATCATCTGATTTTTGTAAGAGCACAGCGCCAAAACCTAAGGAGCTTGCATCAGTGTGGAGTTCTAATGGGTATCCTTGTTGAAAAACATGAAGAACTGGGTTTTGTGAAAGAATGTTTTTCAGGTGTTGAAAAGCTGCTATTTGTTCAGGGCCAAAATTAAATTCTACATTATCCCGAAGGAGGTCACTTAATGGTCTAGCAATCAGCGCATAATTTGGAATAAACTTTCTAAAGTAACTTGTTAGTCCAAGAAAACTTTGAACTTGTTTAGGGTTTTGAGGTTGTGGGAATTTTTGAACTGCCTGTGTCTTGGTAAGTGACGGTTTAACTACTCCGTTTTCGATAATATAACCAAGGAATTCTATCTTTCGTTGTAAAAATTGGCACTTTTTTAAGTTCAATTCGAGGCCATAATCTGCAGCTGTTTGGAGAACTAGGCGCAATTTTTGTAGGCCTTCGACTTCGTCATTAGATGGTATGAGAAGATCGTCCATGTAAACAATAAGAATGTTATCGCGAATGAGATCTCTAAAAACTGTATAAACATATCGTTGAAAAACACTAGGGCTGTTGGATAATCCAAATGGAACTCGTAAAAATTCGTACTGGCCTTCATGAGTTACGAAAGAAGTATATTTAGTGCTGTTAGGGTCCATAGGTACATGAAAGAAACCATTTTTAAGGTCAAGTGTAGTGAAAACCCGAGATGTTCCAAGTTTATCTAAGGCTTCTTCTATGAGTGGTAAGGGAAATTTATCTTTTATCATTTTTCTATTAAGCCTGCGGTAATCAACACAAAGTCTGTAATCTCCAGTTTTTTTCTTACATAGAACAATCGGGGCGGCATAATCAGAGCAACTTTGTTTAATAATTCCATCATTTAACCAATCTTGAATTTGTTTTTCCACAATTTTCTGTTCAGCAAAAGGGAGTCTTCGAGAGCGTTGTGCTACGGGTATTTCATCTTGTAATAAAATAGTCATCTGAATTTCAGTGTCTTTAACTTTATGGGGTTTGTAGGAAGTAACGATATTTTGAACTTCCTCACGAATTTCAGAATTCAAAATGTGTGAAAGATCAAATGGAAAAGTTTGGTCATTAGAAATATTAGCAATATTAACGAAAATGTTATCATCAAGGGTACCGCATAAATGAATACCGTCTTTATCAAATGTAAATTGGGTTTGCTGCAAAAAGTCGCTTCCGATAATCACATCAAAAGGAATCAAGTCATCTTTTAGAACATGTATTTTAGCAGGTAAAGTAATCTTTTGAATTTCGATGGAATCCTGGAAAAACCCGAGGCTATGAACTTCGTTTCGGCCAATTCCTGAAAAGGGAATGGTGTTGGAATGCAATGGTGGCGAACCGATTCTTCGATGTGTTTTCTCATTAATAAGGGTTGCTTGTGACCCAGTGTCACAGAGTGCTGTCAATTGAATTCCTGCAAGTTGAATGTCAACATGCATGGGATTTTTCGATGAAGTTTGAGGAGATAGCACATTTACAGTTTTATCAGGAGTAGGTTTTTGAGATTCAGGTTTTGGTTTCGAATTTTGAGAACTTTTGGGACAATTAGCATGAACATGACCAAAATTTTTACATCCATAGCATTGTTTACCATGTGACTTATTCAAACATTGGTTGCTTTTATGACCCTTCAAGCCACAAGAATAACATACTGGTTGTGTATTTGGGTTACGTTTATTGTCGAGTTTCACATTAAGGTTGGTATCATCGAATTTTTTCTGATTATTTTGTCTGAAATGTTGAGAACTGTTAAAGATTTTTTCATAAATCTTTAATTTTTCCTTGAATTCTGGGATGGATTTACAACCGTAAAGGAAAATTTTATTGTGTGATGAATCTGGAATTCCATTTATAACATATTCAATCAGGGAGGGATCATCAAGAGATCCTTTGTGTGCCAAATCTCTCATAGCTAAGAAATATTCTTGTAGGGTTTCAAACGGTTTCATACGTCGAGATTCCATTAATTGATGTAACTGAATGCTGTTAATTTTGTCAGAAAATTCCTCTAGCAAATGGTGCTTCAATTGTTCCCAATTTGTGATTCCACGAATAGACCTAATTAAAGTTTGAGCGGGACCAGTCAAACATTTTCTAACAAAAGTAATTTGGTGAATTGGATTGTTTATTTGGTACAAATAAAAAATTTCTTCAACGTCGGATATGAAATTCTCAATGCTATAATTATCGCGAGACGAAAAAGGTTTTATTAAATCAACAACGTCTTTGAGACTAAATAATTGGAAAGAGGAACTCGTAGTTTCGACTGAAGGCAATAAATTCTGAGCTGATTCACTAAAAGGAATCTGTGTCTGTTGCTTATCCGAAAATTCTTCTTTTGCGTCAGGGGTGGGTGGGGAGGGAGTACTATTTTCACCCACGACGTTATTTGTTTGAGATGAACTGTCAACCGGATGTGAATCATTGACTTCGCTTTCCGAAAGATCGGAATAATCTGCTTTTAATAACGATAAATCATTAAGACTCGTAAGAATGGTGTTAGCACACTTATCTGGGTCAGTTGAGAATTCTAAATGAAGTAAATTGCAAATAGAAATTAGGTCTTTAAGTGAAAACTCTTTAAGTACTTTTTGTTTCGTTTCTTCTAACTCGAATGGCTGTGGGAAACCTGTAAATTTGCGTAATCTCGCGCGATTTTGTCTATCGCCGTCTGTACCAAAAATTAAGCGATGTAAAACCTTTATTTGACTCGTACTACCAATTTTTAACGATTTTGCGATATTGGGGTAATCGCTGAGAGTAGACATGATTATATATATTCAAATAGTTACTGTACACAGATATGCAAAACCAAGATCAAAACTCAAACACTTCGGAATTTAAAATAGAATTTCAGTATCAAACATTTTCTTCACATTAAGGCATTTAAATCTCATTAAAAGAATATAGAGACTGTTCTCAAAAATATGCATCAGAATAACAATATAATATGTTTCAAAACTGTATTCAATTCACAACAAATCAAAATATATACGAAATACGTGTTCTTCAAATGTTGCTGTTCAAGAAAACGAAGGTATATAATTCAATCAAACTTCTAATTACCAATCTTTCAAATTACGCATCAAAATATTCATCAAATCATCAAATTATTCCTCGAAATCATCAAATAAATTCATCAAAGTAGAAAGCCAAGAAAACAGAAGTAATAAAGTCAACGTGAAAGTCGCATCAAAAAAAGAATTTCGCATCAATTAAAAAATTCTTGCATCAAAATAACGTTGAAATATTTCCTCAGTTTTCTTATATCTTGAATGAGATGAGCATTTCATTAATCATCGACATTTTCTTGAACAAGCATCAACGTATGCATCAAATAATTGGAATATGATTAGAATGTACTTACAGTTTGTGTTTCTGTTCTTGTTTCGGCATTCCATGAAAATATTATCCTCTGTAGCACATCACTTTTAATTTCGCTGACATATAAATCACAAGAACAATAAATATTACAAGAAATGTATTAACTTTTTTAGTTCCGGTACTGTATCTAGGGGATGTGCGGATTCGAACGGCGAGCACCCATGTAGGATGGAGCTAGCGCTCCAAATTAAATAGACGTTAATCTTTTTAAACATTTAATGAGACGAAACTTTAATACAACGACGACACTAACATTTAAAAACATTGAGAGGTAGAAATAAAAATAAAAATAACATCAAGAGAGCTATTCTGCTCTTTTAACATCGAACGTCTGCCCAGTCTCGTTCTCCGTCTAGAGTGTTCTTTGGCGGGGGAACAACTGGCGGGAGTTGAAGTTATAGTTCGTTCAGTGGTGTTGCCACAGCAGAACTAATTATTATCCACATATATATATATATATATATATATACAGTAGAACCTCCATCTATCGTTTTTGAAGGGGTTCGTAGTAAAAAACGATGCATGCGGGAAAACGACGAATGTGCGGGTTAAGTATTGAGAGTTAGAATACGAAGAAAACAGTATTTATGAATACATACAATGTACAGAGTATACCAAAAATACTAAATTTGTTACTAAACTGTAAAAGAAACAAATTGAAGTTGTGTAGAAATTAAGTGATACTTATTTTTAAAAAATCAGTAATTTTACACTGGGTTTTTCATTAATCTTTTAATTAAACAAAATTTTCAAGATTTACAATATTTTTTTTTGTCTTTTTATGTGTATTCATGCTTGCATATAAAAGTCATACTATTTCAAATACCTTAATTGCGTAGGATAAACTAGGCACTAGTATTGGCTCAGTCTCATCGGCATGAATATTATTCTCAGCTTCTTCGCGATTATTTTCATTTTTGCGTCACATTTCTTCTATTCTTAGGATACTGCACGTTGCTACTTCTAAATTAATGGAAATATAATCACTGCATTTCACATCATACACATCCCTGCTGGATGTAAGAACCATTCATCTATACCATCATCAACCCAAGATATCATAGCAGGAAGTAATTAGATTTGTAAGCCATTTTGATCCGCTTGATTTTCAATTTCATTTCGGTCAGAAGAAACATTTTACAACGATGAATACGGGAAAGCAAATTTTTGACGAATGATACATGCGGGTTTTCTTAACATTATTTCAATACAGTCTGTGCAGGGACCATAGAAATAAAACGATCAATACGGGAAAACGATGAATGCGGGAACGATAGATCGGGGTTCCACTGTATATATATATATATATATATATATATATATATAACTATGCCTTTTCATACATTTTGCAATGTACGTGGCATCGCTAGCATGGCCAACATCGGCTACACCTACAATTTGTAGAAACCTTAACCTAAATAAATTTAATGACAAATACTGCTAAAACAAAGATATATGATTTTTGTTAAATGAGTCCAATAATTTGGCCAACACTACACTGAATATAAAGAACATTGGGCGGCAAAGCTGGATGCCTTGGATGCTAGTTCCATTATATTACCTTTTGACCATAACTAGCCTGGATACTTTCAGAATAATCTGCGCAGAAGGAAGTGATTCCAGATCGTTGTCTACCTACCATTTATCAAATAGAATTAACTGCCCTTTTCCGCTTCAGTTACACTTCTTGTAACTTGCCTTGAGTTTATTCTTTGGTGTTCCAGTGGTTAGATCAATGGGAGCATATTATTGGTTAATTTTATTTAGAGTATAATATTATTATTTTAATATTCTGGATGCATGTTTTTCAGTCACAGTTTTGCGTGGTTTTAAAATGCGAAATGTGATTTTGATGCCAATTCTGCACTAGAGGTATCTAGGCGAGATTTCTCTCCGTCGGGGACTTTCTAAGGGATCCTATTCCGTATATACGTGAAGTTTCGGATAAAGCCACGGAAAACTCCAAACGGTTAGGTTGGCGGGCGTGACATGGTTTTGAATCTAGGTACCTTCCGACTCCCAGTTGAGAACACAAACGCCATCAGCCACTGGTCGGGCACTACATGGTTTTAATTCTCATATTCTAAAGTAAATAACTAGGCGTTTGCCACATAGACAGTGTAATGACTTAAGAACGATTCTATCACACCTCGAGTCCCGGGTTCAAATCCCGGCTTGAACATGAATGTTAATTTGTCCGTACCTTCATAGCATGTAAAGCTGACCGCCCACTGGGTGCTACCATAGTAAAATGGTCAGTAATATAGTCGCTTTTTCATATTTTGAAAATGATTTTTTTAATGGTGCTGAATAGATCATTTGTAGCTGCCATAATTTTATTGCCTTAATAAAATGTTACATTTACGTAAAAGGTGACCATGAGGTAAACAATGCCGCATACAAGTAGACATTGCGGTATGTAACATTTAACCACCTTTCATAGAAATGAAGATAAATTTAATTCCGGTGAAGTAAATATTTTTTGTGGTTGCACAGTTAGTTCTTTACATTACTTTTTTCTAAAAATACTTAACCCATAAAATGTTAGTTAAATAATTACCTCAATTTTTTTTAGAAATCTTCGGAATCATAAAGTTTTTTTTAAGTTCTTCTAAGGGTCGCGTCTTCAATAATTCTCGGATTAAACTCTAAACAGATTATACACATCTCCTGAATATAAGTACCTCTTGAAAGCTGCTATATTGCGCAATATAAATCAATTTTTCGCTGCTGTCCATTCTACGAGTTAAAATTTCGAACATTCAGCTTTAGAAAACAGAGGTCTCGACTCCCTAGGTAGCAATACTAATGAAAATGAGACAATATCGTAACCAGAGTTTTGTGGAGTTTTTGAAGTTTATCCCGTTATAATTTTTTGAAGTGAAAATTTCTAACCTGAATTTTCTATATGAAAATTTCTAAAATTTACGAGTAACGAGAATTCGGAACGGAGGGTCAATGAGCAATTGACTTAAACTACTATCGTTGCATTTCACCGATGATCCTAAACTTTTCTTATAAACTTAGAGAGCAAGTGGGTAAATCTGCTTCCGTTTTCTATTACTGCAAATTTACTTTATTCTTATTGCCAATTTTGAAGATTCCTATAATATTTTAGTGTTTGTTCTTTTAAAGCTGTACTCTTACGTGTAACGCTACTCTGCTCATTAAAGGTTAATAATTAAATGGACATTAAAAAAGAATGTCCAAATACTATTTTTTGTTCAATTCACCGCGGGAATTACTTATCGATAGAATTACTTATCATTCATTTGTTATTCGACCATTGAAAAATGATGAATACAACAAACATTTAATTTAGTATCCACGAAATACTTATTAAGGCGGTTTGTGGCGGAGATAAAGCAGATTGCGTTCAGTTTTGTAAAACTCTATTATCCGACGTAACTGGAGCGGAACCAACATTGTATAATTGAAATTGCCGGATAATAGAGAAATTTACAATGATTATCTATAGTCTGTTCGCGGAAACGAGAGAACGAAAGTAAACAAACGGGTTACCAAAGAATTACATTTTTTGGCACCAATCCCTTGTTAGGCGAATTTAACCTTTCTTAATTCCAAACAGCCTAAATGGAAGAAAGCAGAAATTCACACTGTGTTTGGCGCTTTGGCAAAATGCCAGATGTTTACTCTTCGCCAGTTTGCACGTGCAAATGTTTAGTTTCGTTCTCTCGACTCGGCGAACAGACTATAGTTCAATGTGTAACATTGTGATTGAACTGCTATTATAATTGTTTAAACTACTAAAAAACAACTGATTTTAAAATTATGCATGGACGTTTTGTTTAAGCAAAATAATCTTACAATGATGCAAATGAAAGTTTCATCTTAAATGAAGTAAATTTCCAAGAAACTCTGTGAGAGAGGAACCCAAATATTTATCTGCACTCGTAGTTTGGAATGAACATTTGCATACAGAAAGAATGTGAAATTAAAAAAAATTAATTATAAACTTTTGTTTGTCAAATAAGATTTTGTTTGACAGGGAGTGCCGATAGAAGCTGGGAAGAAAATCCAGAAACTAACGATGGACAAAGAATAAATCCATTAAACGAGAATCGAACTGCGAAGTACGGAATCAAAGTGACCACTTTTAGGAAACCGTAAATTTTTACTTCAAAATGGCTAACCCCATGAATGAATGGTCAAAAATATTATAAACAATTATTGTTTACGAAAAGTGGTGTGTTATATTCTGTACATGTTGGTAGCTATAGAATTATTTTGGGTAGAACTAGCTACAGTTTTTATAAAGTTGGATGCAAGTGTTTAGAGTCGAAGAAAAATTATGCGTTGTTCGTTATGCAGAAAATAGCAATAGTGGAATACGTATTAATATCACCTTTTCCTGAATACAGCAGCAAATGTAAAGGTTAACTTGGTTCATTTGACGAGTACAGGAAATTCTACTTACCGCACGTACTCACAAAAAGGGAAACTGCCCCAAAGTTATTTCAACAGACATGTTGAAAAAAATATGCAACTCAGTGATACAAGAAAATTGTGCTAACAATATTCGGAACGTTTTCCTATTTTTAATAAAAAATGGAGGGGCCACCATTGTCAGAGTCAGTTATCTGGTGAACTATTGAATGAACAAAGATACGGATGGGCATGTTTCATCTATTTTTTAAAAAGTTTATAAATCCTACTATTATGGGGAGTGCAAAAATTTGTGACTTTGCATGCTTGTTACTTTTTCATGCTTAAACGGCTGTACGGACTTGCGTGAAATTTAGAATGGAGATAGCATGTATCCTGGATTAACCTATAGACGATCTTTTTACTCCTGATGAAGAAAAACTGCTCCCGTTTTGATGCACCTTACAAAGCAGTACGTAAAACGGAATGTCGCGCTGGAAAAGTTATGTCTAAATAAAATATAAATGTGTAACGAAACTGTGATTAATATACAAGGGTGTCCTAAAAAGGTGATAACGAATTTATTTCTTTATCTGTTAGAGATCAGTGGGCAGTGTAAATTGAATAAATGTGAAAAATGAGGTCGGAAATAAGACTACGTTAATAAAAAATTTCTCTCATTCTTTACAAAACCAGTTACTTTTCGTTTTAATTTGTATACGACGCCCATAAAAAACAATAAACATCCCCAGGAGTAAAATGCGTCCCATAAACTCATGAGATGGTGTACCAAATTTGAGCCTTTCATCATAGAACGTCGCAAAGATATCTTTAAAGACAGATCATCGGGTATTTTACATGATTTTGAATATAAATGTTCATAGGTAGAATGGAAAAAGAGTCTCCCTTTCCTAATTTCTGTACGAAAGCTGAAATGCGATCACTCGACGTGATTTTTTCCCTTCGACAGTCCTGGAAAAGTGGTTTAAGTCAGAGTTATATTTATCTTCATATCTCTGACATTTTTAAAGGTATAATGCTCAAATTTTGCATGGGTGCATGGGTCACATTTTACTAACTAGGGATTTTTTTTACGTGAGTCGTAAACAAATTTAAAAAGCGTAAATTTATGAAAATTTCCGAGAGGAATTTTTTCTTACCGGGATCTTATTTCCGACATTATTTTAAACATTTTTTTTCAAGAATCACTGCCTACTTATCTCTAATAGATAAATAATTAAAGACCGTTACCACAGTTTTGGGACACTTTGTATAAAGCGATTCATAGAGTTAGGGATAAGTTAACTTGAAATATTTAACACGTAGAAGAATGATAGGGTAAAGCCAACACCTCCTAGATATAGGAGGTCTGAGAACAGAAGCTTTTACATCATCACTAGTCCCTCAAAGATGACGTCATCACAGTTTTGCATTAACAAAGTAAAACTATTTAAAATTTCTGGTGAATGATACAAATATTAGAAAATATCTTAAGTTAAAGATAAAAATTTAAATACCTTTCTCATAAAATATAATTTATTATGATCTATTTCTATATCATATTATATAATATTAGTGATAGTTAAAATTTCCTATTTGTCGTAAAATTAAATTTTCTATCCTAAATCATTATAATATTTTAAACGGGAGTAAAATCACCACAAATTTCGAATAGTTTTGCTTAGTAAAAATGAATGTGTGATGACGTCAATTTAGTGGACCTTTCGATGACGTAAAAGTTTCTGTTCAGGTTCTTTCCAGGCATTGTATATCTAGGAGGTGGTGGTAAAGCTCCAAATTTCATTTTTTTCTTTTATCCAACGGTCGGGTATTTGCCGATTAGGTATTATTTACTACAACTGTCCGAAGGTATTCGGACCACTTTATTATGGTGGCACCCAGTGGGCGGCCAGGTTTACTGCCTATGAAGGAACAAGTTAACATCCATGCTCAAGTTTAGCTCTCGATTCAGAGAATATTAGAAATATAAATCGTTATTCAGACTCCCATTGTTCGAATCATTTAATTAAAGCGCAAAGAATGGTGAATTTTCTTCTTTAAATCTTCATCTTCAGACGAAAGAAAAATGAAGAAAACACCGAACCGTTGCCGTATGAAATGAAGAAAACACCGTTGATACCGAACTGCCGTAGAAGTGCTTGGCAATATTGAACTGCAACAGGAAATTATATTCGAATATAGAGGGACGAATCTGACGCTCATTATTATAATCGACTTATCCAAAAGCTTGTGGCTACGTTTGCTACAAGACAATAACAAGGGATAGAGCCTTTTGCAAATGCACCGCACTAAAGTTTTCCTATAAAAACTAGCTACTGCTTTCGCCAGCGGCGTAACTTGTGTATTTTTTCTCTTCTTGTTGTGGGCCGCATGCTATTTTGATTTTTTTAAATAAAAGTTCGCTGCTAGAACATTGTGGTGCTAATGTTTACATAAAGCAACGTTTCATAATTGAAATATCCATGTTTTCAAACATTTTTACTTTCCGAACATGTACCATGTAAGGAAAATATTGTAGTCATGAAAAAATTCGACTTCGAGATTTTGGTGTATTTACACGTTTTGAGATCTTCTGAATTCATTTAACGAGATGTATGCATGTCTCTGTGTGTGTGTGTGTATGTGAGTGAACACGATAGCTTCTAAACAGGGCATTCGGTTGAGCTCAAATTAGGTTTATTATATGTTATAAACCATCGTCACAAGACCGGTATTGATTTTGGTGTGTTTAGGACTTATAGTTTTTCTGTAGGGCTACAACAAAGATTTCTTTTACATTATGGCACATGAGGGGAAATTCTTGAAAGTGCACTAGCGTTTAAACGGTACATTCGATTGAGCTGAAATTGGGCATATATGTTCTAAATTACCATCGTAAGAACGGTATTGATTTTTTGTTTAAGACTTATAGTTTTTCTACAGGGCTGCGACAAAGATTTCTTTTACATAATGGCCTACAAAGGGAAATTCTTGAAAGTCCGCTAGCACTTAAACGGTACATTCGATTAAGCTCAAATTGAAAAAACTAAGAAATTTTGCTGAATTATTCATCGATTAAAATTTATTTAAGTACTTGGTAACGATCTTAAACGTAAGTGTTCGGAAAGTCGAGTGGAATCACTGCAGATTTTTTACTTTCCGAACAAGTACCATGTAAGGAAAGTACTGTAATCACGAAAAAATTCGACTTTGAGATTTTGGTGTATTTACATGTTTCGAGGTCTTTTGAATTAATATATGCTATTTTTACGAGATGTATGTATGTGTGTGTGTGTGTGTATTTGTGTTTATGTGAGTGACCACAATAGCTCCTAAACGGGGCATTCGATTGAGCTCAAATTGGGTATATATGTTATAAATCACCGTCGCAAAACCGGTATTGATTTTGGTGTGTATAGGACTTATAGTTTTTCTACAGGGTTACGACGAAGATGTCTTTTGCATTTTGGCCTACGGGGGAAATTCTTGAAAGTGCGCTAGCATTTAAACGGTACATTTGATTGAGCGCAAATTGGGTATATATATATATATATATATATATATATATATATTATAAACCACCGACGTAAGATCGGTATTGATTTTTGATGTGTATACGACTTATAGTTTTTCTACAAGGCTACGACAAAGATTTCTTTCTATTATGGCCTATGAGGCGGAATTCTTGAAAATGCGCTAGTAATTTAAACGGTACATTCGATTGAGCTCAAATTGAAAAACCTAAGAATTTTAGCTGAATTATTCATCCATTAAAATTTATTTAAATGCTTGTTAATGGTCAATCGTAAGTGTTCGGAAAGTCGAGTGGAGTCACTCCAGATTTTTTTAAAATTCAAGCAAGCATATATATACAAATCGTCCGAAATGAAATGACTTATTTTAAAGTTGTCTACTATTGTTGAGAAAGTTATGAAATTTTGTGTAGGACATACTGAAGCTATGGGAATTTGTTTGAGCGAATAAAAGTATTAGTCCAAATATTTGCCACCAAGGGTGTTTTTTATTAAATTACACACTTAACATACATTTATGATTGTATACAAATATTATTACGAAGAAACAGTACTCTAGGAAAATGTTACGAACATGTTGTGAAACGCTGTGTTTCAGATAAGGCAAAGCTCTTGAATGTTTCAAACTCCCCAAAAGTCAAAAATCGCATGGATTGAGGTCTGGGGATCGCGGAGGCCACGGAACTGCCCCTGGTGTTGAATATTTGAATTAATTTTTTTTTCCTTATTTGCTCAAACAAATTTTCATACCTTCATTATATCCTGGAGAAAATTTTATAACTTTCTAAACAATAGTTTCGTTTGCAGGCAACTTTGAAACGGGGTCATTTAATTTAGAAAAACCTGTATATATACCGCATATCTTGGCGTATAACACGCACTTTTAACTTCAAAAGATTACTTCATTTTTTCATGTGCCTGTTATACACCGAATATAAATGCATAACAGAAAATATAAAAATAAATTCCTGGACATATTCTAAATTTACTGATGCGGGTTATACGCAGAGATATACGGTATTTATTCGACTCTCTGTATGGGTACTGTTTCCCAAAATGATATTTTAGGGAAACATAAGGTTTTCTTTTCTTTTTTATAGGACTAGTGTTCTATTTCGTTCACGTCCTCATTTTTTGTCTACCCGGTTTTGTAGACATGGTTGTAGGAAAGTTTTTTAGACATTAGCCTCACCATGGCACAGTGGTTATGTCACTAAAAATGGTAGACGGCCGAAGTGTGAAGGTCCCACGTTTGGGGCCAATCGCGCAGCTGTCGATCTAACGGTCTCGAGTTTTGGTAGGTTTTCTCCAGATATAACGTGAATACGCGTTAGAACCCCTTAGAAAGTCCTCCTACCAAGGCACTTCCACCCCTGGCAGATCGCCCTAGTGTAGCATTGCCATAATCACACACAACAACAACAACATTTGTAGACATTAACTCTCACGGCGAAAATCTTTTCAAATGTATTTGAAAGATAACGCGGAGGGGGGGATGAGAATGAAATGTTGAAAGTCACACTAGGTTTGATATTTTTGACAATTGATCGCCAAGTTTGCTGCCATAAAATAACTTCAAAACCGAACCAAACTTAAAAAAGTATAATTAGAATATGCCTTTCGAAGATTGTAAAAAATAGTTTTAGTAGGCGATTTCAGCATAGATTTCAAATTCAAAGATGTGGTTTATGGAACTAGAAAGACGAGCATGGCACACTCATGGATTATTCCAAACACAATTTAAGACCCCCACGGAGGGCACCCCACCCATCGGCCTAGAGCCCTCGAGTAGCTAATCGGCCGTAATCCCACAAACAAAACCAAACACAATTTAATTCATTTTCATTCCAAACAGTGTTTAAAATGGTGTAGTATAGTTGGAATAGACTTGTCGGAGATTGTAAAACAGTTTCAGTAGGAGATTTTAAGATGGATTTCGATTCCAAAGATACGTTTTATAGAACAAGATAGAGTTAACTCCTGTTTTAATGCTACAACTTTCGTCAGCCTAAAAAATCGCCGCACATTGGCGAGCTTTGCAGTCATGGGTCTCTAGGACTTATACACAAGTTTTAACGTTCAAAAAAAGAACTAGATTAAAAAGAAAGTGAACAAGCGATAAACGCACTAGTTTAGGAGCTTGAAGACACTTAATTATTAAAACTACATTAATTTGAAACCCGAAATAAATAAATAAGTTCTGGAATGTTGCACTTTCATGTTCCAAATCGCCATTAATTTTACTTCTAAATTACGGTTGCCACATAATTAAAAAAATCATCGGGGTAACTGCATACGTTTAATTATCGCCACTTTTGCGAGAGTCGGGACGTTAAAGTAGAAATGAACACAAGAAAGACAAACACGGTACACTCATGGATTATGATGCACATTCCAAATAGTATTTAAAACGGTGAGGTACATTTGGAATATGCTTGTCGGAAATTATAAAACAGTTTTAGTAGGCGATTTTAAGATAGATTTCGATCCAAACATGTGTTTCATGGAACAAGGGAGAAAAAAACACGGTACACTCATGAATAATGATACACTTTCATAAGGAAAGAAAATAGGGAAGACGCGTGGATTATGATACACTTTTAATATATAGCGAGCGCTATAGTGCTTATTTAAAATATGAAAGTGTTTCAGACTTCCTTAATTTTGTTTTCAACGGATGGCCACTTGCCAATTAGGCGTTGTCCACTACAACTGCCCGAAGTTTTTGTGGCCATTTTATTATAGGGGTGCACAGTGGGCGGCCAGATTTACCCCCTTTGAAGGTACGGACTAGTTCGCAGCCGGACGCAATTCACGATAGAATGGTTTTCAAGCCAATACAGCACATGGGCGTCTCCCCCCTGAAATGAGTCGGTGCATGACCGACCAGGGAGATCTCATACTATGACTTACACATTTTTATGAAGAGATTATAGTTTATTTATTTTATCTTCCCATATCGAACATGACATGACACAATTTTATTACATGGAACACCTAGACCATTCAAGGCTACATTTTCAGTTTCTTAGTTACAATCCTTTTTTTGTTGAAACATTAAAAAAATGGGGCCTCCATGTGAGGCGTGGTCACGTCAAAAAAAATAATTTTCTTTTTTACAACATAAATAATAAATCAGCAATAGGTGTACATAGATAAAAAATGAGATAACAATATAAATTGGTGAAGAACAAACTTTAGACACAAAACACACAAAAGCAGTAATTAGAATAGTGGTTGCAAAGTTTCTAGTCGGTATCTAAGAGTAAGACCGCGTTGGATCTTTTACAGTTTACTTCTTCTCGAAAATTGTAATCTGGTTGCTCAGCCAATAGTTCGTTCGAAACATTACCGAGATTGGAGAAGAAATTTTTACCAATCTGATGGACAATTTTTCTAAAGGAAGGGATCCCGATATCTCGCCGAATAACTGTATTAGTCAGGTACCTGTGTCCATGTCGTATTCGGGAGACAATTCAGTTGTGTTTTCGAGATAATATAGCTAGATTGGTTTTGGCGATATATCCCCAGATGATTTGGCTGACGTAAGTCGCCGCAGGACGCACTATGCATTTATATAATTTAACTTTATTTTGACGGCTGACAAGTGCTGTGTATGAACTTCGGGGGATGCCGTTAAGAGGCATTGCAAGTGCAAATCGGTCAAAATAAAAAAACAGTTTCCATCACCATCTCAGAATTTCATGAATTTTTTTTCTTGTGTTGCCTTACAAAAGAAAAGAACAAATCTGAAATATTTTTGATTTACCTCGTTTAGTTTTGAAGTAATGGGGGGTCGAAGTCCCTCAAACGAGCGACGTAGAAATAATTTAGGGCCATATTTGCCACTTTATTGTCGCGACTGTGACTGGCTCTGAGGTGCTTCAGAGAATTTTTTCTTTTTATCTGATAATATACCTTGGATATTATTAACATCTCAAATTGAAAATTCGTTCGAAAATAGTCAGAACCCCTAAATAAGGGACCCCCAAATACCTCATATTTCATAAAAATATTCTTTTAAAAATGCTTTAAATCTTGGCTCTGACGTGATACAGAAAAGAATTTTGCACAGTGCAGTTATACGTCCTCATATAAAGTGAATACAATGTGAAAATCTTTTGAAGGCTACCAGGACCCCACGGTACGGGGCCCCAAAGATGGTATTTAGCGCTAATTTATACAATTTCGAAGCATTGGTACAGCTGAAGCCGACTTCCCACAGCCGAACTATTGGCATGGAGATGTTGTATCAACATAGTAGTTTCATAGTATGAAAAATTTGAAGGCACGACTGTTTCCAAGAAAAAACCCAAATAGTACCTGTCTATTTGGGACATTCCACTAGCAAGCATGGGGACATTTCGGCGTTGCTTTTAGAAGTTTAATCTACTGTAGCAATATTGAAAATTAAACTTATCCTCCATGCATCACAAATATATCCTCCATATATCATAAATAGTTCTTTTACAGGGGCACTTATAAGAATTACATTACGTTGTATGGGGATCTCTGTAACTACTGAACCGATTCGAATTTTTTTTTTCTCTGATAGAAAGCTACACTATTCCTGAGTATTATAGGCTACCTTTCAGGATGCATCATAACTAATTCTTTTACATGGACACTCAAAAGAATTCTAATACATTACGCTATATGGACATCACTGTAACTACTGAACCTGTTCTAAAGATCTTTTCACGTAAAGCTACACTATTCCTGAGTAATATTGGCTAAAATTCATGCTTGTAGCCCAATTTACAGGAACACTCCACTCAAAATAATTCAGCATTTTACATTATTTCTGTTTTTAAATATAATTTTATTTGCAGACTAGTGAAAAAAAAGTAGAAATTTGCTAATATTGAGCTGAACTTTTTCTAGACAGTGGAATAGAAAAAGTTATTTTACTGTGGAAGGGTCTTCGCTTTATCAGAAGTAGATGGGACTGCTACCATGAAATATTTGCATACAATACCTGACTCTCATCCATTAAATGGCCCCTACGAGATGACACAAAAACAGTCACTATAGACAGGATATTTTTTTGTTCAAATGAATTTGCTTCTGTTACTCCATCTACGATTGCTAATATAAAAAGTATCAAAGCAGCTCACAATAAATAGTACATCAGACTCCATAATAGAATTTAGTAAATAACCTGAGAATTTGTTCTTGACAATTTGGCTGTAAAATATTATTGAAGTCAGAAATAAATGATTTAGAATTTCGACTATTTCTTTTATTCACAATAGTATTTACATTTTGTTTATTTTAAATAAGATATGGTATGCGTAAAGTTGATTAATTTAGATTCTTTTTTCGCATTTCGTGAATGTGTCGACAATATTTACCAATTATTTTGAGTGTTCCTGCAAATTATGCTGCATGCATGAATTTTAGCCTATGCTGCTGAGGAATAGTGAAAACATCTTTAAAATCGGTTCAGTAGTTACAGATATCTACATATAGCGAAATATATTTAAATTCTTTTGAGTGTCCCTGTAAAAGAACTAGTTATGCTGCATGCTGAAAGGTAGCCGATAATAATCAGGAATAGTGTAGCTTTCTATCAGTGAAAAAAAATTTCGAATCGGTTCAGTAGTTACAGAGATCCTCATACAGCGTAGCAAAGCCATATCCCGGGGGGACCAGGGGGTCTGTCCCCCTTCCTCCCGAAATTTATAATTTTGTTAACAGAACAATAATAATGATGCCTTTTTCATCTTTTGGTCCCCCCCCCCCCGAAATTTTTTTCTGGGTACGGCCATGCAGCGTAATTTAATTATGAGTGCCCCTGTAAAAGAATTATTTGTGATATTTGGAGGATATATATACAGAATTAGTTAATTTTCAATATTTTACAGTCGATTAAACTTCTAAAAGTAACACCGAAATGCCCCCATACGGATCAGTGGAATGCCCTAAATAGGGAGGTTGAACTAAAAGTAATTCTATGTGAAAATTGTGGTGGGCTATTTTCTGAGAGTTTAGTTTGATTTTCCTGAGTGTTCCATCCACTATAACGCACGCCGTTGGCTGTTAGATAGTCTTGTATAGCAAAATTATATACGGTTAGAAATGGGTAAAAATGAAATAGATAATATTAGAAATAGGTGTGTTTCTGAAAAACAAAGTAGATCAATACATTAGTGATTAACATCAGCTGACAGCCCCCCCCCTCCTTAAAATTATGCCCTAACATCTAGCACTCGCAGCTAGTTTATTCATATAGTACATAATTTAAGAGTTATAATGCAAAAAAAATGTAAACAAAACGAAATAAAAAAAGAATAAGTAAAAAAAAAAGGGGGGGGGGTGATTTGCAGTTTTCCGCGCGAAACGTATTTAGTGTAGATATTTCCAAGTCTCAAACTTTAATTTACATTATTTTCACTGGTAATACAAATAACTGAAAACTTTTATGGTTTTATTTTTTTTTTCGGAAAATTTTCCGCCACTATTTTCTTTAAATAAATAGATGTCTCATTAAATCCAAACACGTAAATACGACTAACAGCGGTGATGGAAGACACCCTCTCCATCCTTAAAACAATCTCAAATGTTGTTAGCTATGATACGTTAGATAATGCAAAAAGAACTATGTTGCATTTTACAATTTTAATCTTTTATGTGCATTTGACCGGCATAGCAGTAAATAAGCTTAAAAAGATTACGGCCAGAGTATTTTAGATGAACGCAATGCGTTACATTTAGATTTAGAGTCCCTTAGGATTGCACTTCTAATACAAAAATATTTTCCCCTAAATTTCGTTCTCTTAAATATGCATCAGCGGAGACTTTGTGTGAAAAATGAGTTGGAACTTGTTCACATTTTAAGTAGGGAGAAAATAAGGATTTGAGAAACGAATTAAAAAGAGCTTTTAGACAGTGCTAAGCGAATTGTTTCTGTGTTCTAGCTGAAGTCAGAAGACAAATGGTGTTTTAATTCTTTCAGGCTTGGTGCTTTAAATATTAAGTTGCTGCCAGACATGAAAAATTGCGTTAGGGAAGAGGCTGGTGCTAACAACTGAGTAAAAATTTAAATATGCTTCCTGAAAAATGCTCTCCTTGAAACTTTTAAAACAATTTACATTAAGTTTTTATTTGATTCTGCCGGATTACTTTTCTATCATGAATTTAAGATTCTACTTCTATGTTTTTCGATGACTTACATATGTCTATAACGTATCTCTATTGTTTTGTTTCGATAGAAAATGAAATTATGTAACTATTGATTCTAAAAGAAGTTTACAACACAATATATTTGCTTCTTCCATACAAATTTGATCTAGAACAAAGTAATTTTCAGTTCCTTTTTAGAAGTAGGTATTCCAACATTTAAAGTTCTTTTTTTTTTTCTTTATGTGCGCACAATTTGCAATTTGGAAACTTCATAATTATTCGGATATGCTTTTTAATGGTAATTCATTCGTCCATTCGTATTCTAGTTGATAAGAACAAAATAGCATTTGGAAATGAATTTATATGCCGACATTTTACATGCGATTAATTTATTTACAATGGACGTCCGTTTTTATGAGCTTTTACGGCATTGCAGATATGTAGTCTTGGACATTTATCCCCAATGACTACTCGATTTCATGGACTCTTTGAGTGGTCCGTTACATTTGCGTAAAACAAAGCAAGTATGTAGCAAATAACTCCTAAGCCTTCCCCACTTATCAGATGATATTTTACTACTATAATTAGAATCTCTGAACGTGGCACAGCGGACATTTTGATTTTAAATAAAACTATTTAAAAATTGTGGTGACTAATCTTCCGAAAAAACGGAAGAGTTCACCGTCATGGTAATACGTTTTAGGTGGAGTCTGATACAATTTTATTTAAAATTTTGTATTATTTATTTCTTATTGTTTTTTAAATGTAGTTTGCCAGGAATTCATTGCAACTAGCAGTCAACGCTTTTCATAGGTTTTACAATGCTGTTTACGAAATTTGAGAACAATAATAATTAATGAAAAATGATAACGTTAAGACATTTCCAGAACCAGGAATGTCACTTCCGCGCATTTTAGAAACATTTATGTCCCAGAAGAAAATTCTAAATTTATTAAGGCCTTATTTTTGAAGCAAATGTTATTTTATAAATATTTTACTTCATGAGATTTTGCATCATAAATATGACCGTACGAGGTACTCAAAAATTTTTTAAGGATCTCTTCACGAGTTGCAATCGACATTATCACAGAGCGGCTGCCAATTTTTGGGCTTTTTCCTGTAAATTTTCCAAGGCTATCATAAAGAAAATTGATTAATTTAATCTTTAATTTGCTGAATAAAACTTCTGGTGTGATCATCCGGTAAAATCTTAAAAGTAAGAAGCTACATTATCAGCGAAAAACCTTTGATAGAACATGTTCGGGGAAAAAAAAAACATTGTATCGAAATATGATTGTGTTTTTGTACTAATTATAACATTAAAAATCATTTATAATTTTGTATACGTACCATTAGTGTAATTATGAGGGAGCTAAGCCCTCCTTTAAAGATTTTAGCTGCTTTAAGGAAGTTTACATGGACCCCTATAGTGGTAGGCACATGAAAGCCACAAAAGAGAAGCACTCGTCATACTCTTTGAGCTTTACAAATGATTTATTTCTTTTTTTTTTTAAATATCAGTGCGTGTAGTTTTTCGGTAAAAAATTCTCGTTATATTAAAAATGACTCACCTTGTTATATTTTATTATGTCACAAACATAGTTAATATCAGAATGCAATTTTTAAACGAAATATTCGATCATTAATTAGGGCTCAAAGTTAAAGTCTGATTCATAAAAGTCCAGGAGGAATGGGCCTTCGTGATTTTTAACTGGCCGGCGCCAGTCTTAATTTTTGATTCAAGCGATGGGCCGGACTTGTAAATTTCGGCCCATGCAGCTCTCTAGCACGTATCATTAACATGCAGATGAATTTCGGTGTAATTAATTTACTTAATACATGCGTATGAATTCGAGACCTAACTTTTTAACTTAGTAAAAAAGTATTAAATATTTGGTTCCAGGAGGAAGTATCGATTTTACCTATTGAACTGTATACGTGAAGGAAATCTCTTCATGTTTCTAGGTATGTCATAGGTTGGCCATAGGTATAACTTAATCAGGGAAAGGGGAGAAATTACCTCCCCGCTACTAAAATTTATGAAAATTCATACTAATATGTAATATTGTAGAAAATACTATTTTCTATCATACAAAATATCCCTCACCTCCCCCAATCTCACGTGCCAGTTTACGCCGATGAGTTGGCTATTTACTTTAAAAAGTGATTATTCGCTACATTTACATTTCTCTTGAATCCAACGTATTTTTTTTATAAATAATGAAAGCCCTGAGACTATCAGCCCGTTCCACGCATAAAATCTTTTATGTTAAAACTGAATAGCCAAGGATTAAAATACCTGTAGTGCTGCCATCTAGTGGTGTATTTAGAAACTTACTATTATTAGATACTAATAACTTTAGTTTCATTCCTTTAAATGTTGGCTCATTATGTATTTTGACTTTCTTTAGAATATACACTCAAAGAATCAGAACACAATCAAAATTCTGCCATAGTAACAGATGATATTATTTTACCTTATCATACGTAAAGAATGCAATGCATTTGGAAATGAATTCGTAACCTGCTTTGTCTTGAACTTTACAGAAAGGTTCAGTTCAGACAGTGAAAATTTCCTCCAAGAAAATATTTAGTATATGCTGCCATCTATAGCAAAAAGGGAGAACTCATGAACCAAAGGTACCACATCTTTAAAATAAAATCAATTGTACTAAAACATGATTTTCTTCGTGCACACGATAAGATTTTTGAATAAGTTCAGAAAATTATCTACCAATCACTATATGAAATAAAATTGAAAATATTTGTTTCAGTGAACTCTAATTAAGATACAAGAAGTCATTTCTCTTAAAGGAATGGGAATTTAGTTTATAGATGCAGCTAACAGTTTCCAACTACCACTTTCCTCTTAATATCAGTTTACTCTTTTATATAATTATAAAAAGTACCAGCTGCTTCCTTATGAGTTTTGTTACCTAAATCTTGAAATCCCAATTCCCGAAAGTAAAAGGCTCTCTATATCTATTGTTCATTTTCATGAGGTAAATGCGTAAGTATTTATTGGATTAACGCAAAAGCAACAATACTTTCTGATTAATGGTGAGGGGGGAGGCTTGTATATGTTTATATGCTCTTTTTATACCTTTATAGGCATTTAAGATTAATAAGTCAAAATATTCCGGGTCTTCATTACTTGCAACGCCCATGCTATCATAAGCTAGCAAGAATAGACTCATTTTTTCCCTAGAAGATAAAGTTTGCTTTTGGAGGCAATTACAGCTGGCGCTAGAAAAAAACATTTAACAAAAATATGTCAACACTCAATCTATTTGATCTTTGTTCACTTAAAATAAATAACTTCATGTTCAATTTTCATTATTCACAGAAATCGAATTTCATGCTCTTCTCGAAATGTGCGGACTTTTCCATTCGAACAATTTCGTTTCGTGGGAGCGGAATTGGTATCCCTCTTATACCAATCAGTTTACTTATCTTATACGAATCAGTTATGCAGAGTAAATCCTTTTATAATTCTATTTTATCCCACAAACGACACTGATGTCGTATATGCAATAAAACAGACTAACTAAAATGATAGATGTTTTCATCTCTTGATCCAAATTTTAGAGCCGTCTGGGCGTAGCTGAACTCCTCTAAAACATGCCCGTAGCTGCCGAAATGTGCGGAATATAATTAACCATTTTTCGTAAATCAGTGGTCCCCAGCTCGCTGACCGGTACCGGTCCGTAAGTCAAGTGGTACCGGGTTGTCCAAGAAATATCAAATTATTTCTATTTTATTTAGTGCGGTGAATTTCTCTCGGGTTTAGATGCTGTGCTAATGTATTCCTTTACAAGAGATGAAATCTTGTAACTATTTCAAATAAGTTTATTGTTTATTAAACATTTTAAGATTAATTGTCACCAGTTAAATTCCTATTACCATTTCTGACAACTTAAATGTGTGTTTTCCGCAGTGACAATTACCAAAATAACCATTCACTTCTTCTCATCTTTGGAAGAATTCAATGGGAGAGCTGAAACGATAGGTGGCGCTGCTTATATTGTTTACAGGTTTTCCTTTCCCCAAACTAGTTTTTTCAAATTAATTTAATTTAACAGCAATAACTCTTATCAAATACTGGTGTCAGAATGTAAAACTGATAAAAACTTAGCATAATAACATATTCATATAATAAACACATTTCAAGTGAAAAACCAAATCTACTAAATTTAGAACTCATGATAAATGTGCATGAAAAACTTACAATGATGATTTCTTTTAAAATAAAATATCTTTGAAATGTTAATGTACATATTGTTTTGGTAAGCGTATAAAATAATCTGATGCATTCATAATCAGCTGTTAATTTATAATAAGTTTTAGATAAATTTAGTTGCTTTGTTTTCTTACTTGAAATTTATAAAGACAAAACTAAAGTTCTGCAACTAAATTTTTAAATCTTTTTTAAGTGGAGAAATTATTATATATATATATATATAAGTATATTATTTAAAAAAAAGGTGGAATGGGCTTGAATTGAAAATAAACTATTTTCAAAATGCAGTCATTAGTTGTTTTAGATTATTTTTTAAACGATTTAGAGGAGGAAAACACATTAAACATCCATAAATGGTTAAAAATTTATCAACAATATGCATAATACAAAGTTTTTATCAATTTTACATTCTAACACCAGTATTTGTTAAGAGTTTTATTTAAATAAAAAAAAAAATTAATTTATTTACCCTATGCTACTGAAGAATTTAAAGACACTCCTTGTTTCACCTCTCCTGTAGCATTCTTCCAAAGAAGGTAGGTAGCACCAGAACTAAACGACGGAGTAAACTGGACATGAGCGTTACAGACTTAGGTGTCATTGTCTCCTATTAAACAACAACAGATGGAATAGACTCGTTGCAAAGAACGAGCTCAGTGTTCTCATTTATTTAGCATTCTAGAGATTTAAAATGTTAAATCACTTTATATTCATTGTTTTGTGTAACAGTATTTCATTAAGAAGGCATGTTTAAGTACGATGAAATAAAAATTATTACATCAAAACAACCTAAAATATTAACAATCAACAGCGCCCACCCCCCTCAGCGGATCACGGTAAACAGTATTTTCTTTACATAAGTTTATGAAAAAACGATTAATCCACAAATTTAAAGAGCGAAAATTTACAATTTTGAATGTTCACAGTTACTATTTAAGAAAAGTAGTTTGCACGCAACAGGGTCTTCAGCACCTTTTTGGGGATTTTAGCCACTCCCAACTCCCAGACAGCTTGAAATCTCTCACTGCAGACTATTATCAAGACATTAATCAAGTTTAGTATATATATGAATGCGGTTAATACAGGATAACAAAATCTCAATGAAAACAATTCGGAAAAAGATTAAAAATTGGCAGTTAAGCATTTGGAAAGAGAGAAAAATGCAAGTTTGACTATTTTTTTTTTTTTTTTTAGTACAAGACGATGATTTATTTAAGGAGAAAGAAATATTTTTAAAATGCGCGATATTACTATTGTTACTATTTTCACGTGTATGACGTCTAATCAGAAGATTAGACGTTAATTTAGGAATGTTTGTTGAGATTCATATTTAAATTTAAGTATTTCATATCCATGAATATCCCAAATGAGGGCATAAAGCAACTCTAAGCGATTTGTTATCTCGCAAGGTATCTTTCTTAAAATAAACTTATGGGGGAAAAAATAAAATACGGAAAATGAAGAGAGAAATGAAAGGCACAAAAGAAAGAGAGAAAAGAGAAGCATATGAAACATAAAGCAGTTACCTCTGAAAGGATCAAACTGCGTATTTTAAACCTTTCCCTTAAAGTCCTTATTCTCGACATTTCATTGTATCACAACATGAAATCATCATTTTCCAAATACTTATTTATTTTATTTACTAAACCTTTCCTTTAAAATCTTTATTTTCAACGTTTCACTGTACTGCAACGTGAAATCAACCATTCCCAAATACTTATTTACTTTATTTGTCTTTTGATCAAGCAAAAATATAGACCACGAATCTTTCTTTTGTGGCTTTATATAGAAAATCAAGAAGGATGATCCCAATAATGACACATGAAAAGCAACTGCAATGATCCCAAACACATGAAAAGCAACTGCATAAAAGAAACACGAACTGTAATTTTTATACCATAGATGGATGAATAACAGCTCGTTTATAAAGTTTATTCTTTTGTTTCATAAATAAATTCTGATTCTTGAACAATTGAAAGCTAAGATTTTCGGGAAGTTTTATGTTTTATTCTTAGTGATCTTCTAACAAGAAATATTTTCGGCCAAAAAGTACTTGCTAATAAAGTTTTAGAAAAAAATAAGAAAACGAGTTTGGCTTTTTTAACATGTTCGCTTATTTTTTATTATTATCAAGTTTATTTTATTGTTATATGATTGCATATTTTAATGTTAACTGATTCAAAAGATTATATTTTGCTTTATTTTATTCGGTTTTACCTGTTTATTTAGTAACAGAAAATTAAAACTGTGAGCTAACAATTAAATGTTCTCGTTTATGATTATTATGCAATATAATAAATACAATAATATGTATTTGAGGCAAAAAACACCGGGAATTATTTATAATTGAATTTTATAAAAGTTTGTAAAGGTATTGTTGGATGTTTTAGAGATAGTGCAAGCAAATGCTTTTAATAAACGTTGTTTTTGATGATCGTCAACACCATTCTACCAAAAATTTGTCTTTTGCCTACCGTGTGTCGCTGGTGTTGCAATTGAAAATTAATTTTTTTTCTCTTTGTTTCTTAAAGTTCAGTTCGACACTACCTAGAAATCTAACAATGCTACCTTTGTAATAAGTCAAATATTGGCGCAACAGCCTCTGCGGGGCCAAGGCCTGCGCTGCCCAAGCGCACCTTCGCGACCATATGCTGTGGATTGCGTCTGCATATGCCTCGGCCAGGTGGTCAGCCTGACGTGAAGCCCCCAGGGTTTGACCCCAAGCAAGCTTGGTCCTCATTTTATCGACCCACTGATCGACCCCAGTTTTATTCTGAAAAAATAAAACTATTTAAAACTTCTCATGATTGCTACAAATATTAGAAAATATCCGAAGTTGAAGGCAAAAATTAAAATACGTTTGTGACACTAAATAATTAATTATGATCCATTTCTGTATCATATTATATAATTAGTGATGATTAAAAGTTACCACTTGTCGTAAAATTAATTTTTCAATCTTAAATAATTATAATATTTTATGTGTGAGAAATTCGCCGCAAATTTAAAATAGTTTTAGTTTCTGAACTTAAAACAAGATTCGAAGATGATTTCAAAGCTTGAGTTGTAACTATTTCATTATCTGGTGATGGAAATTTGTTTTATGCTTTTCGATTTAGCGAGCTATTTTAGGGGACAATGCAATTTTGTAAAAACAAAGGTCAACTGTTATACATAATTTCAGCTCTTAAAACTGCAGAAACAATGCTATTCAGAAAGCAGCATTATGGCATCAAAGCAGCCAGAACTAAACCGATAAAAACATAAAACTCGGAAAAGCAGAATGCTATACACCGAATTTATTAACGCCTTTCAATTTAAGTTCTGCCAAAATATGAGCATCCTTGCTATTCACGCTAAAAACAAATCAATAATGATGTTTATATTTAATCCACGCAATTGCATTTGTTTAAATAACGATCTTGTGTGTCATACGTGTTTGCCTGTGCTGCTATTGGCAGTGAACCAAATCCGGGGGTTGAGGTACTGATCATCTGCTCTTGACGTTTATGATAAAGGCATAAATAACCACGGGGATCCCAATTAATATGACTTAGAAATTCATTAAATCTATGTTACTGCGTCGGTGTTACGCATGGTGTATTTAAAGGATACTTACTAGATGTGTTGCGATTTTGAAAGGATATTAACACTTACGTTTCAAGAACTTTACTCTGGCTTGCTAAACAGCAGCGGAATTTGTACCTGGAATGTAACCTCGGTTTAACGAATAACTGAGGATATAAGGATACCACATAAGACTAAAACTTTTCCTTATGTAGAGAGTGGATAACTTGGTAAGAAATCTCAAATAATTGTGATTAGTCACCGTTTCTTCAGTACAAAGTCTAACAGGAAAGGAATCTGTGTGCAATTTGAGGACCAATTCTCGCTGCAATAAAAATTACTATTTGACTCTGTCTGTGTTATTTTTCTGCCGTCTGATTCGACATGCTGGTAAGTTGACGTGTGTTATCTGTATGAGCTGTCATAGTACACGAAATTTCTGTATTGTCACTGTCAGCAATAAATATTCAAGTTTGTCCTCTGATTGTAATATACTTCTGAAGATGAAACTGGTCAGATAAGTAAGACTGGTTAGTTAGAGATAAGTAGAAATAAATATCATACATAATTTTATTTTGTCACATGTGAATTCTGTCGGCGCTGACAAAGAATCCAGTTGTTCCATTTGAAACAGCTATTTCCTTTTATCTAACTTCACAATGTGTGAATTTTTATACATTTGTTACAATTTACTTTCAACAGAGAACTTCGAAACTATTTAATAGGAAAAATATTTTAACTGAAATCCCAAGCACTAACAGCATTACTTTTCATCTTACCTCACCAGACGAGTTTGAATAAACACTACAGTGATCTACTTATACCACCAGTAGCACTAGTGCAAAAGTAGCATAACTTGTTTAAAAGGCGTTCAAACGGCGTCTTTTGAACGCCTTCTGAACGTTTTTGGTGTTACTAGGGACTATAATTGCCTAGTGCCTACGGCACTACTACATTTCATAAATCAGTAAACCATATTACCTTATTGATAGTTCAACATATTCCCCCCCCCCAAAAAAAAAAAAAAAAAAAAAAAAATCCAACAACAAAAAATTCGCAGAGCATTAAAAATCCACGAATATAATATTCTTTAAAAAGAAAACCGATTTTAAATTATTTCGCCATAACTACATCACAAAAATTCGTTTATTCGGAAATCCTAACAGCTTTGTCAAAGCATCATTTACGTGCTCTTAAAAACTGAAGAGCTCCGTTAATTTGTCATTGATCATATCATCAGGACTTGACCAAATTAGTATGCGACCACATCTAAGATATATCTTTCCAATAAAAAAGTCATCAAAATGGGTCCATGTGTTAGAAAATATTTGCTCAACATACAAAAAAGTCGGCTTAAAAAACACAATAATTGAGATTTCTATTCAATAGTAGTAAGGTCTCTCATTCTCTCACTCACTATCGCTCTCTCTATCAGATTCTGGCCAACTATAAAACTTATCTTTAAGCAAAGTTCAGTTTTGGAACTTAATTTTTGCCGACAAACTTGGCAATAAATCGCCATAAATGACCAATTCCAAGTTTTGCGGTTTTTGCCAAACAATGCAACTGCCAAATACTATAGTTGATGGTTTAAAAACATGACGTATTCCTGATGTTCTGAATGATAATATCACCAAGCCGACCAAATTAATATGGAACCATGCATAAGCACCCCCTTTCAAATAAAAAATAATTTGTGAAATTTGCCATGTGGTAAAACATTATCACTAAACATACATAAAAAAATTACTTGGACCAACTGATAACTTCCTCTGTTTGGAAGTCTGTTAACAGTAAAAATGTCCTGACTCCATAACATGTGATTTATTGTATAAAAAATATAAAACGAGATATATTTAACGCAAAACTAGAAATACCATTTGAAATCAGCAGAAACGTAAAAGAACTTCCCTCCAGTTCATTATATGCAATTTTTTACAAACTTTTCCCTAGATCAAACCAATCTATTCTAACGTAGACATGAAAACGAATACTCCATTTGGAACAGCGAGAAATCCTGCAAATGATACTCCTCCATTTGTTTTCACTTCAAGATTAAAACCCTTCTAACATTTACCTCCAATGGGAATGACAAAAGTATCCATATGATGTTCTAAAATTGTCCTTTCTTTAAGTTAAACACTATTTTCAAAGATTGAATATAGGGTCATTAATGACTAAGCGAAAAATTGTTTTCGCTTAGTCATTAATGACCCTTTATTAGAAAGTACGCATTGGTCAAGGAGTTAGAAAGTACGCATTGGAGTTAGAAAGTACGCATTGGTCAAGGGAGAAAACTCGGAGGAAAAGAAAAAAATTATTTCAAATTCCATTACGTTCCGGTAACACGAAGAGAAGTTCACTTAAATTCGATACTCCGAAAGAATACAAATTTATCGTTATAAAGTAAAATAAAAGAAGAAAAAGGAAGCAAATTTTTATGTTATTTAATCGCATACTTATACCATACCACAGATGCCAACACATATGACAAACACTTTTTACGAACAGTACTTTTTAAGTAAGAAAGTTGCAATTACGTGCGTGCGAATGACAGCCAAACACTAAAATATCTCCAAAAAGTTATTTTATTAGGTTGTAACGAAAGTTTCCCGCCACCGAAAACTTCGTCAGCACACAGTTCTCGTTGGCGTATTTGCTCATATTTTGTCAAACGATTTTTGGCATTTGAAAGAAAGAGGTTTACTTTATAACACTGCGTTGTGAAATCTGTAAAAAATATAGTTATCATTAAGTATAAGGTGTCTCAAATAGAACTATCACTCTAGCTAGAGGATTAGAACCATCATTTACTTCCAGTTGTGTTGCAAAAAGTCAGCTACATAATATCAACGAATTATGAGTACAGCTTCAAGTACTATTGTTGTATCATGTGACACTGTGCAGGTTTGGTACCGAAAGTTCAAAAACAGTTATCTAAGGAGTTAGAAGTTAGTATTTCAGGCAGATATGGCGGAAAACTTTCGTTACAACCTGATACATTCAGTGGTTAACCGCATGCTGTACATGTTGTCAACTGGGCTACACTGAAAGCAAAAATTACTTTATAGTTAAGAAGTATACTGTTCTCCATAGAAATGGTAAAGCACTTTAATGTTATATTCCTTAAAAATAACTAGGCAATGTAAATTAAAAAAATAAATTAATTATGAAAAATGACTGCGTAAGAAATTATTTTGTTGATTTTTAAAAATTGACACTTTTTAAAATTGTCAAAAAAAATCTCAGTAAATTCCCTATGCACTAATGGGATGACTTAAAATTTTCAGCCTTTCATCATACAACGTCTCAGAGATATCTTTATACAAAGACGATCAGGGAATGAATTTGAATATGAATGCTTATTTCCAGAGTGCAAAAATTTATTTCCTATCGTAATTTCTGTGACTACTAACATGCGATCTTCCCACGTGACCTCTCCTCCCCCGCCTTCTATAGCCATTCAAAAGAGGTTAAAGCCAGGCATATACTTATCTTCATTTCTCTTTTTGCAATATAATTATCGAAATTTATTTATCACCACATTAGTATATAGGGCACATTTTACTAAATAAGAATTTTTTGTAAATGGGCGTATACAAATTTTAAAAGTGTCACTTGGAAAATTAACAAATTTTTTCTTGACGAAGGTTGTTTTTTCCTACCTTGTATTAAATATGTTTTATTTTACATTGCCCATTATGTGCAATGGTTATAGAATTAAAGCGTGTTTCTACCGTTTTGGAACACCTTGTACGAATGATCTGAAAGGATATGCGATATGAAATAATTGTTAATTTTTGTATATGATATTTTGTATATATAGTATTCTTTCATTTTAAAATAAATAAACCACTAATGAGTAAGATCAAATTACTTCATGAGTTTGACATGCTAAGTAGAAGTTATTTGTATTTCATAAAAAAATGCTGTTTCTATTTCAAATGTTAGTAACTTTTATTGCATTGGCCAGAATATATTATGGGTCTACCTGCACAACTTTTTATTACTTTAAATATGCTCCACCCATCACATGTTTAAGTAATTGCTGCATATTACAGTTGAATACGTACGTTATTTTTGGTCTATGTAACTCTATATATCTAGATTTTACTGAATTTGATGAATATGCAATTATAAAATCGAATAATTACGAAAGTTTAAAGCGGAAAAATTTTGCAGGAAATTGTTAATAAATTAAAAAAATATATTAAATGCACTGTTGAAGTATAACCACCACATTCCTCTAACAGTAAAACTGTATATAGAATTTTAAATTTCTAAAAAAGAGCCGCCGCAAGTAGTAATAGAAATTTTCAAGTACACTGCTCTGTAAAAGAGCGGTAGTGATGCTAACAGTATTTTTTTTTCTCTAGTGCGCACGGAAAGCTGCCTGTTGCCTCCTAATTTTCATATGTGAAATGATCGTGAAATCCCCACTTTTCATGGTTCGAAAGTAACGGTCCATCGAATAATGGTGGAAGGAAACAAAACTCAAAGAGGGAAATAGCAAGAATTCAGATGAATTTCACTAGCCCGCACACCACGGAGTTCAGAAATTTCACTCACCCCAATCGTTAGTACAGCATTCGTTACGGATTTTCGGAGAATTCAAATTTGTGGGCTGGTGAAATGATCAGCTCGCACACCACGGAGTTTGGAAATTTCGCATATACCATATATCAATAGCCATGATTTCTATTTCAGACATAGTTGCGGTTATACGATGTTACTTCTAATGCCGTCTGGGGACGGCGTAGGGACACCAGTTTCCATATAGGTCAGAGATGCACAAAATTTATCGGCTTAGCTCAGTATCTCCTAACTTAGAAACGATTCTCGATGAAAGACCAGAATCTGGATTGGCACCCAGAAAGATATCGTTTGAACACGGAAGACATTGGGCCATGACACATTAGCATGCACGGTTCTACAGCAATCTAGGCGAGATGTGACGTCACCCTTTCAAATGTTGAACATGATCGTCGCCAATTCACATTGGTGCTTTGTGGGAACCTAGCTTTAACGGACTGAACCACTGAGGAAGGCGAATACATAAAGCATTGTGCTTTGCTTGCCTTGTGAACACGAACTAAAACTAGAATTTAAGGAAATCAGTTAGTTTGTATCTGAAAACCCTAACTAAATAGCAAAAAAAATCTTCACAATTTCGTTTCCTTATTTGAAAAATTACAATTATTTATTAAAAGCAATAATTGTCAATGAAACAATTTGTTCTTAACAACAGTTAATGTTTTTTCTATTTTCTGTATATATTTATCTATATGTTTAGAAACTAGATCGAATCAGTTTTAAAAATGTAAACAGTTTTCAACTTATCTATTCATTTGAACCCTGTGTTGAATTTATATCACGAAAGAAAGGCAGCACTCTCAGTTATCTATTTTCCTTCTTCTAAAGAAAATCTTTTATGAATAAAAGAAATCACTTTAAATTCTTACGTTTCTACATTTAAAAAAAATCTTTAACTTATTCAACCATTTTCTTAGAGAACAAACACATCTTTATGTATTTCAATACCTGCGGTATGGATTCCTGATAGTGGCATTTTCCATCAAGAAATAATGTAAAGTCTTTCAATGAAAATTTCTGAACTGTCACTTTCAGGTTTGCTGTAGGAAATGATTTATGATTGTATTGTTTCAGGAAAATGACCATCCCTACCACCCTTTTTTGTAACGAGGCGGTTTTAATGTAGCAGAGAATTTTAATATATTTTTCACCAATAGGCATTCTTGAATTAATACATCTTGAAATGACTTGTCAACTAATTAGACTTATTTAGACAAATAGGGAATTTTAGAAGCTGCTTACTTTACTTATACAAATTTCTCTGATGCAATGTTATTTATTAAAATTCTCTATTAGAAATATCTAGTGTTTTTTAAAGTATGTGACACTGTGATTGTTATGATATCGAGCTTGTAGGAGGTGCCCTCCTATGTTCGTGAATAAAATTTTGAATGCTGATTACGGACAAAATGATATAATTTTGAAAGTGATTACGGACAAAGGATTAACCTATGTTGCCTTTTATTACATATATATGTGCTGAGAGCGTTGAAAGTTTGTGAAAAAACTTTGAAAATGAATTTAAAAGGTACAAATAATGATACAAATATGAAGCTTATCCAAATACCATAACTGCCAACCGTTCCGTTCTTATCAGAACATTTTTTACCACTATATTTGAACAATTTAATTTGAACTAAAGATGTGGACTGATTCTGATGCGATTCTAAGTTTAAACTGCTAAAGAAAAATTAGTAGTAGAAAATGTTCCAATAAAAGCAAACCGTTGGTAGCTATGCTAATACGATTTGAGAAAGTTGGGATTTTTAATGACAAAAGCTGTTGCAGTTCAAAATGTTACCAATGTGTGACGTAGACATACATATCTAGATACACATACCTAAAATGAAGCAATTTTATGAAAATCATGCTATGTCAGGCAAAACAAAATGCATTTAAATTTTTCATTCGATAGTGCCAATATACCATTAATCGGCAATATCATCTTTTGCCAATTTTAATTCTTTAAGAAAGCACTTACGCTATAAGACAAACTTTATTGGAAACGGGCATGTTCTATCGCGTGTATAGAGACATTTGTGACCTTCCCTGATTGATGAAGGCGTCCTCTACAAGTTAAATTTTACCGCTTCAATTGGAAAATCTTTCTGGACTATTTTTTCTCTTTATATTCGTACATTTGCATAGGCGTGATTTATTGGCATACTCTAAAAGTTTTTCAGGCAAATGCCTTAGGACTTAGGAGAGTAAGGAGCAGACTACACAACGGATCACCGAATATTCATAATCGTCAATATTAACTTTGCATTCAACAGAAGCTTTGCACTATGTTTGGTGTTGCACCAGTCCCGATAACAGTATGGGATTACCCAAGAACTAAGCACGATTACAGAGTTTACCGCAAAGTCCACACGCGGAACACATACTAGGTTAGGGATGGTTTCGAAATGAGACCAGGTGACACAAGACAGAGTATTTTATGTGTCACTTTCATACCTATACTTGAAGACCCGTGGTTGACGAGAAAAACAGGCTTTGGTGCTGACATTTTGTCGACCCCTTTGGCCACATCATTAAAATAACTACAATATAGTATCCCGTCAACCTTTTAAATCCATATTTATTTACCCTTCCCCCAAACATTGGTATTTATCGTGAAAATTAAAGTAGCGTGCTATTCCCAGTCACTAAAATTTGCTAAACCAAACCCTGTTTTTTTTATAACAGGCAACCAATCACATTAATACATCGCCTTTTTAATGCGCCGGCTGTAAAAGTTGCTTTGACCACCAGGCGAAAAGGGAGACCGCCATTTTCACCCACACACGAAACGGACTTAGGGAAAATATTCTTCCTCCCTTTCTTCGCTTGTTGCTGTGCTTTCAAGTGAAATAGAAAATTTGTCATGCAGGGGCTTTCATAAGCTATTTTTTTATTTTATTATTAGATAGGCCACTTTTCAGTGTTTTGTAACTTCAATTTTTGAAACTTAAGAAAAATTTATTTGGCGTGAACCATAATTAATATGCACAGTATGTATCGAAACATAATTTGTGTTTCAGAGCCGCACGCCGGACATGGACGGGAGAGCTGTACGTGTTTTTAAAGTGTCAAATTCCATGTAGAATTTTTCATTTACGAAAAACCTGCCTTTATTTTCTTCGTTCATAAGTAAAATAATTTAGGAATTAATTTACATTAGGTATATATATATATATATATATATATATATATATAGTACAATTTAAAAAAAAGGAATAAAAATGGAAACGATAAGAGACACACACGCGCACGCACACATATATACAGTCGACTCTCAATATCTCGAAGTCGGCTGGACCGGGAAAAAATATTCGATATAACAGAAATTCGAGATATAGGATATCGCACATAATATCTTATTCAGGGGCGTGTTTTTATCGAGTTTAACACACGGTAAAAATATACCCCTGAATGAGGGCCGTAGCCAGAAATTTTTCATGGGGGGTGTTACGACTACTACAACTCATATATATGTACACGTGTGTGTGATAATGTAGTGAAGAATATACATTTTGTATGTCAAAAATTTCTCATGGGGGCGTTATGACCCCTCCTAACCCCCCCCCCTTGGCTACGCCCCTGCCCCATTAAATCAAACTCTATGAAGCAAAATGTTTCTATTTTTCTGATGATAAGTGGGTAATTTGATCGTTAGTAATAATGTTAGAAGAATCAAAACGGTATCAAGGTGGACCAGGGGTCCCCCCCCCCCTCCTCCGAAATTTAAAATTTTGTTAAAAAAATGATAATGTGAAGTCGCTTTCTGAAAAATTCGGCCTTTTTCACCATTTGGTACCCCTCCAAAATGTATTGCTGTGTTCGGCCCCAGAAGAATTAATAGATAATACACAGAATCAAAGCATTAATTGACCAATTTTATTTAGGATTGGGGTACTAGATAATTTTTCACAATTACATTTTTGAGTTTCGATTTCATGTTATACTTATAATTATTTTTATACAAAGCATTAAAGGCATCTTCCGGCAAGTTCACAGGGTTTGCAAATTTCTAAGTAACTGTAAATATCCAGATAAGCGGAATGATAGATTAGTATCTTCGAGATAGTGAGAAAAAAATTCTCTTAAATTATACATTAGGTCAATATGGGGCTGTAAAAAAACTTGGAGATTATCGAAAATCGAGATAAACGAAGTGGAGATATCGAGATTCAATTGTATGTATGAAGTTCACACTCCGAAACACGCATTTAAACGCCTATTTTATGTATAAGTTTCCCCAACCATTATTTAGTTTAAACCTGTTTTGCTAAAATTTAACGATTAAAAAAAATTCACCTAACCTATAATACAAAGCTTCTCCCTTGAAAGAAATAGCTATTTCCTATATGGGCTATGATATCTGAATGACATAATTTTGAGAAATTTCGCTAAACAATTATTTAGTGACGTTTACCTTCTCTAAAGCGATATATAAAGAAATTGTTTTTCGGGAACGCGTGAAGTAGACACCAAGAAACTAGAGGTCTTCGCCGCCACCGAGACCTAGTTAAAAGATGACTGGATTTTTTTTTTAATGCAAGTTTTATTTCTATCATTAGTTCTATCTATCAGTATCTTACAGTTTCTATCATTATATCTACCTATAGTGGGAAACTGGATAAAAAATCATAAAAGTAGCCTATTTCATAAATTTTTACAGAGCTATCTTGATACAGCCCTTCTCCTCTTCAAACTTAATTGATACCTTTACTTAAACTAATAAATAAATCTTTCATTAATTCTAAATATTTCATTTCTCATTTAAACTACCCATCATTATATTCCGTTTTTGAAACCTATTTATTAGTTTGTCAGAAGTCATAAGTCATAAATGACCAATGCCCTCAATTGCGAACACAACACAGTGAAAATTGTATGCAATCCCACCCCCCACCCCCCATTTTAAAGAGACTTACTTTAATTAACGGATCAGAAAACAAAATATACATAAAATTAATTTAAAATATTCCTGCATCTGAATTAGATCTGTAAAAAGTTAACGCTAGTAACTTATAAAGATACAATTTAAATTTTTTGAGTCAAAGGTGCAATTTGATTGCTTTAAAAACTGTTTAAACCTTGCATTGTACATCAAAAGAACATAATAAGTTTGGAATGGTTCATGAGGAGGTTGCAAAGAAAAGGAAAAAAGAAAAAAGAAAAGAAAAGCTCAGCTTATCTCTATATTTACAGTTACTTAGAAATTTGCAAGCCCTGTTAACTTGCCGGAAGATGTCTTTAATGCTTTGTATAAGAATAATGATAAGTATAACATGAAATCGAAACTAAAAAATGTAATTGTGAAGAATTATCTAGTACCCCAATCCTAAGTAAAATTGGTCAATTAATGCTTTGATTCTGTGTATAATCTATTAATTCTTCTGGGGCCGAACACAGCAATACATTTTGGAGGGGTACCAAATGGTGAAAAAGGCCGAATTGTTCAGAAAACGACTTCACATTATCATTTTGTTAACAAAATTTTAAATTTCGGAGGATGGGGGGGGGACCCCCTGGTCCACCTCGGTACCGTTTTGATTCTTCTAACATTATTACTAACGATCAAACTACCCACTTATCATCAGAAAAGTAGAAACATTTTGCTTCATAGAGTTTGATTTAATGGAGCAGGGGCGTAGCCAAGGGGGGGGTCATAACGCCCATGTGAAAAATTTTTGACATATAAAATGTATATTCTTCACTACATTATCACACACACGTATACATATATATGAGTTGTAGTAGTCGTAACCCCCCCCCCCCATGAAAAATTTCTGGCTACGGCCCTCATACGGTAAAAACATGCCCCTGAATAAGATATTATGTGCGATTTCGGATATCTCGAATTTCTGTTACATCGAATATTTTTTGCCGGTCCAGCCGACTTCGAGATATTGAGAGTCGACTGTGTATATGTGTGAGTGCGCGTGTGTGTCTCTTATTGTTTCCATTTTTATTCCTTTTTTTAAATTTGTACTATATATATATATATATAGTACAATTTAAAAAAAAGGAATAAAAATGGAATATATATATATATATATATATAACTATACCTAATGTAAATTAATTCCTAAATTATTTTACTTATGAACGAAGAAAATAAAGGCAGCTTTTTCGTAAATGAAAAATACTACATGGAATTAGACACTTTAAAAACACGTACAGCTTTCCCGTCCATGTCCGGCGTACGGCTCTGAAACACAAATTATATTTCCATACATACTTTGAATATTAATTATGGTCACGCCAAATAAATTTTTCTTAAGTTTCAAAAATTGAAGTTACAAAACACTGAAAAGTGGCCTATCTAATAATAAAATAAATAAATAGCTTATGAAAGCCCCTACATGACAAATTGTCTATTTCACTTTAAAGCACGGCAACAAGCGAGGAAAGGGAGGAAGAATATTTTCCGTAAGTCCGTTTCGTGTGTGAGTGAAAATGGCGGTCTCCCTTTTCGCCTGGTTTATTTGGAACGCAGGAAATAGCTAAGCAGCAAGGGGTCACTGCTTTACCCTAGAGATGGCCAATGATTCGATGAGTCGAATCAGTGATTCGAATCTTAGTACTGAGTGGCTCAGTCTTTACACTCACTATCTACTGATTCGAATCTCAAGCCCTCAACTGTGGGGAAATACATTCCAAGTGCGAAGGGAAGGAAAACTTATTTTCCCTTTGCCGTTCCCAGAGATTTTCCCTTACTCTTTCAACTCTTTTCGACTCTTTACGACTCTTTTCGACTCTTTTCGACTCTTTCGACTCTTTGATCTTGACTCTGAGTCGATAGATGATTTGAAACAGCAAATGAGTGGGTGTGGGTGAGTTGGTCACTGAGTTGGTGCAGCAACGAATCTTTACTGATTCAGTGTTTCGCTCTGTTTCGGTGATTGTATACGATCAATCTCAACTCAGTAGAATCTCAAATGTTTCAGTGATTGTATGCGATCGTTGAGATTCGTTAGTTTTTCGAATCTTCTATCGACTCAGAGTCGAAAGGAGTCGAAAAGAGTTGAAAGGATGTTTCATTTAATTGGAGTTTTTTTTCGAATCTTTGGTGTTTCATTTCTTGGTTGGTGGTCGGATTTAAAGTTTTATCTGTCTGTGGGTGTGGAGTGGGTCGAACATCGTTTGCTTTTGGCGGGGGGCATAGGCGTTACTTCCTAAGGGCAAGAGGGGTCAATCCCCCCCCCGAAAAAAAAATTAAGAAAATTCAAGTATCAGAGCTATTTATAATAATGATATTTTCTACAATCGGAAACATTTTGTCACCCCATCCAAATATTACATGCCAATTTACGCCAATGCTCGTGGAAGAGCGGGGGGTGTCTCAAAGTTGTTTAAACCTTTTTCCCTCGGGGGGGGGGACTTCCTCCTTCCAACTTGTCTGGCTGGTTTAATATTTGTTTAAAATTTAATGAAACATCCCTTTTCTACTTTTAACTTCAATATATGTCCCCCTGCCCCCACCCTCAAAAAAAAAAAAAAAAAAAAACGGACACGTTAAGTTTACATGGTTGGCAGGTTTTCATGTGAAGGGAAATAGAATGAAATAAAGTTAGGATTGTGCTTGTCACTTTTAATGAAGGATACAGGGGCGGTATTAAGCGCTCCCACAAAAGGACTTTGTAGTAAGCAAAATAACATTTCGCTTTATTGCTGCAGATTTCGTTTAAGATATTTTTTTTACCTTGTTTGTCGTTTAAGGGGAATGATTTTATTTTCTTTCGTAATTCAGAGAAATACAAAATAGGGTCTAAAGCAGTGGCGTAGTTAGGGTTATTGACAGTGGCGTAGCCAGGATTTTATTTCGGGGTGGGCTGGGTATCAAATTTAAAGATAAAGTTCAATTGTAAGCTAAGTAAAGGGTCCCATTTTGGGGGGGGGCAGCAGCCCATCAGTAGGACTGGGCCAAAAATCGATAAATATCGACATATCGGTTTTATTCCAAATTCAAATATCCGATATTCCCATTTTCATTTCAGTGAAATCTCGAATTCGATAAAGGTCAAAAGTTAAGGCCGGCGATAAGAAAATCCTGAGAGCAATACCAGCTTGTGATGCTTTTGCTACTGCTTTCTCTCCGTTGATGACGATGCCGGATCGCGGAAAAAACAGCTCCATGGTTTATTAGTCTAATTACCATAATTAATTAACGTATATCCCGGAAACTATCCACCGGAGCGCGTTTTTATTGATTCTCGACCCCCCTAGGCTCAACACCCCATCGATACTTAAAATTTCGAATGCTTTGACACCAAACTTAACCTTTTAATCTTACAGGCCCAGGGGGTCATACGAAGCTCCCCTATATTTTCAATTTGGGCATTTTAAACACTAGCCTCCTCCGGCGGCATCTCCAAAGCCTGGAAACCATCCCAGAGCCAATTTCTACATGTTTGCAGTCCTTTTAAGCCTCAATCATGGTTAATTAGTCTAATTACCATAATTAATTAACGTATATCTCGGAAACTATCCATCGGAGCGCGTTTTTATTGATTCTCGACCCCCCCTTAGGAACCCCCATCGTTGCATAAAATTTCGAATGCTTTGACACCAAACTTAACCTTTTAATCTTACAGGCCCAGGGGGTCATACGAAGCTCCCCTATATTTTCATTTCGGGCAGTTTAAACACTAGTTTTACTTAACCTCCTACGACGGCATCTCCAAGCTAAAACGTCCCGAGCAAAGAGAGAGAGATGCTATCTGCCCGAGAACTCAGCGGAGAAGAAACCCGATGAATGGGTGAAGGGTGTTTAAATAGTACGGCTTCGGCGCAGAGAGAGGGAAAATTTATTTAGTTGTTTTATTGATTCAAGATTCTAATCACTGATTCGAATCATCGAAGTAGTGAGTGAATTGAGATTCGAATCAGTAAAATGAGTCGAACCGCCCATCTCTACTTTCCCCGATTTACGCGGCGAGATAACACCTACACCCGAAAACATGCTTACAGTTGCAGAACAATTGATATAAATACAACGGCTGCAAATGCAAGCGTGGGTTTTATGGAATAATATGCAGTCAGACCAAACACTGACTGACTGAAAAAATACGATTCAAGGAGTTCCTAACTGTATAAGTCTTACCTCCAGTTTGCTCTAGGTGTCATTGTGCGAGACCTAGGTGAGATGTTCGAGGGAGGATGTGGGGGAGCCCACATCAGTGAGGGTGAGCACATAAGTTGCTCTTGGATGATCTTGGGAGGTTTTTCAGTCAAGTCGAGAACTGGCCGCGACTTGGAGGGGGTGGGGAGGGATCCAACAGCTCGATGGTCTACCCAGCTTCCCCTCACCGACTAGCGGTGATCTTCGGCTGGGTTGCTAGACTGAGTGCTGGGCCTCCGCGAGGAGAGAGGCGGCCTTCGGCCGTTTTCTGTAGTGGGGATCACTATGATCATAATCAGGTAGTTCGGCGATGATCTCGTTGGGGATAGAGCCCAGTTTATTGTGGAATCTCTTTGCAAGCTTGTGGAGCTGCTTGGTCAATGTGTTAATGTGTAAGTCTTTTTTAATGATGCGGTTTAGCAGGAAGGTCGGGCCGTGCCGTATGATGCGGAGGAAGCGTGCCTCAGTGGATGAGAGGCTGTTAATGTGGCTCTTCGCAGCATAAGCCCATACTGGGGCGGCGTATAGAGCGATGGGTCTGATTAAGGCCTTATATATGATGGCTTTGTTCTTCGTTTTGTGTTTGCGGGTATAGATGAGGCTGCTGACTCCATCAAAGGCGGCCTTCATTTTGCCTCTGGTTCGGGTGACGTGCTTTTTCCATGACAGGTTTTTATCAATAGTCACTCCTAGGTACGAGGCTGAGTTTACCCACTCAATAGCCCTGGAGTTGATGATGAGTCTTGAGGGGGGCGTCTTGTTTCCCATATGAATTGCACTACATTTCTGCGCATTCAGCTTAATTCTCCAGTTGAGCATCCAGAGTTCAATGGCATCCAGATGCGCCTGAAGGGCTCTTCTTAGAAAACTGCTATTTGGGTGCCTTGCAATAATGGCCGTGTCATCTGCATACATGGCTAAGTTAGTTTTTTCATGTCTGGGGATGTCGTTCACATATAGGTTATATAGCGTAGGGCCAAGTATAGAACCTTGGGGGACCCCGCTACGTATTTGATGTCTGTCCGAGTGGACGTCGCCCAGTCTAACGGTGTATGAACGCTCTGACAGGTAATTGCTAAGTAAGTGTATGAGTTTGTCAGGTATGCCTATGTTGATTAGCTTGTACAGGAGCCCCTCATGCCAAACTTTGTCAAAAGCCTTGCTAATGTCAAGGAATACGATGGCCGTGTGTTCCTTCATTTGGAGCCCCTCAGATAGTTGTTCGACCACTCGGTAGAGTTGGTGTGTGGTGCTATGTCTTGTTCTAAACCCAAACTGCTCGGGCATAATGACATTATTATCAGACAGGGTGTTGTTTAGCCTATGTAGTATGACTCTTTCTGCTAATTTCCCCAAGCTGCTAAGCAGGCTTATAGGGCGGTAGGAGGCTGGTAGTGCTAGGTCATGCTGGGGCTTGGGTATGGGGCATACCACTGCATCTTTCCAGCATTTAGGGAAATACATGTGCGTCAGCATCAAATTGATGAGAGCCGTGATTTTAAAGATGGTGATGGCTGGCAGATTCCTGAGCATTTGGTTGTTGACACCATCCCTCCCCGGGCTTTTCTTCTTAGGTAGATTTTCGATGATGTCAATTACTTCGGAGGGGCTCGCGGGCTGGATTTCCGCGGTCGGGTTCCTTGAGAGGAAGTCTTGCACATTCTGCTGGATGTTGAGCGATGAATGCTCATCGTTCGTGAATTGTTTTTCGTAAACTTGTGCAATGGCTTCTGCCTTGTCCTCTTCCTGCACTAGAATAGCGTTGTTGTGTTTTATTGGTGGAACGTGGAGCTTTTTGTTCTTCACTCTCTTTATGGCACGCCATAGTGAGTTGTTCTCCGGGCCAATAGAGTCGAGGTATTCCAACCATTGCTCTGTCTGAAATTTGCGGATCTCATCTTTAACTTTCTTCCTGAGATGCTTGAACTCGTCCCAGTCCACTGGGCTGCGAGTAGATTGGTGGCGGCGTCTTGCGAGGTTGCGCTTGGCTATGAGTTGTTTGATTTCCGTTGGGAGAGAGAGATGATGGGGCGAGGTATCCTGAGTGGAGGAAGCCAGATGCGCCTTCTTAATTTCTTCCGTGAGGTTGCGCGCTTCTTCATCCAAATCCTCTTTCCTATGACAAATGGGGAGGACCTGCGGGGCGTCGATGAGATGACTGGTGAATTCCAGCCAGTTGGTTTTCAGTCTCGGTTTTCTGCTAATGATGGAATGTACAATAGGCAGTTCAGTGTAAATGGGTAGATGATCTGAAGTAAACATATTTAACGTGTTGATGACCGGTAGGCAGTCCATGGAATGCAGGGCCAGGTCTATGGTGGAGTGCAATTCTTGGTTATTGTTAACAAAATGCGTGGGCGAGCTGGGAAACGCCATGCGGAGGTGGTCTTCGATGAGCAACTTCAGCAATTGTGTGCAATAGTGCGTGTTATTACGGCAGTTCCACGCATAATGTGCAGCATTAAAGTCCCCTATAATGAAGCTGTTTTGATTGTAATGGAATATTTTTCTGATGTCTTCGGTGGGGAAACCGAGGCAATGCCGTACATAGGCTGATGAAACTAGGAGCTTACCACGGTTGGTGTCAATACTAATACTGACGGCTTCTAGTTTTCCTAGTTGCAGGTTGTCTATCCGGGTATGAGGAATGACAGATTTGACATAGACCGCCACACCGCCGTACTGACGAGAGCCAGTACAGTCCATGTCGTGTCTGTGTAGAGTATAGTTGGGAATCCAGTATTGTTTGTTCGCTCGGAACATAGTTTCTTGCAAGCAAGCTATATCAAAGTCCCCTTTGACGAGGAAATCCCTAAACTCAGGGAACTTGCCGTGGAGGCCATTGGCGTTCCAGGAGATGATTCTCAAGTGGCTCCTACTCCCCATGCTGAGTGTTGAAGTAGTTATTGTACACCTGCAGGAGCTGGAACGCTTGATCGACAGGTTTTTTGTGTTTCTTCATTTTGGCCGCGACTTCTTTAAAGAAGCCTATCATTTTGGCAATGTTTGTGAGTTCGGACAACTCCCTCATGGCATCAAACAGTTCTAATACCGTTTCTACAGAGTCCTGTTGTTCGTCGGGGGCGTCAGTCTCGTTATGCTTCTCATGGCTTTTGGTTTTGGTTTTGGCTTTCTCCTGCTGTTTACTATTGGCTGGAGGGTTTAGCCCAGGGGGCTTGGTTGCTTCCGCTTTAGCGCTCTTGGCTTTCTGTTTTCTTGAATGCTGATTGGGTCTGCTCGTCTTTGGGGGAGGAGGGTTCTCAATCTTCTCCAATTGTTGGTCCGTAGTTTCGTTTCGATCATTATTATCCCGGTCCGGGATCTTCACAGTGTCTGGAGGGATCAGGCTTGTGAACTTGTTCTGCACCTGTTGAGTAATGGTGGGCGGTGCGGTTTTCTTCGTTCCCTTGGGGGCAACAGTTTTGTTTTTGTTTCTATTGCTAGGGTTGCGAGGGCAACCTCTGTAGGTGGCGACATGATTGCCTTTACAGTTACAGCATACGGCCTCTTGTTTCATTTCCCTGTTAGGGCAGGAGGTGAAGGTGTGTCGGCCGGCACACTTAAGACACTTAGGTGTCAGTGTGCAGGTGGCCGAGTGGTGGCCATAGGCCAAACAATTATGACATTGTTTAACACGTTTTTGGTCTTTGTAGTTTTCTACTGTAACGTTTAAGTGCCCATAGCTGGTAATTCTATGCATTTCCTCTAGGTTTGGGGTAGGCCTCAGAGCTACCAGGGCAATTGCCCAGTGCCTTTGGAGCTTTTTTGAGTATAGAAAATTAATTTGAATAGGATCGAGATCCTTTTCTCTGAGAAATTGTTCAATTTCCGTAGTGGGCGTGGTGGGGGGGATGCCTTTGATCACGTACTTCTTCGGCCGTTGGGCCTTGGGGTCCATTGTCTGGAACCCTATCTTGTTCTTATTTAAGTAGGCCTGGACTAAGCGGAATTTGTTGTCATCATGTATTGTAATTTTGTGCTTGTCCCCTGTTAAAGTGGATCTGACTTCATGGCCAACAGCTTCAGAGAGTTCTTTGAGCTGGTGGGCGTAATCTTGCTTTAGTTCAGCGTAAATTGTATATTTCACTGGTTTGCTTCCGTTCGCACCGGCGGCGGCAGCAAGGTTAGGTTGGGGCTGGGATTGCTCCGTTTCAGTGTCATCCATCATTTCATTGATGGCATCAGTCGTGTGGCTATCGGCCGCAAGGGTGGGCGTATGGCTGGGCACAACGGGGTACTTATCCCCGTCATAGCATTGAACTTTGTCGGGTAAGCCATTTTCAGTGTCGCTGTCCTCTTCGACAATTTTTCTCTTATTTTTAAGAGGCGTCACTTCCGTGGCGGTAGTAAATGAGACTCCATGTCTCTCTTCATACTTGCTAACCGTTTCCTCATTAGGGGCCCGACAAGTTTGTCAGACCAAACAGTAAGCTAAGAAATAATTTTATTATTATTTTCTTGTTTATTTTTCTGGTTTTCGATAAAAGATAATGATAGTCTTTTAACATTTCAAATTTAGTTTTTTGAGATCATAGTGGTAGAACAGCAATTGGTTACGTTCATATTACAATGTTGTAAAAAGTGAAAAAATTTTGTGAAATTAACATTTATTCCCCAAATATATTAAGGTATTATACAGATGTTCTGTGATTTCAGATTTCTGGAACATTCTTGTCTCGGTTAGTCGATATCTTAAATATACCTCTCTTGTTTTAAATACGTGTTTTTTGATGCACAAATTATAATTAGGATTGTATGTTTGAAATATAAATTAAACTTGTTTCAGTCAGCACTAGTTATTTGAAATTGAAAATATATTTTCATACAAATATAGATGTTTTCATGAATTACAGTGTAAAAATTTCATATATTGCATGATATTTAAGGAAATAGAGTAATACTTCGTCTTACGCGAGCCTATAATTACGCGATTTTCAAATCTCGACGCTTCGTCTTTAGTTTTCTTCCAATCCTGTTGGAAAAAAATCTGCACTTTTCTGAAAAAACGCATAGATTGCACACAAATTGTGCATAAAAAGTGGGTATTTTTGATTATTTTAAAAGTATACACTTTTGTGGAAATTAATATGCAGTTTTTATGCATAATGAATAGTGCATATTCTATATTGTCAAAAACTGTGAACAAAAAGTGTATAATTTTCAAAGTATTAAAAATATTACTTTTTATGTGCAATCTATAATATTCAAAAGAAGTGCAAACATTTTCTTGCTGGAATTTTTACATTTTGAATAAATTTTCTCAGAATCTCAAAATATAATCCGAATTTTAAAAACTCTAGTGGCTTAATTTAAGCTGTATGACCACCAATCGTGTCACTAAATTTCGTTTTATTATTGTGTTTTCTTCGTGATGCGCGAACAAAAATCCAACTCTCAACAATTTCTATACTGCGGCGGCACACGATGGAAGATTCGATTGTCCGCCATGTTACTGGTAGTTAAATCGGGCGATGGCAGCTGTCGCGCTTTTTCGGCATTGTGAAAGGGTTGCGCTTCAAAGGGTTAATATTACTGTTCACTAATATTTTGATCTTATGTGTCTCCTTAAATGTAAAAAACATAGCCAACTAAGGAAAATACAGTTTAAATACGACTTTTTAACTCCGATGATTGCTCTGATTTTTTTCTAAGCAATGCATTTAAAGATCATAAACAATAAACATAGGAGATAAAACTTAAGAGTGACATTCCATCTATGGATTTCAATCAATGGATTTAGCGCCGGTATTTAGGTTAGCGAAAAATCATCTTGTGTTTCGAAGATAGTTTAAAAATTATCCAACTCTATCTGAATACGAGTACATAATTTTCACCTTAAAAAATTATTTTAAAAATATTTAATGTTAACTTTTATATTAGTAGAATTAAATTATTTGCTATTTTAAGTTTCTGTGTCAGAATGTTACATGGGTCATGAATATTCTGACATGGATCGTGTAGCTACCTAGTAATGTCACACTGTCACAAATCCATAGCTTACTTACTTTTACAGATTGAAACTCACCCTTTTTTGTGAACAGTAATTTTTCAATTAACATAAAACAAAATTAGCCATTTAAGAATACAAAATCAGTCTGCAGTTGGAAGAATAGTCCTCTTTGTTGGAACTGCTGGAACAGAGAAGTAGTGCTGATGGTGTTCCGATACCCTCGTACACAATTGAATAACAAGAAACTTCGTCGCTAAAAACCATGAAAGTCACTTGAATGGCCGGCCAAGTAGCTCTCATGGTATTATTTTACAAAGTTTTTTATTATGTTATGTTTCAAACACCAGTTAGTTTGAGCGTTGTGTTATCGTACACGCATGTCCTTGCGTTCGTGTCAGCAATTGAGTGTACTTTTATTTAGGATAACAATCTGTCGGATTAGTTAGAGATTGTTGGAAAACCTTGATTATGTTCCAAATGAAGTAACTTACGACCGAACTGACAGACAACGCCTTCCTGGAACAAATAAATTACAAAAAGCACAAGGATTTTTTACTTTTTTATAATGATTAAGAGCTTTCCTTCAAAATTTTTTCATAATGTTACTGTGTAATTTGTTTTCCAATTATGTTGTAAATTATATATATAGCGTTATCCCATTTCTTGCTCATTCTGTACATAAACGTGTTTTTCTGGATTTGACTTGACTATGATTAAGGAAAAACATTGTAAAATGTAAAATTGGAAATTCAGCCTTGAAAGGCATGAGAGTTCTATGAAATAATTTTTATCATGTGATGTCATGTCAAGTCAATCCGATGTGTGCGTCAGATCCTATAGTAAGATATTTATTAAAAAGCACAGTATACCAAAAACGCGTGTATCCTGTAATGGTTGGCATCTATAAAATACTGTGATACCACTAATTGTTTTTAGAAATATAAGTCCTACTTAACCTTGTTATGGGAATTATTTAACGCTTAAGCTAACTTTTCTTGCTTTGCCTGTGTACGCGGCTTTGTTATATTTACATTCTAAAAAGATTGTATTTTTCAAAACAATGCAAGTTAAATGTATTTATATAAACAATGCATGTACATAAACAATGCGACTATATAAACAATCATAGGCGTAGAGTTATATGGGCCCGTGGGGCTCGAGCCTCCCCAATAAATTGTGAATAAGGGCTGAGCCCACCCAATAATTTACCACTAAATACAGAAAATTAATTTATACTAACATAAAAAAAGTATTCACGCCATTTACAAACGTTTAAAAAAAAAAAAAACTTTACTTGTACTTTTAAAAATTTTCTTCTTTTGATTTCAATCATGATTTAGTATTCATTGTGACGCTACGTAACACCCAATGTTACTATAAGCTGCCGTCGCCAGGCTCTGGTTAATTAAAATCAGATTATGCAATGTAAAGTATGAAATGAAGAAAAGTTCAGATGAGTCTAAAATGCACTATCTCATCGAAAATGTTTTTTTTTTTCCTTTTTAATACTTTTTACTTTGCTACTATTTTTAACTTATAACATGGTAGGAAGATACTAACATGGATACTTACCTTACATAGGTGTAGAATTCTATGGACCCATAGAGCTCGAGCGCCTCCAATAATTTACACTTATATATAGTAAGTCATAGCTACCAACTACTGCGGAATATAATTAACCATTTTTTGTTAACAGTATATTTTTTACTTATTTTTTTCAAAATATAGTAACCAGCTCGCGCGCGCAGCACAAAGTTTTGCTGTATTTTAAGCCGAAAAATCATGTAGAAAAAGTGGTTAATTATATTCCGTAGTAGTTGGCAGCTATGAGTAAGTTATATGTACGTGAATCAGTGGCGTAGCCAGAAATTTTTCATGGGGGGGGGTCACGACTGTAACTCACATATATGTATAAGGGTGTATAAGGGAGTGAAGAATATACATTTTGTATGGCAAAAAATTCCACATGGGGGGTGGTTATGACCCCCCTAACCCACCCCTTGGCTACGCCACTGACGTGAATATATGTGGTTGTGGGGCCCAGCCCCCCAATAATTTTGAAAACTTTACGCTTATGTAAACAATTCAAATTTAAACAATGCATATCTTTCTCCGCTGTGTTTAATTCATGTTTTCCGAAAATTCGGCATTTTATATATTTGTCTTAAAGAAATCCACTTATGAATAAAACAAATCATTTTAATTGTCTAATGTTGCCTTTATTTATTTACTTGATTTTGCTTAACTGCTCATTTTTCATTTAAAAGAAACGCACATTTAATTGTTCTTACCGAAAGTTTTTCAATTGATTCTGTATAGATTTTTGATCATGGCATTTTCTGTCAAAAAAATGCAACACTTTTCATGAAAATGTTTGTACTGTCACATTCAGGTTCGCTGAATAAGATGATTTATGATGCTCTTTTTTGAAGAAAATGACCTCACTTCTAGCAAGAAATGTTTGATATTACAGCGAAGTTTCAGACTACCTAGTGTGGAGGCAAAACTTTTGATTGTTATGAAATATGTCCCATATGTCATATAATGGTCATTAGCAAGATTTAGGAAAAAAATTACGAGACTGAACTTATTTTAAATTATAATAGTTTGGTTAAATAATAATGTGCTAAAAGTTAACTTGGTCTGGAAGGGGATAAACAAGCAGAAAAAAATAACCTTAAAGGACATCAATTTAAAAATTAAGTTAACAGTCTATCTTCGGCATTTATTATCTGCTGTCCTGTACTTTCCAGCTTATAGACTTTTTTCAGAAGATTTTTACCACTTTTTTCTCTTTGTACTTTAGAATAAATTGCAAGCCTCACATTCAACATGAAAATGTTCATAGTACTGTCGAAAATTCTTCGATTAAATATCATAAAACATGGCAGCTATGTCGGCTAGAGATGGCCAATGATTCGATGAGTCGAATCAGTGATTCGAATCTTGGTACTGAGTGGCTCAGTCTTTACACTCACTCTCTACTGATTCGAATCTCAAGCCCTCAAGGGAAATACATTCCAAGTGCGAAGGGAAGAAAAACTTATTTTCCCTTTGCCGTTCCCAGGGATTTTCCCTTACTCTTTCAACTCTTTTCGACTCTTTACGACTCCTTTCGGCTCTTTTCGACTCTTTACGACTCTGAGTCGATAGATGATTTGAAACAGTAAATGAGTGGGTGTGGGTGAGTTGGTCACTGAGTTGGTGCAGCAACGAATCTTTACTGATTCAGTGTTTCGCTCTGTTTCGGTGATTGTATACTATCGTTGAGATTCGTTAGGTTTTCGAATCTTCTATCGACTCAGAGTCGAAAGGAGCCGAAAAGAGTTGAAAGGATGTTTCATTTAATTGGAGGGGTTTTTCGAATCTTCTATGGACTCAGAGTCGAAAGGAGTCGAAAAGAGTTGAAAGGATGTTTCATTTAATTGAAGTTTTTTTTTTCGAATCTTTGGTGTTTCATTTCTTGGTTGGTGGTCGGATTTTAAAGTTTTATCTGTCTGTGGGTGTGGAGTGGGTCGAACATCGTTTGCTTTTGGCGGGGGCATAGGCGTTACTTCCTAAGGGCAAGAGGGGTCAATCTCCCCCCGAAAAAAAAATTAAGAAAATCCCTCCTTCCAACTTGTCTGACTGATTTAATATTTGTTTAAAATTTAATGAAACATCCCTTTTCTACTTTTAACTTCAGTATATGTCCCCCTGCCCCCACCCTCAAAAAAAAAAAAAAAAAAAAAAAAAAAAAAAAAAAAACGGAACGTAAGTTTACATGGTGGCGGATTTTCATGTGCAGGGAAATAGAATGAAATAAAGTTAGGATTGTGCTTGTCACTTTTAATGAAGGATACAGGGGCGGTATTAAGTGCTCTCACAAAAGGACTTTGTAGTAAGCAAAATAACATTTCGCTTTATTGCAGCAGATTTCGTTTTTTTTTTTTTTTTTTTTTTTTTAACCTTGTTTTTCGTTTAAGGGAATGATTTTATTTTCTTTCGTAATTCAGAGAAATACAAAATAGGGCCTAAAGCAGTGGCGTAGTTAGTGTTATTGACAGTGGCGTAGCCAGGATTTTATTTCGGGGTGGGCTGGGTATCAAATTTAAAGATAAAGTTCAATTGTAAGCTAAGTAAAGGTTCCCATTTTTTTTGGGGGGGGGGCAGCAGCCCCTCAGTAGGACTGGGCCAAAAATCGACATATCGGTTTTATTTCAACATCAAATATCCGATATTCCCATTTTCATTTCAGTGAAATCTCGAATTCGATAAAGGGCAAAAATACAGGCCGGCCAGGGGCGTAGCCAGAATTTTTTTATGGGGGGGGGTTATGACTACTGCAACTCATATATATGTATACGTGTGTATGATAATGTAGTGAAGAATATACATTTTGTATGGCAAAAAATTCCTCATGGGGGTTATGACCCCCCTAACCCCCCCCCTTGGATACGCCTCTGAGGCCGGCGATAAGAAAATCCTGAGATCAATACCAGCTTGTGATGCTTTTGCTACTGCTTTCTCTCGGAAAGCTTCTTCTTCTCTCATCGCAGAAAAAACAGCTCCATGGTTTATTAGTCTAATTACCATAATTAATTAACGTATATCTCGGAACCTATCCACCGGAGCGCGTTTTTATTGATTCTCGACCCCCCCTAGACTCAACACCCCACCGATACTTAAAATTTCGAATGCTTTGACACCAAACTTAACCTTTTAATCTTACAGGCCCAGGGGGTCATACGAAGCTCCCCTATATTTTCAATTTGGGCATTTTAAACACTAGCCTCCTCCGACGGCATCTCCAAAGTCTGGAAACCATCCCAGAGCCAATTTCTACATGTTTGCAGTCCTTTTAAGCCTCAATCATGGTTAATTAGTCTAATTACCATAATTAATTAACGTATATCTCTGAAACTATCCATCGGAGCGCGTTTTTATTGATTCTCGACCCCCCCTAGACGTAAACCCCCATCGATACATAAAATTTCGAATACTTTGACACCAAACTTAATCTTTTAATCTTACAGGCCCAGGGGGTCATACGAATCTCCCCTGTATTTTCATTTCGGGCAGTTTAAACACTAGTTTTACTCGAGCAAGGAGAGAGAGATGCTAGCTGCCCGAGAACTCAGCGGAGAAGAAACCCGATGAATGGGTGAAGGGTGTTTAAATAGTACGGCTTTCGGCGCAGAGAGAGGGAAAATTTCTTTAGTTGTTTTATTGATTCAAGATTCGAATCACTGATTCGAATCATCGAAGTAGTGAGTGAGTCGAGATTCGAATCAGTAAAATGAGTCGAACCGCCCATCTCTAATGTCGGCGAGTTGCGCGTGTCGGAGCAACACCTCCTACATATAGAAAGCCTAACAACTGAAACTTTGACGTCATCATTCGGTCTTCAAGTAATGACGTCATCACAGTTTTACTTTCACAAAGTAAAACTATTTAAAATTTCTGGTGGGTGCTACAAATATTAGAAAATATCTTAAATAAAGAATTAAAATTTAAATACCTGTCTCATACAAAATTATTCATTTCGATCAATTTCCTTATCATAATATCTAATTCGTCACGGTTAAAAACTGCCATTTTTCATAAAATTATATTTTTTATCTCAAATTATTAAAATATTGTTATTCATGAGTAAATTCACCAGAAACTTTCTATAGTTTTATTTTGTGAAAATAAAACTTTTAAGTGTAGGCCAAATGATGACGTCAAAGCTTGGTGACGCAGGAGTTGTTAGGCTTTCTTTATCTAGGAGGTGTTGGTCGGAGTCAAATCGCAAAAATCCTTCTGTTTACATCACAGCTACCAATCTTTCGATTTCAGCGGAAAATATAATATAACTACCGTTGGTTTAGCTTTATTCGGTAAATTTAAATTCAAATTTTAATATAAAATAAAGCTGTTTAGAAATTGTGGTGAAAATTTTTCTGCTATAACTGGAAGAGTTAGTAGTTATGTTTTATGAAAAAAATTTGTTTCTGAGACAAGACGGGAAAACGCTCCAAATTGGACATTTTTGAAAACGCGCCAAGAGTAGGAATTAACCAAAACATTTCCACACATAATTCAAATGCAATATAGGACAAATTGAACATAACCAAAACACTAGCTCTACACTGTCCCAGCAAACACAGCCCTATCGGATAAGTTTTGGGCCGACACTGGCATGCCGGCGCAGAATGTGCCGGGGCGACATCGCTCACGCGGTACCAAAAACGACAAAATTGCGTCCGCCTGGGCGTGTGTCGGGCCGAAAGGATGGAGTGGTTCTGGTTCGGTGTCGGCAAAAACGATAACGCCGTCGGCCCAGCCCTGTGCCACTTTTGAACCAAAACCATTACGTTTTTGGTGTGGTATCGGCAACGACAAAATATCGAAAACCGGCCAGCACCTTATTGATTCCCAAAATACCCTAATTAGCTCCGTAGTTAGTTCTCTAAAGTATTAAACAACAAATTAAAGTAATAATAATTATAATTAGATAAATGACTTTACACCACTAGGACTAAATTTATTAAAAATACCTAATTAGCAAATTATTTTGTTTTTAAGAAAATATTTGATGAATTTAAGAAGGAAAGCTCTTTTTAAAATTAACCGTATTATTTTTTATGCATCAACCAATGGTTTACTTTTTTTAATCGTGCTATTATATGTTTATCAGACCATATACATTTTTTTAAACAAAATATTAGGCTCAACTAGACAATGTTCCTTTTTCTCTTCCAAAAATTTTTTAGAATCTAAGAAAATTTATAATTTTCTAGAACCAAAGATTATAAATAAACATTCATGCAATGCTAAAAAAAGATGGAAAAAAAATATTAAAGTTATACAACATGGTTTTTTTTAAAATTTTAATTTATTTTTTTGTTAAGTTATGTCATAATACAAAATAAAGTTGACTTTTGATTTTATATATTATTTTAAACAAGAATGTAAACAACATACGTTAAAAGAAATTAAAACATTGGCTGATTCTACAAATAAACGGTTAATTTCATAAAAACCTTTTCTCTTCAAAATAATTAAACATTTTCATATACAAACAAATTATTTTGTTTATACTTAATAACTAAGTATTTTTGGCAAAACTAAGTATTTTTTGAATTTTAACTAAGTATTTTTGGCAAAATTAGCCCCAGTGATGTAAAGTAATTTATATAATAATAATTATTATTTTTAATAGGTTGATTAGTGCTAAACTATATATGAAACTAATAAGTATTGATAAAACCATGTTTATTATTAGAAGATACTTACTTTAAGTAAATATTTTATATATTACTGAATTTTCATAGGATTATCCTTTAGTAAAAGAAAGGAACTTTCTATAACAGAATAAAATTATTTTTTTCTGTTGTTTTGAGTAATATGAAATTAAGTACTCAAGTAAATAGACACATTTTTCAATGCAGTATGTAAGTTATTTATTAAAAATACCGTCCTGCTTGTTTATTAATAGTTTCCAAGTTTGCTTATTTGAATTATAAATTTCATTTTCACATTATTTAGAAATAATTAGCAGTTTTGAACTACATCTTATTTTAGTAGTCCCTGAGATAACATAAAAAAAATCTAGCTAAGAAAAAATACAAATTCTTAATATATACTTAAAAATCAACTTACCCCTTTTTAACTGTCGTGAGAACTTAGCAAAATGAAAACCAAAAAGCACTAACCACATTTAGACAACTTTAAAATTTTTGTCTAGTTGAGGTTAATACCAGTTAGTCTTTAGAAAAAAATCACAGTATATCCAGAGAAAACTACAGCAAAGTCCGATCTAACTGACGTAAGAACTTAGCCTATTTAAAACTAAAAAGCACTAACCACATTCAGACTATTATAAAATTTTTGTCTAGCTGCAGTCAGTGCCATTTAGTCTAGGGAAAAAAAAATCGCAATTTATCCAGAGAAAAATGCACCAAACTCCCTTCATTGCTCTGAGAAAACTCAAAATCCACGTTACTGAAAAGTTTACGTTGCGAGATGATTTCTGTTACAGCCTTGGAATGGAAATGGACAGGCAAACGAAAAAAAAAAAAAAAAAAACCAACTTCCGCTCTTCGATTGACCGTGGTGAATAGGGACCCAAAGAAAGGGAAAGGTCCATTTCGTCTTCCTGCGTAATACTGTGGTTCCTACAAGGGGTGGAAAGCCCCTAGGAATGCACTCGTCCCCCCTCACCCCCCCCCACTGCGCCTGTGCTACATGTTATGTGTACGCGGACACGGGGTAATTAGAAAAGAAAGTCCGAGAGATTTTAGCTTTTAAATTATTCACTTTAAATTAGATCGCGTGGAAAAATAACAAAACAAATTAGTGTTATTCTATTGCAAAATAGTTTATACTTGTATATCTGCAATGAATTAATCAATTAATTTTTAGAAAGATAAAGTACTATAATCAGCAAAAAATGGTTACTTTTATTCATTTTTAAGGAGATAAGAGCATTAAATTTTATTTAATTTGTAACAGCATTTTACAATGTTGTAGCAAAACATGATTTTGGCGTAATTTTTACTATTATTTTATTTGAACAGAAACATGACAAACATGTTGTTCAAATAACTGCTATTAAATTAATTATTCATAGTTATAATTTTAAAATGAAACTATTATTATTTTTTTTCAATTTATAATTATTCAGTATTATCAGTGAATTAAAACTTTTATTTATGTATTTAATTTTATTATTATTATTATTTTTAACAACAGCAGCTAATGTATTATAAAAAAAATTCCTTAACTATAAATTATACTGATATTTTTTATTTTTATGGAAATACTAATGAAAAGGTATTTTTTCTACTATTTTAATCCAATTTAATTTCAGAAAGTTTTGTTGTTTTGCGTTTTTTGTAAGGCAAAAACACAGGAGTTAATCCTTAGGGCGTCGGTGCTCTGAGCGGAAGAAGGCTTCTAGCGTTTGTTCCAATATATAAAACAATTAATAAGCCATAAAATTGGGGTTGAACAGTAATTATAATAATTATTTGTTCCCTAATTTTATAAAAATCAACCATATTTCCTTCATTTTATAAATATTATATAATGTTTTGAATTTATATAAAATTTATAAAATATCCCCAATTTTTGTTCCAGAATTGGGGATACAACGGTGATTTGTCCTCAATTCTATGTTCAAAAATCTGGTTAATTTATATAACCCATATTCACATTACATCTGGAGAAAATCACCCAACATCCAAACTGTAAATGGACAGATGCGCGGGAGACCTGAACCCTGGACCTTCACACTTCAACTAGCGGCGGATCCAGAAAAAAAATTCTGGAGGGGGCACAAGACAATTTTTGTCACATTTTCTCATAGAATGACTTGAATTTACAAAACAAGTCAATGCTCTATAGTGTAAACTTCATTCGTCTGGGGTGGGGGGATGGGGCTCTGGATCCGCGAATGGCTTCAACCATATTCGGTGTCTTATCCACTCGGCCATGGTGGGCTCCTTTTGTGAACTTTCAAAATGCAGCGTTTAATGTTCTGCATTGTATATATTTTATTTTTAATTAATTAATTAATTAATTTTATTATTATTTTTTAATTGGAAGTACTTAACAACTATCACTTTATATAAAATGAAATTTATAGTCATATAATTATTTCAGAGTTGTGAATAACTAGACAGAAACTGCCCCAATTGAGGGGTGGGGGTGGGCGCTTAGAAACCCCTTCAGTACTAAGTCATAAAAAACTGGTTAACTTGTCTAACGCATATTCACAATACACCTGGAGAAAATCACCAACATCTAAACTGTAGATTGACAGATGCGCGGTAGACCAGAACCCTGGACAGGACCTCAGGTAAATTAACCAGATAGAATGATTCCCCCCCCCTCCCCTCCTTTTTCGCATGTGAAGGAGGCACTTGAATCCTACGGGCTCAAAACATTGTAAGTAGTAAGTATTGAAATCATAAATTAAAAAGAATTATTATAACAATATATATGTGCTGCTTGTGCTGGCTTTATACCGTTCAGTTTAGAAATTACACTTCTGGACCGATATCGGTTTTGACGTTTGGTGCAGTACATCGCCAAAATCACATGTTAACCCTAAAAGGCTAGCCGCTATCGGACCGTTGCATGCCCGAAATCAACTTTTATTTGCCTACGCCAAATCGTTTTGCCAGCGCAGAACCGACACCGTCCCAATTACCATTATGCCAATGCCGACATCGAAACGGTACAGCCGATGACGGCCCATCCCTAACCCGATACGGCTGTGTTTGCTGGGGTCTCTGCTTACGAAATTTATCCCAAAAATGTTTTCTATGTCCTGATGGAATTTAAGTATTTATTAAATAGGTTTATGTTTATTATACCAAAATTTTTGTGTTTTACAAACTGCTTATTTCATTTAACTAGAGGCGTGATGTCAGTACTTTATGTAGGTGCTATTTCAGAATAACACGTTGGTGTTTAAGTTAAATATGAATGACTTTATTTAATTTGAATCCAGTGCAGTTTTCCAGAAATCATGGATTGCATTTAGAATAGCAACGAAAATGTCTCTATGTCTCATTAGAATGTAGACCTCCACATAAACTCAGCCAAACATGAGTCGAGATGTATATATTTATTGCTTTAAACGTATGTACACGCGCAAATAAAAAAGGCAGTATGTATTGGCTTTTGCTTTTATGGCAATTCGGGTGGTATGTAGGAAATATTTGACCAGAAGTATTTTAGGATAACCCGACCTTAGCGACGACAACTAGGTGAAAAACATTTTTGGCGAAAAGTCGACTGTATAATACACCAGTACCGAAATTCCCCTGTTCTCAGGCTTCTTTATATAAGCTGTTTTTTTTGTTTATTAATTAAATAAGCTTGCGTTTGTTCCGAATTCAAATTTTGAAAGTGGCATTTTTTTGAATTCATAAAACTAAAGTCATTTTTATATTTTACCATTCAGATAATATAAAAAAGCCCTTAACAAATTCAACAAAATATTAGTACAGTTTATATTTTGGAAAAGTTGAAATTTTGCTTTAGTATTTTCTTATTGGAAAGGAAATCGATTTATGTAATTGATTTCAAAGTTTTTTTTATATATTTTACATTAACCAACTGTTATCCGCATCGAAATGAATTTATCAGCATGTGTGCTGAAATATATACACAATAACACCCGCCAAGAAAATGCAATTTTTTTTTCTTTTTCTTTTAAGTGCCTGCTTATTTTCTCATTTTTAGGCTTGTTTTTATAAATTCAACGCAAATCGTACAAGTTATTAATATCTCATTGTAAATTTTTATTTAGATATATTGATGATTACGAAGAAAAAGTACTTTCTCTGGAATGCCAACGAATATCAGAATACGGCCAAATGTCAAGTCTCATAAAAAAATCTAACCTGCCACACTGTTTCGAACGGTCACCTTCGTCTTGGTGCTTAATTGGGTTATCTAAAAAAGCAACAGCCGCTTAACGCAGCCGTGGTTTTAATTGGGACTCAAATGTAAATTGACGTCCAGATAATGATAGGAAATGAAACTATAATCATGTACAAATTTTTTGTTTTAAAAATCTGGTGTTTCGTAAATGGTATATTATTCGTGTCATAATGTGTATTTGAGCTTGTAAACTGGTTGGAACCCATTTTTTACGGCAAGATACTCTGGATCATTGCTGAAGAAAAAAAAATTTTCCGTTTGTACTATTAGGGATGGACGCGAGACGAAAAAATAAGCGTCTCGCGTCTCACAAAATAACCTAAAAGCTTTGTTTCGTCTCGCAAAAATCCCTATATCGTAATGTTAAAAATGTGTGTCTCGTTTCGCAAAAAAGATGTAAATCTCTGTCTCGTCTCTCAAAAAAAGTCGTCTCGCTTGCATCCCGATGTACTGTGTTGGCTGCTAATTATATCTCGCAATATAAAAATTATCAACGATCCCCATAGTTCTAAATTTTACGAAATCACAATTAAAATATCTTCTCAAGTATGATAAATGAATGTAAATATAAATGTTGTAAGTTGTCAATGAAGAAAAATCTCCCTTCAGATTATAACCTTCCATTTTTAGTCAAACGCAATTTCACGTTTCTGAATGCGAATGCGATAAACCACCACCTCCTAGATACAGAAGGCCTGCGTACAGAAGCTTTTCCGTCATCACTAGGTCCACTAAAGTGACGTCACCACACATTTATTTTCAAAAAGTAAAACTAGTTTGTGGTGAATTTACTCCATAAAACATTTTAATGGTTTAAGATAGAAAATTTAATTTTACGACAAATAGGAAATTTTAACTATCAATGATTATGTAATGTGATTATGTAATTTTTTATCAGAAAGATATTTTAATTTTTATCGTTAACTTAAGATATTCGCTAAAATTTGTATCATCAACCAGAAATTTTAAATAGTTTTACTTTGTGAAATGAAAACTGTGATGTCGTCATCTTATATGACCTAATGATAACATAAAAATTATAGTTCTCAGGCTTTCTGTATCTAGGAGGTGGTGGATAAACACAAACATATACATACCCTTGCATATTTTGATTCTTGCGGTATGCATTCCTTCACTTCATGGCCGAATAATGTAAAGTGTTCTTTCTGTGGAATTTTCATAAACTGTCACTTTCAGATTTACAAAGAGCAGTGATTGATGACTCCGTGAATTGAAGAAAATTGATGTAAAGTAATGTGTTATTGTTGTTTGTAAAGCTGAACAGTTAAAGTAAATGACATGACATGACAAAATTCTTATTTCATGGAACACCTATGTCATTGAAGGCGGTATTTCCAGTTTCTGAGTTACAATCCTCTTTCATTCAAACATTAAATAAATGGGGCCTCCATGTGAGGCGTGGTCACGGCAAGAAGAACATTTTTTAAAATGTAAATAAATAAATAGCAATATGTACAGCTGCCGAAAGAAAAGGCCCACTTGCTCTTTATTTCGCCGTCGTTCGTCGTACAGCAAAGTTATATATACCATTCGTTTTCAAATAACGCATACTTTAATTTACTATTGATTTAATTTGCATGAGGAGCCGTCTTCCTATTTAATTCTGCATCAACTTCGCATTTCTCAAGGGCAACACCGTATTTTGACTTTATTAAAGGAAAGAAAACCTTCAAATTACCCTAAATATAAATTTTCACCAATTTTCTACGATAGTTTCCGGAGTTTTTGCGAATTAATTTTTGCGCGTTTTTAAAAGACTTTCTGCAAACTGAAAAACGCTATTTGTAGGTTCCGAACTTTTCGCCTTTTATTAATTTCGCTCGTGAGAGTTAAAAGAAATAAATATTATTTTCAAGGAAAATATTGTTTCCATCTCACTTAAATTTTTTTGTACAGAGAATATCAAGGGTAGAAATTAGAATATATAGTCTGTGGTACAAATGTCCCGTGAGTTCATAACTTCCTTGGTTCGTACACATGATTTAAGGGGGAAATGCAAAACGACTGCTCACGATTTTGAAAATCTTTCTAATTTTGAAATTGTTATTGAGTATTTCCCTTCATGGTTCTCTTAGACAGGTGAAATGTTGGCAGGATTGGAGGCCTGCTCTCTTACTTCTTCTGACTACAAGCATGAATATTATTCAGCTATGGTCAACTTGAAAAATGGTTTCATGATTTGAAATTTATCTGTTTGAATTTCATGTAAAAAACGCAATTAGACGACCCAATATTATCACTGTGTTTGTTACTTCACTTTCTTCATTTAATATTATCGTCTGCAATGTGCAATATTTTTAAGATTTTTGGCGGTATTTTATTTTTTAGTTAGATGAAAATTTAGACAGAAAAACGTGATTTTGATTGTTTTTTTGAATGATTGATAAAGTATGGGGGAGTCCAAAGACCTTATATTTCCAATATTAAAAAAGGTCACATTCCTGCCTGGAAAGTTGAGGATGTTAGTTCTTCAGAAATAGGACGTTGTATTCGAAGACATACATCTACTGCATCTAATTCTACAGCTGTAAAATATTTTATTTTGGGGGATATGTTAGCGGACGCAACAATAGACGCTTTATAGAATCACCATCAAAACTGTAAAAACCTCTAATTTATTTGCTTCAAAATTTGATATTTTTTAATACCGGTATCTGATAGTGTGTTTTTGCACAAAATAAATCTTATTTACGCCCTTAATTTTTTAGTTCCATTATTGCCATATTAAAACGATATTAATTGACTATGTCATTTTATCTCTCATCTTTCGTGTATTTCGCCTGGTAACCCTATGTTGAAATTTTTATAATTGTAACCTATTTATAGAAAAATACATGTGCATATTCGACAGCTTACGAAATATTGTAACAATAGATTAAAGCTGTTGTGAATTAATAGTACTTAAATATAAATGCAACGTTACGGAGCGTATAGAAATCGGCGGTTTACGTAAAAAATACATACATTTATCTACACATTGTTGCCACATTCTCATATAGCATTTACAAAACGGATGAAATTTTCAAATAATCATTTTATCAAATAAATGCAACCTGACGGAGCTTATAGAAATCGGTGGTTTACGTAACACATACTAACATTTTCAGCGGACATTTCTTCTTACTTTTATATCGCACTTTCGTAACGCATTTTTATATCACATTTTCAATAAAGGGGTGAGAGATAAAATGACATAGTCATTAATATTAATGATTATGCCATTTTATCTCTCATCCCCCCTTTATTGAAAACTGTCCGAAAAATGTGTCCCCAAAAAGCAACATAAAAATGCGATATAATTTTACATATATTTAAACACTATTAGTTCACAACAACTTTAATCTATTGTTATAATATTTCGTAAGCTGTAGAATATGCATCACATCTATTTTTTCTATAAATTGTTTACAATCATTAAAATTTCAACTTACCAGGGTTACCAGACGAAATACACGAAAGATGAGAGATAAAATGACATAGTCAATTAATATCGTTTTAATATGGCAATCATGAAAGTAAAATGTTAGGGAGGGGATAGGAGATCTCGCCTTGACGAGGCTCGAACAGTCGAGTTTATATATATATATATATATATATATATATATATATAATATATATGTGTGTGTGTGTGTGTGTGTGTGTGTGTGTATTATTTTTATGTATGGTGTATTTTAATATGAATTTATAAATACGAGTAAAACATGAAAAAATCATATGATACAAGCGTAGATGAATTTTCTATTTAGTTTCAAATCTACAGATTCAAGTTGAAAATATTCAGAATTAAAATGATTCCATTTAAAAAGTGCTCTACAATAACTCCAATGCTTTAGCTGAAGCTAGAGCTCCACACGTACACCAAGCTCTTGCTGCTGGAATACTCCTATACGTTTCTAACCACAGCGACAACGTGCAGCTACGTTTGAGGGTACTGCTTTTTAACTTTTTTCAAAAGTAGTTTGTTTTAAAATTGCACGAATTTTTTGCTATAAATATCTGGTGTTTCGTAAATACGCATAATTTTCATGTCATCCTGTGTTTTCAAGCACATGAATTGATTGGAATTAGCCGGCTGAAGAGAAAGACTCGGCAATCGTTACTGTCTTTGCGATATCATAGACGGTGATGTTGACTGCGAATAACTCTTTGCAAGGACAATTTTCTGCCGTAAACTGTACACAGGAACATTCAATGGCTAAGCAAAACATTTATTTTGATAAAAAAGAAGGATGATTTAAAGGAGAATTCAAAACTAATTTCACAATGAAAAATTCTGTCTTCCTTATTCATATCAAGGCAAAAGAAGCTTAAAATAACAGAAAATACATTACTTAAATGTAATACATTACTTATAGTGGCATAAAACAAAGGCTTATATAAACTAAAATTAATACGTTTCATCTACTTTTTCATGCATTGCAGCTGAGGTGCGACTATATATTAAAAAGGCCAGTGATTCGGGGGCTAGTAGTGGAATGCTTAGTGAGCAATTGCCTGATCTTTTAGAAAAAAACGGATTAATAACATTAAACCATTTACTAAGTTAAAAATTACTGATTAGAAAAAAGGGTTGATTATACTATGGACACATATACACTAAAGCATTGTGGTCTACTTCTACTCAACACTTGAAAAGACGATGAAACGGAAACTATTGAAGAGGCTGAAACTGTCCAATGTATACGCTTTGTAATCAACTCCAGGGGATTCTACAAACTTTAGCTGACACTGCCGTCGCACAGAAGCTCTGTAAATTTCTACAAACTCGCTCTTGACATATATTTTAAAGATAAGATTGCTTCGTATGGTTAATTAGATCGTTTATTAAAAAATATTAATCTTGACTTACAATAGCTAAAGAAGCACGAGTTAAAATTCAGTATGCACGTGTTTATGAAATTCGCAATATGTATCTTTAAAACTTAAGGTATCTGCTTACGCACGTAAAAAAATAAGAAAAAAAAAATAAATAAAATTGCAAAACTTGTATGTAATTTATGCATTTTTTATTTGAAAGGTCGTATAACAAGATGAAAGCAATAACTTTTTAAAAAAGTTTTTATTTATTTAATTACGACAATTTTAAAATATCACACACCAACATTTGTATGCTGCATTCTTTTCAATATTTAATAATTACCTTTGCACTATACACTCCTATAGCACTTTTCTGTTCAATAAATCAAACGTTTTATTGTATTTTAAAAATTCACTGAAACATGGCTAATTGTATACAAAAACGTTGAAATTTTTAAGAAAATAGTATTTTTTTTTTTTTAACCTAAAAGTGCCTGTAAGATGGATAATTTCATCACTATAGCTTGACTCTTAGTTCAATGCACACTTTAATGTCAATAGAAGATTTGTATATAATTTTATTTATATAACTTTAAAACTTTTACAGCAGTTTCATTTATCGGGAAGCAAAGAAACGAAAAACATAGTTTTCTAATAGAAAACTAATTTAAAGATTTTCATCAGCTTATCATTTTAACAGTTGTAGCACTTCAAACGCCTGTATCTCCCATAAATTAAACGTAGAAACAAAATTAAGGCAGTTTTCGAATTTTAAAAACATATTTAAAATAAAACAATAAATAATCGATTTTTTTTCGCAAAAACGAATTTTTAATCGTGAGCAGATATCTTAAAACAAATTAGTTATTCGCTAAGTTTAACATAAATCGTATAAAAAAAAACCCCCGAAAATTCACTTATCGGCAATACGATCGTTTCGGTTGGTAACAAAAGTTCCAGCGTTCTTCAGCTGTAAAAACATGCTTTACCATCCACAAGAGCAGAAAGGTCTAAATGGGCGGCTTTACGCGGTGCTATTCAAGATGTCCGTTTTGGAACTTTTAATGTTCGAATCTGAATTTAATGATCTATATTTATTTCAGGGTGATTCTTTTCCTAATTAGAACAGTTTTAGCCGTCCTGCTCGTCGTTTACCAGTGAACTTAATTATATTCGAAACCGCTGGACTAATTATATTCATAAACATTGGCATCTCAGTATTTGATTAAATATATTCAAAGACATTCAAAATTCGGAAAAAAATCCGTGAGAAAAATCACATCTTGCATTTAGTAAGAACAAAACAGTTCTTCAAAATGTCTTACGGCAGTGGCTGCATAATTTGCAAATTTTTAATCTATAAAAGAGAATTTAATGTTTCAGAGATTTTTCAGGAATAGAAGTTCAAACTGTGATAATTGCGCTGCACATTAACACAGCTTTTAAATTTCAGGCCTTAAAGAGATTTTCACAACAATCTCTCATGACTGCCTTCAGAACGGTCAGAGTGAAGCGCGAAAACCTCAGCTGCTTTATCTCCAGTCTGGAGAAACAGTGCTATTAATACGCTTGCCAGACTTCCCTGTTTGACCGGGACAGTCCCGGTTTACGGACAAAATCCCGGTGTCCCGGCCGGTTTACTTTATGTCCCGATAAAAAATTAAATTTGATTATACACTCATGTCCATAAATTAAGGATAATTCAGAATCACACAGAGATTGATCTCTAAAATAAAAATTTCACCTGTGGAATGATCACACACATCTTGAAGAAGAATATGCAAATTACAGGAAACCACCAGATGGCGTGGATGGTACGTCACAATGACGAGAGTGTAAGAGAGGGGAATATAAGGAATGGTGGCAAAGAAGTAAAATTGTTCACAAGCGCGTGATGAAAGCCTTTCAGTGCAAAAACCGCATAGTTATGGCACAAAGGAGGCATTTGGATGATGTTTTACGTGGCAGAATTATCGACGACTGGAATGTGCACGTACCCAGCTGGAAGTATCCGAGGAACTTGGAATACCACCTTTACCATCCATGTCCAAACGTCCATAGAGAAATTTTAGTGTCCTAAATCTACGTTATTATATAAGTGCACTCTCATATTCATTGTTAGGCTGAATTTTTAACTTTTGCCCAGAAGCGTAATAGTAGTATATTATAAAAGGTAGAGTAAAATAAAACTCTGGAGTACTCAGAGATGGCATTAAATGTGAATTTTCAAAAATCCTTTTTTAGGTGATGTTTACTATCTGTCCACTGTATATCTGCCAAATTTCAGCTTCATGAATACAATTTCTCTATATTATATTTACAATACTATTCCATCCCCTTTTAAGAGTAGTTTGAAAAATATACATGCTTTAATAATTAATTATAAAAAATATTTCTGTAAAGTTTGAAGCAAATCCGACTATGCAATAGAGACTTTCATACGAAAATTACCCTTTCCCTCACACTATCCCCTATAAGTTGTTTCCCAAGAAAAAGTAGCCTATAGCCGTCTCCAGGGTCCCAATCTATATACAAAATTTCACCATAATCGATTATGCGGTTTAGACGTGAAAGCATAAAAAACTCAGTTTCGCATTATTAGTTAGGATTTCATTCATAAGTATTTTCTCTTCCGGGAACTAACTTAGAAAAACGGATGGTACTGTTTACAGTGGGGGGGGGGGAAGGCGAAGTCACACAGTTATGTGCTAAATATATTACACTTAGAACATTAACCAAAGCGGGAACCACTATTTTTAAAATTAAAGTATGACCGTTTTAAAGCAATTCTGTTGATAAATTAAGTTGTGCCGATAACAAGGGTTGTCCTAATGCACATATGGGCAACCTACGTCCCGTTAAGGCTTTCGATGCGTCCAGCAGAACGTATGGAAACCCTGTATAAAACAAAAAAATCATTTAAACTCCCAATAATACGTCCCGCGACTACGCTAACATCCTAATGTCTGGCCCGGAAAACGTACAATTAAACAATGGTATTATGGAAGTCGGAATTGTGTAACACAATATTGGAAGTAAACTCTTTGCCCTCTATTACAAAAATTTGATAATGTAGACGAATCTGCCTTAGGTGGAGGACACTTTACAGGGTTCTAACACATATTCACGTTGCATCTGGAAAAAAAAAAAAAAACTACACAATTCCAGACCTATAGATCAGTAGCTCAGCGAGAATCGAAAACGCTGGACTAGCACACTTTAACCCTCTCACAATGTTTAGCCTCTTATCCTTTCAGTCGTCCCACTCTTTTCACGAAAATAATGCAACATTATTTTCATAGGTATTCACGGCTGCGAACCTTCCCTGAACACAATGAAACACTCGTTGTAAACAATTTTCATCGCTAGTTTTTTTTTAATAACTTACGCAGACAAAACGGTACGTTTACTATTTTCTTCCTTGGTACCCACACTTAACAAAAAAAAAAGTTGACACTCTGAGTAACACAGATGCCAACTTTTAAGGGTTTTTTTTTAAATACTTAACACCAGAGCTACTAAGTCTCCGGCTTTTCTGGGAGATTTCCTACCACAATTTTCAGGAAATTTAATTTTACGTTAAGTATCTGGACTTATTTTAACCGTAAATTTATAAGTAAAAATTAGTGGTGGGGAATTTCCCGGAAAAAGCCGGAGACTTGGCAGCTTTTCTTAACACTATATCCCTCAAGTCTTAGAGGCAAGATAAATTCTGAAATCATGGAAAAGAATTTGGGAAATAGTGGTAGCTTATCTTCCGGAAAATGCCGTACCAGTTGGTAGTTATAGATAAAACTTAGATTAAATGCAGTAGAAATCAGCATTCCTAGATATTATGACCGACTCTCAAAACGCATGGAAGGGAGCAAGCAACTGTTTTGAAAAATATATATAAACCTACAATGAAATTATTGACATGAAAAATTTCTTAATTTGATCCGCAGACTGGTTTCTCATTTGAAAAAAGCATTTAAAAATGCTCTGTTTAGATAAAGTGGTTAATTACATTGCTTAACAGTTGCAGACTCTGGGTTTGCGACTGCAGCCCAGAGTCTCCATATGGTTTACCAGTAGAATATCTCGGTGCAAGGTACGATCAAATTGTTTTTAGAATAGAGAAATTTCATTACAATTATATCCATATGAATAAAATAATTTCAATTAATTAGTGTAAGAATTATAAAATGAAATGAATTATTTTTATAGTAAACCGTCGTTTCATGTACAACTTTTCATTATAAAATTTTAGCGGAGGAGTTAACACGAACATTTTCCCATTTATCCATGTACGACCAGTACATGGCATCAGCATTTCATTAGTTGAATTCGTTTTATTCCATACAAAGACGTTCTAATACGTCTGCTTTATACAAAAACTTTTTAGCACGACAATTTTGTATGTAGAGTGTAACTAAATTCTGTATCGGACAACTGGCACGTTGTTATTTTAAAAAAATTACTTTTTTTGAAAAGTGGTTGATTGTATTCCCTAATACTTGGCACCGATAAATATAAAGGAAACTGGAGAAACATTAATAAATTTATAAATAATACAGAAAAATTTATCGTTCCTTAAAAATAAGATACGTCGCGTTTTATTCAACTTTTTCGAAGCGCGTTTGAAAGGAAATAACAAACAAACAAGAGCTGCTAAAATATACTCTTCCTCTTTAAGACGCACATGTTAGGTCACTTGATACTCCATCACTTTTAAATCCTCATACTGTCAGGTAAAGCATATTATTACGTAGCATTTAATCCATAAGCCAATGCAAGATTCTGTGAGAAGCGGATTAGTTTTTAGCCTTCTGTCTTACTTGTTCACAAGGATTTAGTTTCTAGTACGTAATTCAAGCTCAATATTTTAAAGAGATATTTAAAAAAGTCTATCCTGAGCAAAATCAATTACAAGTGTTGAGTATACAGATGAGACATATCTTTCGCGCAGAATCTAAATAAACTTTGTTTTTTTTTTGCTATGAGATGTAAAATTGTAAATTAACAGCAAAGCTAAGTACGTAAAATCGCACGACAGACATGCCAGACGCGTCTACTATGCATTAAAGGAAATAAAAAAAATGTTTCATTCCGAGACTGCACAGAGAGGACATATCTTTTTAAGTTCATATAGAAGAGATATCAATTAAATTTTCAAGGGACAAGCACTTCTGTATTAGGCATTCGCAACTTCAGAGACCTGAAGTATTCGCGATTTTACTGTGGATCCCTCCAAACCAGCGGCCAACGTTACCCCTATAAAGGAGAGGAAGAATTATCACCCAAGCCAGAACCAGGAATCTAACCTATACACAAGGAGTAAAATACTACTACACCACCTGAGCTACCAGCTTTAAATGTTAGACGATTCGTTTGAACTGGAAATTCTCATAAATATGGACATTCAAATTGTCATCCTTATTTAAAAATTTTAAATAACCAGAAACATGTACAAAATTACTAAAATAGAAGTTTAATACAGTCACACTTACACGAACTTTTGTAATGAAAAATGTTAATTACAGTTCTACTCGAGTTCGACTCTCTTTACTAGACGGAGTGTATGCATTGAATCGGAATTTGTGTAGAAAAATAGTCTGGTTGCGGATCATCATTTTATCAAGTTTATTATTGTGTAAATTAATCTTGCTTGATTATTCATTACTGATTACATATTAAACATTTTCTACAAATTTTTACTACAACTTAAGTTTAAAATATCATAATTTTAATTGTATTTCCAAAAATAAATACAAGCAACAATAAAATTTAATAAACCGACAGGCTTTCTCAAAAGTCACAAATGTGAAAGGCAATTATTTTCTGTTTTATTTACTTTTCGCAGTGTATGGAAGTCAGAATACTTGTGGATATGATGAAATATTGTGTAATATTGTCTACCGTTTGAAATGGGTTCGCATAGAATATTGGCAAGTTACAAGTAAAAGTGAATCCAATTGAACCTGTCAAGGAGGTATTAGTTGGAGATATTTTACTATTAATATTACAAATCTGGTTAGCATTATTTTGAAATGCATAAAATGATCATAAGTTTTAAAAATACCATTGCTATAAACAAATCGTTTTTTCTTGAAAACTGCTTCTGAATAGTTCTCTGGCAAGTGCACATCTGACTGGCATCCGCACCAAATAATGGGCGTGCCCGTTTCCGCTTCTAAACCGAAAGTTTACGTTTCTATCGAATCGATAGTCAAGCAGTATGTGTTCTAGCAAGCCAGTTTTAATAAAAGCGTTCAAGTCCTGTAGCAATACTTGAGTTCTCAAAAAAGAAAAAAAAAAAAAAAAAAAAAAAAATGCACTATCTGAACCTAAAAATTCCAGCTCACTTTATGCATCACCTAACCTTAAGCCCCACCAGTGGCAAACCGCATAGCGTGTTGAACTGAGAGACGGTAGGTGCCTGGTTCAAAACCTTGCCGCTACCGCCGACCTAACCGTTCGCAGGTTTCCGTGGTTTTATTCGAAACTTAGCGTAAATACGGGTTCGGACCCCTAACTAAGACCCCCACGGAGGGCACCCCACCCTTCCGCCTCGTTTAGCTTATTGGCCGTAATCCCACAACACAACAGAACACAACATGACACCTATCCTTACGATCACCAGTATTATCAGCTTAAAATAAACTAACATTTTTGAAAAACCATAAATTCGATTTCCAATACTTAGAAAAATTAGAACCTGCAGCAACGGAAGGTATTCCAAGAATATTTTTTAACCTTTTATAGATTTTAAAAGCAAACAACCTTTATTTCTAAAAAGCAAAAATAAGAGCTGGGTTTTGACGCGAAGCAGTTTGTCAAGAGAATAGTGTCAAGTGCAATAAGTACTTAGGGAAATTTATTAACATTTATAGATTTATGTTTTCGAAACTTGCTGCGCCTCCTCAAATTTTCAGTTTTTAGCCTTAAAAAAACTATTTAACGTTAATACTATTGAACACTTCAGGAGAGAGCTTTATTGAAAATTTGCAACGCCGTTTATCAATGTTATGGGCTGAGGATTATTTTTTTCCTGTGGTAATGCATTTATGGGTGTGTATTTTTGCACTAATTTTCATACAATCTTTCACTTCGATTTTTTACGTTGTGTGATGCATAATAAATAAAATTGCGTGAAGTGATAATGTAAAATATTAAAGCTACGTAGAACTTTGGTTATTCGACCTTTTTTTTAACTGACTTCAGTTTCTTTCTGTCTTCTTTTTTAGCCAAATTAATTTACTTAACCAAATTTTGTTTTTTAAAGCTTTTTGTTTTTAAACACTAGAGTAATACTTCGTTCACGTCGGATTTTTCTGCTGACATATTTTTTTTTATTTTTGCGAACATAATTTGTGGACGCCGACTAATTTTCGTTGCATTCAATAGGGTTGCCAGATAGCAGGAGAGGAGAGTAAAATATTGAAAGTCACCAAGTTTTTTCAATTTTTATGATTTATCGCCGAGTTTGGCACCAAAAAAATAAGTACCGAAGACCGAACGTTGCTTTGCGATATCTTTCGTGTTTGGGGAGACACTGGCAAACGCTGCAGTTTATACAAAGGAGAACTATCGTTAGAGTATAAATGGCAAAAACCGTAAAACAGTTTTAGTAGACGAATTTCACACAGCTTCAATTAAAATGGAATGCTTCATGGAAGAAGGAGAGAAGACAAACATGGCGCATTTATTGATTATGATGCGCTATTCCAAACAGTACTAATAGAAGTGAAGTATAGTTAGAATATGGTTTCAATTCTAAAGAAGTGTTTATGGAACCATGAAGTAAAAACACGGCACGCACATGAATAATGATACACTTTCCGACTTAATGAAATAAGAAAGAAAAACAGGGACGACGCATGGATTACGCTTTTAATATTACAGTGCGTACTTAAAACATATTTTTTTTAATTAAACCAAAAAACAAAATTAGAATTTTATGTGAAAATTTATTTATATAAGGAAGTCTGCAACAGCAAATTTACGCGGTGTTCTTTTTGTTGCCGTCTGGTGCATCAACTGATCACTATATAGCCTGTAATTTCACGGTTCTGT
>JAWZYV010011604.1:0-220935 GCA_038373885.1 Cheiracanthium punctorium
ATATTTTTAAGTTGTAGAGGGAACTATTTTTTGTTTATATTATTCAAGCATTTATATAAATTTTCGGTATAGTAAATGAAAAAAGATTGGAATGGAATTTAATGAATACAACACGCTTAGACTTGAATTATTTCTCTTTATGTAATGGAAAAGTGCTGCGTTTACATTGTTAATGACTTGCAGATGCATGAATTTTTTACAACATTCGTATGTTTGACAATTTCATACATAAACTATTGTTTTTATACGCATTACAATGCAATTTTGTAAAATAACTCCTAATAACAAGTAAAACATTACATGCTGCTATTACGGAATGCATTATGAACTCTGTGTTTCAAGACTTTTTCTGAATAGAATTAGGTGGCGAAAATAATGAAGCGAGATTATAAATCTAGTTTACATTTTTAAAAAATAACTTTTAGGCATTTTTTAATTTAAATTTTAAAAAGTACATGAAAATCTTTGTTAATTTGTAATTCAGGTAATTTTTAAAAGGGTAGCCATACTTTTGAACACCCTGTATATACAGGATTCCCAAAATAACCTAGGCTTTTATTCCTTAACCCTTTAACGCGCAGTGTTCCCGCTCTGGGAACACCCAACTCTGACATTTTGAATGTTGCCAGTCACGAAGAATAGATTTGATTTCTATAAAAATAGTTGCGGGTGACATAGCTCCACGAGAATCCTTTACTTTTTAGCACGTCATTTCCCGTAAAAATATTGTCACGATTGTTTTTAACAGCACTGATATCTGCTGAAAAATGGAAGAATGCGAGAACAGCGGGATAGATTGCCCAATTCTGAAAAAGGGGCCATCGCATCAAGGGCTGGCTGTGCCGCACAGCCAGCTGTAGTCAAAAAAGGGTCTCTAGATCTGTGGTACGCGATGAACGTTTCAATCATCCGCCATCCTGCTGGTAGTTATGTCGAGCGATGGCAACGGCTGCCATTTTTTCACATTGGGAAAGTGTTGCGCCTCAAGAGGTTAACTGCTAATCGTACATATTGTTGCGGAATTACTCTGCTACTCCTGGGATTCGTCGTTCTAAAGTCCAGTTGGTGTAAAAAGTTCAAGTAAAAAGTCACTTGTCAGGATGGAACACAAACTTTATTGCTTCTAGAACTTTGTAGAACAATCAGCTGTACACAATTCACAAGCACAATCTAGCAGTAACGTGCTTTTAACAATCCGCTTAGATCAGAAGCTCTCACAAATGCTGTATTTCTCACACAAAATAAGTCACTTTCACAGGCAAAAATTCAGTGAAAATATACGAGAGATAACACTAATAGTCTCTCAAGACTCAGCAATCAAGAATTTACACATAAAAGCAAGCCAAAACACAGCTGCTATAGCACTATCAAGTCACAAAGCAAGCGTACTCGCTGAGAGAGCTTTCACAATACGCGCTCTCTCACACTGGGCGTTCAATTTACTCTCTCAAAGCTTGATCAACACTGAACTGTCGGGGCGACGCACGCTTCTATAAATAGCCAACGCAGGAGGTACAAGAGGTTTCTAGAAAAGTCAATTTCTCGAGGGTTCTACATAAAGCGTGAATTTTGATTACGTCATAGAAGAGAAATGTTAGGTTATTATGCGTTTTAATGCAGGAAAAACAACTTCCAGGCCCCATTGGGAAAATCGCGGCGAATGACCAAAAAGTCGCCAAGCTTGGCGACTTTTGGCGAAATATCGCCAAATTTGACGCCAAAAATAAGTCCCCAAATGTGAAGAGATCTAAGCTCTAGGACCAATATTTCTCGAGTTTTCTATAACATCCATTGAAAAACAATGGCAAACCGAAACCTCCATATCTCCGGTTCTAATTGGCCGATTTTGATGCAACAAAAAGCAAAATTTATCTATTTGAAGCGTAGAATACGAATTTTAAACCATTTTAAGCCCCAGCGCGGCGGTTTGCCCCGAAAATTCGTAACAATATATACAAGAAAATACCGAGTTGTGTAAAAATGCTACTGAATTTTATATTACCGATTAAAATTTACAAAATCTAAATAAATTGGGGATCGACCCACAGTATCGATAACCGATATTATCGGTGACGATACCTCATGTTTTTTTTAAGTATCGGTATCAGTACTTTCCCATTTTTAAAGTATCTCTAAAGTATGCGTTCCCAATCATTTGTCCGTTCTCACCGGTACTTTTCAACCGATACTTAGATCCTTTAAAACAAAAACTACGCATACGCAACACCATACTAGAATTTTTATTTTGATTATGATGAGAAGCATCGCTTCATTCGAACAGTTTTCGCATGGCTGTTGTTTTATAGCTGTTTAGTCATTCATTTAAATCAAGTTAGTTAGTTGAATTAAGTTTTGCGTCCTTTCTTCAAGAAACAGGAGCTGGTAAGTTGTGAACTCGTATGAAAAACAGAATAATCTATCAGAAGAATTGATAAACTCATTCATATGCCATAGATATAGATTTTATAATTTAAGATATATTTAAGTTTTTACTATAGCAACTGACGCAAGAACTTTTGATTCGACTTGGAATGATATCAACATCAAAATTAGAGGGATACTAGCTGAAGTACCCGTCCTCGACGGGTTAGTGAATGAAAATTTCCAAAAAGCAAGAACTTTTGTCAGCATTGTAGGAGTACACAGAATGGATGTAGTATGTTGCCAAAGTAAAGAAAGCGAAGTTATAATTTTCATGTATTTTTAAAATATTACAGGTTAGAGAGTAACTAAGTAATATCATTTCATTCGCTTTAGTCGTAATTATGTGATGCGCGAACGAATATTTACGCATATTGAAATAATTTTCGCAAAACCTCAAAATTTAATCAATATTTTTGAAAAATTTGAAGCCTAGAATTTAAGTTGAGTGACAACCTATCCTGTCACCCAAATTCGTTTCATTCCCTGCAGTCTTTATTTCGTGATGCTGGAACAAATTTTCAGCATTTTAAAACGATTTTCGAAAAATCTCAAAATGTAAGCAAAATATTTAAAAAATTCTCTCTCTCTCTCAACGCCTATAAATTAAGATTAGCAACTACCTATCATATCACTCAATTTCCTATCATTCGTATTAGTCCTTATTACGTGATGTTTGAAGAAATATAAGCGTATTTTGAGAGAATTTTTACAAAATCTCAAAATCTAATAAAAATGTTTAAAAAATTGGACTCCTATAGTTTATGTTGAGCAACTATCTATTGTGTGACCAAATTTCATGTCATTCGCTTTAGTCGTTATTACGTAATACGGGAACAAAGATTCACTCAGTTTTAAACGATTTTCACAAAATCTCGAAATCTCATGGATTTTTTTTAATTAGATGCTTATAGTGTAAGGTGAGTGATCACCTATCATTTTACCATATATCATTTTTTCACCTTTGCAGTTATTACGTGATGTGCGAACACAAATTTATGCAGTTTGAAATGATTTTCGCAAAATCTCAAAATCCAATCAGAATTTTTTTTAAATTGGACACCTATTTTTAAGTTGAGTGACCACCTATCATGACACCCAATTTCATATTATTCGCTTCAGTCGTTTTTGCGTGATGCTTGAACACAAATTTACGCAGTTTGAAACGATTTTCGCAAAATCTGAAAATCTAATCAAGATTTTTTAAAAATTGGACGCCTATGTTTTAAGTTGAGTGACCACCTATCATGACACCAAATTTCATATCATTCGCTTCAGTCGTTTTTACGTGATGCTTAAACAAAAAAAGCGTCACGGACAGAATGACAGAATGACAGAATGACAGACAGACAAACTTTTTTTTGAGGGTCGCATCGGATGCCCGGGTGCTTGAAACGGATAGAAATCGCAAAAGTTTTGAATTCCAAGAAATGTACTCGATAACTTTTAACATTTCAGTAAAAGATTGCGAAAAATGATATAGATAAATATGAATAATCTATATACATAAAATTAGACTTTTGTCTGTACATTTCTTGGAATTCAAAAATTTTGCGATTTCTATCCGTTTCAAGCACCCGGGAATCCGATGCGACCCTCAAAAAAAAGTTTGTCTGTCTGTCATTCTGTCATTCTGTCATTCTGTCATTCTGTCCGTGACGCTTTTTTTGTTTAAGCATCACGTAAAAACAACTGAAGCGAATGATATGAAATTGGATGTCATGATAGGTGGTCACTCAACTTAAAACATAGGCGTCGAATTTTTAAAAAATCTTGATTAGATTTTCAGATTTTGCGAAAATCGTTTCAAACTGCGTAAATTTGTGTTCAAGCATCACGCAAAAACGACTGAAGCGAATGATATGAAATTGGGTGTCATGATAGGTGGTCACTCAACTTAAAACATAGGCGTCCAATTTTTAAAAAATCTTGATTGGATTTTGAGATTTTGCGAAAATCCTTTCAAACTGCGTAAATTTGTGTTCAAGCATCACGTAAAAACGACTGAAGCGAATGATATGAAATTGGGTGTCATGATAGGTGGTCACTCAACTTAAAACATTGTCGTCGAATTTTTAAAAAATCTTGATTAGATTTTGAAATTTTGCGAAAATCATTTCATACTGCGTAAATTTGTGTTCGCACATCACGTAATAACTGCAAAGGTGAAAAAATGATATTTGGTGAAATGATAGGTGGTCACTCACCTTAAACTATAAGCATCTAATTAAAAAAAATCGATCAGATTTCGAGATTTTGTGAAAATCGTTTAAAACTGAGTGAATCTTTGTTCCCGCATTACGTAATAGCGACTAAAGCGAATGATATGAAATTTGGTCACACGATAGATGGTTGCTCAACATAAACTATAGGAGTCCAATTTTATAAACATTTTTATTAGATTTTGAGATTTTGTGAAAATTCTCTCAAAATACGTTCAATGATGATTTCTTCAAACTTCACGTAATAACGACTAATACGAATGATACGAAATTTAGTGATATGATAGGTAGTTGCTAATCTTAATTTATAGGTGTTGAATTTTAAAAATATTTTGATTACATTTTGAGATTTTGCGAAAATCGTTTTAAAATGTTGAAAATTGTTCCAGCATCACGAAATAAAGACTGCAGGGAATGAAACGAATTTGGGTGACATGATAGGTTGTCACTCAACTTAAATTCTAGGCTTCCAATTTTTCAAAATGTTGATTAAATTTTGAGATTTTGCGAAAATTATTTCAGTATGTGTAAATATTCATTCGCGCATCACATAATTACGTCTAAAGCGAATCAAATGGTATTACTTAGTTACTCTCTGACCTGTAATATTTTAACAATACATAAAAATTATAACTTCGCTTTCTTTACTTTGGCAACATACTACATTCATTCTGTGTACTCCTACAATGCTGACGAAAGTTCTTGCTTTTTGGAAATTTGCATTCACTAACCCGTCGAGGACGGGTACTTCAGCTAGTCCTTTTATAAAATTGTTCAGCCTTAGAGAGATATTTATTTGTGGTCAGGTCCAAAGTCGACCCAAAATAAATAGGAGAATCAAATTATTCAAACGGATTTATTTTTCACTAGAAGATTTAACCATTATCAATCTTTTAACAAAAGTAAAAATGTATGGGGAGGAAGTGGGCCTAGTTCCTTGTGTCACCGTTTTCAGTATGGCTTCGACAGGGGCTATGCTTGAGTTCGAACGGCTCAAGGCAAATGCACCGAGCGAAGCAGGGAGGGGGAGGGGATTGCAAAAGCCATTGCCGAAACAGCACACTTGTCCCACAGTGGTCTGGGCACTAAACTCCGTTCCCATAAGAACACGGTAAGTGAAACAGAATCCGGCTTGGCCAGTGCTTGGGGGTTGGAGGTGGGGGGTTCAACTCCCTCTCGGCTCGACTGCTGTGGGACCGTGTACGCTAATGGCGGCTGGTGCGCGTAAAATCCGTTGTGGCTCCAATGTCCTCCAAGTTGTTAAACGATACCTCTGAGGCTGCTGATTTCAGGGGGGGGGTTGGTCCCTCCTCTGGAATCGGTCCAAAATTAGGGACCAACGTAGAGAGTCCATTCCCTACGTGATGCAATGTCACCTATCTTTCGGGGATAGCTTCTATCCCTGGATACGACAACGGCAATAACAACAGCACCCTTGAATCTTTAGAATTTGGAGGGAAAATGTCGAAATGCAGGGCAACTCGCAAGACTTATGCGCAATAAGCAATTCTGCTTGGAAAAACCTTCAAAGACTCTTAATCAGGTTTGACCTATCTTTTGCATGTCATTCATCAATTTTTTTCATAGAAGAGCACAGATGTGCTACACATCTCAAGCACCTTTTATTACTTCTTCACTTTGATAGGTAGATTTGGAAAATATGAATATGGAAAGGCTTTAAATTTAGGGGAAAGTGGGAATAGAAATGTGCAAACATAAGAATGAAATTAATGTTCTGAGGAAAATAATTCAAAAACTATTTTTTCTGGTGTAGCTAGGTCAACAGAGATGGTTCGATTTCTATTTGTTTGTGTGTTATGGCAAACCTACCTGAGGGGTATCTGCCTGGGAGTGGTGCCATTGGCGAGGAACCTTTTAGGAAGTTCTAACGCGTATTCACGTAACATCTAGAGAAAACCATCCAAAACTGTATACCATTAGATCAACAGCCACAGGCCCGAACTCTGGACTTTCACACTTAAGCCATCTACCATGTTCAAGTCTTATTACTGACTTTCAGTTTTTGATAACAATGTATTTTGGATTGTAAAAATGCCCCTTTTTGACTTAGTATGATAAATTACACGGAAAAAAAGAATGTTTCTTGGGGCAAAAATAATTCAAAAGTCTTCAGTCTACATGAAAACAATAAACAGTCACAAGATTGCAATGCGTTACTCAAAATCATCCAGTGCACCGAGTTTGACGTAAGCGCCTCTATTTGACCACCCCTCCTCCAGACCGTTGGATCGACAGCTAGAACCCTAACCGACATCTAAAACCTTAAATATATCTCTGAGCCTTTTTATATTGAAAGTCTGACACTTTTAAATCACCAATAATGTATGTAAATCACCTAATTAGTAAAGTCACCTATTTTTTACTAATTAAGAATTTCTTAGAGTATACCATACTGAACTGGAAGATGGAAGGTGCCTGGTTCTGAACCAGGTTGCGTCCGCCGACCTTATCGTTTGGAGTTTTTCGTGGTTTCCACCGAAACTTAGCGTAAATACGTGCTATTCACAGGTCATGACGCCTTAGAAAGACCCTCACGGAGGGCACCCCACCCATATGCATAGATCCTCGTGCAGACAAGTGGCCTTAATCACACAACACATTAACTTGTAAAGTGTTTAGTAAGGAGCTTCAACCTATAACATTAACTATTTCATGCTTTTGATATTAATAATTGTGCAATTTTGATGCTGTAAAAGTTTCATTTTCTTTCACTTTTTTTTAAGTTAATATACTTCAAATAAAAGTACGACTTCATAAATGCTTTGAATCTAGTATATTTTAAAATTCTTTGTTTTTAAAATTTATGTATTCAATAATATTATTCACTACTGTACAACTTCAGTTCACTCAATAGTACGTCTGTAACAAAAAACAAACATCATAAGCTATTTTCCATCCTCAAATATGAATAATGCTCTGCTGGACAAATTTGCATTAAACCCAATTGATTATTTTCAAAATGTGCTTATTCTGTATAAAGTTAAATTAACTCTGCGCTTTTTATTCCGCTTTCCTATACGAATGCATGTGCATAATGACTACATAAAACTCACTCGTGCTTTATACAAACAGAAAACTGCTTTGTCCTAAAATGTATCCATCACTATTTTTTACAAACACATTAAATCACAATACAAATTACTCCGTTCCCTCCCTCTCCAACTTTAAACGGCGTGACAGCCCTACAGCTAAAAGTGGACATTGCAATTTCGTATGTATTGATTTACCAATTCGTGTGGCTTTGTAAGTTAATATGTTTTCTCTTAGAAATGCATAATTAGGGATATGAGATTGAATGGATGTTTATCTCCGACAGAAAATATCGAAGGCCCTTGACGAATGGAACCAATAGCACTGGTAAAGCGAAAGATAAAAGACTCGTTTGTTTGAGGGATCTTATACGCAGATTTTGACGACATTCAGATGTGTACTAGTCATAAAATAATCTCATTTACTCACATAAAGTGCATTGTCTAACAGTTTCATCATTGTAAAATTTCAGCTAAACTATATTTCTTTCAAACAATAAAGTTTCTCTCTTCCTCGGATAAGGGAAGATGGCTTAAAATGGTCCCTTTAAGGTTTAAGCTTATATAGAATAAAATAAATGTATAAATAAAACTTTGGCTGTATGGTATCATATTTTACAATGTACATTGCATCATAAACATATTTTAATCTTTTAAAAGCACATTGAGTAATGAAAGAAATAGAATTTTTCGAAAGTATCTAAAAGTTCATTTTACCCTCAACAAATGGGCAAAATGATCCTTCATTTGAAAATAATTGTAGATTGTTCTGTATCGGCAAAATAAAACGTGCAAAAGTAATTATAACAATACATAATTAAATAAAATAAGTTTTACAATCATGCATATTCATTTTAAGAAAATTTTAAAATAAAAAAGTGTCACAGGCAATAAAATGGAATACTTCAAGATTGTAATTGATAATTTATGGCCTACAATAAACGCGGTAATAAATTAAATCATGTAATGGGAAGTCATGGATTTTGAGAACAGTTAAGGCCTGCGATGATGTCTAGGTCCAGGCAGTGGAGTTTCTTCAGTCGATGGATCATTTTACCGGCAGTATGGATGCCCATTTTAGGTAATATTACTGGATGATGCTCATAAACATAACAAAGCAATTTGTATCAAAAACGTATTCCTTTCCGTAAAACAATTCATATTTCTGTACATGACAGACTGTATATCTAATTAAATAGAAGTGTAGTGATTATCTTATAACAGATGTTTAAAAATCCAATTTTTCGAAGAATTCTATTTAGACGTGTAATACTTGAATGACGTGTACAGCTTGAATGAAGCCATTGCTTCTTCTTCTCTTGGCAAAACTAGTTTATGTGGCCGGACACCTTATAGGCCACCTTCCCCTAAATTTTATATTCAATTTGTTTTACAGTTTTCCATAAATATTTTGCTTTATTTCTGTATTATATTTAAAATTTTATATATCCAGTAGAAATAACATGTAGTGTTATTTCTTTTGACTATATTAGATATGTGTAAAGGATTCCAGAGAAAGTATCATACAAGAGTAGAAGAAAAAGATTTGATTTAAATTGCAATGAAACTTACCTGAATCAGAATCATAAGACACTAGAATATATGTTTCTGTTAAACATGGTCTATTCGTAAAATAAGATATTTGTTTTAAAGTACAGTAAAATAAAATTCCTAGTGCGATAACTGCATATTAAATTCATAATTAAACCTATACAAAAAAATCATTTACAGGGTTAAAGATAAAAGATGACATTTGCTTTTTCATTTCATTTTTACTCTCACTTCTTTTAAGTAATCAATCTAAATATTTTTACTGCGTGTTCATATTAAGACCAGATGAACAGAAATTTTGTATAGAGTAAACATTTCATAGCGCATAGCACCTTAATGACCGTATATATCCTTTTAAAATAAAAAATAAAACAGTCCTTAGCTTAAATGTCTAAATAACGATAAATGATGAATTGTTCCATCTATCTTCCGATATTTGAAAAAATGAATAACATGTACTTTCCTTTCACGGGATTTATTTTTATAGTAAAGAAAAATAGCTCAAACTTAAAATATTAAACTTGAATTGTTGTTAAAGGTTGAACTTTTCAATACTTATTTGGGGAGGGTTATTTCCTAAACGATACAGTCACGTGCAAAATGGAGTTTTTTTTTACTTTTTTCTCTACATTATATATTTTCAACTTTACAAAAGAGCTGACGCTTTATTTCGAGCCCTAGAATAATATCACTACAAATGCAGGGTGAATCATAAAAGGGTGTACTTTGAACTGACATACATTCTTTTTTCTTTTTGCAAAGGTAAATTTAAGGGAGAACGTGATTCTACAATTAGACTCCATGTCTACATAATCGAACTTTTCTGCAAGCTCTCTAGAATTTACGCTCTCTAGAATTACTCTCTAGAATTAAGAGAGAGAGGTCTCCTCACATAACTTAGAATACACATTTATTCGGCTGTATTTAAAAGTGGACTTCTGCCCTTTTGGCGAGGTATTTTTTAATGTACTATTTCGACTAAATAATGGTAGATGCATCGTTTGGTATTAAAAGAAGACTTCTGTCATTCATAGCTACGTTGCAATAAAACGGAAAAGTTTCCGTATTATATTAATTTGATGCGTTTTCCATTTTTTCTCTCCTGTCATTTAAAATTTCGAAATCATTAGAAGTTTTCTTTATTTTAAAACCTATTCATTTTTGGATGAGATTCAACTTCTGAATGCAGAAATCCAACAAGAAAGTTTGGTGCGAAGAACTATATCATAACAACGCAATTTGTATCAAAAACGTACTCCATTCCTTAAAACAATTCATATTTCTGTACATGAAAGACTGTATATCTTGCTGTATATCTACTTGTATATGTTGAAAACCAATATTTAGCTGTAATTTATAACATCAAGTTCAATAAACAGCACTTTATTTTAACATTGGATCATACCCTTACTTCCCTGAAAAATTTTACTTTGTAGGTTCAGAAAAAAAAAATCTGTTACAGTTCCGTCTCTGTTCTTTTTTCTAATACATCATTTAAACCATATTTCAACTTAATGAAGATTATTTTAAGAAAGCATATACTGTACTATTTATAACAATGTTTTATACTGCTTTATAGTGTTATGAGGCATTTTCATATACATAAAATTTTCCCTCAACGTATTAAAATTCAAAATTTTATTAAAACATCATGATTTTTTTAATTTCCTATAACGAAATCAAGGAATATGAATTTCTTTCATCAAACAAAAAAATAAATGTATCCTGTTCCAGAAAATTTAGCGACAAAAAATTATTTGTAATTTAGTTTTCTTAATTGCTCACAAATAAATATAAACAGTAATAATGGATAAATTCCAAATTTTAACGAAAACGTTTAAATTCAATTATATAGTACATTCAGAAAACATTTTTTGTTGTAAAGGATTCATTTTCAATACTTTAACTTGAAATAGCGTCTTACTTTTTCCTCTTTAAAATCCATTTAAATTTACTAAAATCTCTTGCATTTAAAACAAGCAAAGTAGTTTCAGAAAAAAAGTCGTTCTTTCTCCCATTTTACTGTAATTAAATAAATGCTTTGAAAGGAAATCGAATAACGAGTAGATTGTAAATCAGTCTGTTGTCGCCCCTTGAGATTCAAGTATTTGCTCAGAACTATTGAATTTCTTTAGCGCCACTACTATTTGTTAGGGGTGGAGGTTTTGTGAAAAACCCGAAGTTAAGAGAATAACATTAAATGGAAGTTGAATAACTCATTATTCTTAGAGTTCTGTTATATCAGAGTTTTTTATTAAGTGTTGGTAAAATTTTCTATTACTTTTACGGAATGATGCTTAGATGTTCCAAACTGTACAGAACCTCAAAATATCTTTTACATTCCTTGTAAAATGGCATTTATTTTAGTGCATGCGAACCATTATTATTAAATATAAAAACATGAAAACCTCTTAGACTTCTGTAAAAATGATCAATGGTGTGGTCAATAAGACAGAACCGAATGCTTTGTATTCATAATAAACGTTGCTTATTCAATTGCACTATTCTACAAAATAAACATTTTTTGCCTACCACAAATGAATGTTGCTATTTACAACTAATTTTGCAGTGTAGGATTTAAAAATAATTGTAATAAACCTGTAACACCTACAGCTATTTTTTATTACTATAATATCAATATTGGAAGAAACTGAATAAAACAATTGAAATACACGTTGTCTCATTTTAACCCATTCGTGCCTGGATATTTTTGCGACTTTCTTCGATTTTTGCTAACACCAGCAGTAATTGATAAATTTCTGATGTCAACTTTTTGAACAAGGGATGATTTCATTTAAAATCATTATGTATAAAAAGTGAAATGTCAACATCCCACTTGGCCATATTAAAATGTTTTGTGGAATTGAGGTTCAATACTCGCGAATAAAGGCTCGGAAAAATAAATAACGTTTTCGAATGATAGCGAAAATGCCGTCCCAAAAAAGGGACGCTAGGCATAAATGGGTTAATCGCATTAATACGTCATATAATTCTATTGCGATTGAGATTATATATGTATTTTAAAGTACATTTTACATAAAAGCTTCAACATTCATTTAATGTGGTTAAATGTTATCACTTTCTTTCATTATGTGACGTCAAAACTTCTCTTTTAAGAAATTAGCAGTATCACCCATCATTGCTTGTTCCCTGTGGCTCTGGAATCCATTTAAATTTACGCGAATTTACACTCCTATGTCCTTGTGAAATCTTTCTTTCTTTTTGGTCGATAACCGGATGAAGATTTTACAAAATATCGAATTTATCGAATATGGAATGACATTCGAATCTCCATACCTTGTTAGGACTTAAAAAGATCATTTATTAGAATTTCCCAATTTCTTTCTTTCTTGTTTCCATAAAATTCTTTTACCAATTTCCTGAACAATTAGCAAGTTTCAAATTCTTTTTCATAAGCTTTCCTTCAAAAACCGGGTCAAAAACCAATTTTTCATTTTGACGTTCAATAAAAATATACACTCTTTAAATTTGGCGAGACTTAATTGTAAAAAAAGTCATTTTAAATGTTTAAATCCTTCACTATCTTTTCGTATGGTCTCCGAAAAATTTTTCATCATTCCTAATTTAATGTTATGTGGAGTGAGAATCCTTTTAGGTTCAGTTAGAGGGGTGTGCTTAACATTACTTCTTCCAGACTGAAGATATTTTTGTGTGAATATTCCTTTTTTTACAAAATGCTCTTCTGATGTTCTGTTCTGATAATTTTCTGTTTTGCTATCCCAAAAATATAAAAGAGGAACAGTACTTAGTAAGTCTACCCTAAAGACCCATTAATATAACTATGAACTTTGAAACTCCATAAATTAGCCAAATGAATTGTCTATTCTATACATAATTTTATTTATAGCAGTCACTACAAGCGTGCGTTACGTCAGCATACATTTCTTTCATGAACATTATTATAAATAGATCAAAAACAGCAAAATCTAAGATTTCTTTAATTTGCTCTCCTTGTATAACAACGTCTGTACTGCAGTTAATGTCCAGATTTTTTATTTTTGTAGATAAAGTAGTCAGTGAAATGTGTATTGCTATTGTGAATGTGTAAAAAATCTCTGTTTTTATTTCTTAAAAGTTTAATTATTTCCTTAGTAATACCATTTTTTCTCTGTCGCTTACTAAACTGATTAGTATATAGAACAGTGACCATCTAGCTAGAAAATACAATTCTTGTTACATATCATTTCCCAGCATGTACGAATAATGTTGTTTAAGGTCGATAAGGACCTTCCGAAACCAAAAAATTTGTGCATTTGGCATGTTTATTTTTATTCATAGTAAACGTTTAGGGTTTTTTTAAAGGAAATTTTTACAGTTTTTAAAACACGGTACTGATATTGAGAATTTATTCCTGTTTTTGTAATTTAATATTTTGTTTGATAACATAAAACGTACACACGTAGATAGAAAAAAAATAAATGAACTTACCTCTTGTTTCGCGCAAGATAACTTTTTAAAAAATATACAGCAGAACCTATATTCGGACATCAAATTAAAGTTAAATGCTGCCATTACTCAACAAAACTAAAGTTTTAATATTATGTAACATTATAATATTTTTTTAAATAAAATGTTCATATAATTTTTAAAAATATGAAATTTTTTATGATTATCATATTATAAAATAAAATCTTTCTGTCAGATTATCAAATCTGATGCTCAAAGAATGAAGATCTATATCTACAACATATGCATAAAATTTCATAAATTTCCATTCACATTTTTTAAAATCTTGTGGGAAAATGTAAAAAATCAGAAACAGAGAAAATAAAGTTTCTTTGAGTTTAAAGGGTAAGTCCAGGTTAGAATTTACGTTTTTAATTTCTGCGGTCGTAATTTTCGTTCCTATGATGGAGTAATAACAGTCTTAAAGGCCTTTAAGTCTGAATTACTTTTTTAAATTATTTTTGAAAAGTACGTTTTTGGACGTTAAAAGTCTTATGTCCCTTTAAGGTGTGACATAATTCTTCTTATAGATGAAACGAAAGAGAGATTTCACTCTTTAAAAGAAGAAACGATTTTCCGAGAGATTTATTCTTTTTTTGATCGCATTTTAATTGAATATGATTGAATTTATCGATAAAATAGGTTTTTATAAAAAATTGCGTAATATTTTGTTATATTCGTTTTCATAACTAAACACATTTTTTCAGCTTTATCTTCAGAACTTTTATCTTCAGCTATTCGTCAGAATAGCTCATAATGTTTAGCACTAGGACAAATACTCAGAATGCTTACAGCTTGTTCAAAAATTGTAAATCTCCTTAACACAAGCTCAAGCGTTATCCTTGCCAAGGACGCTTTGCGTGTTTCTCGAACCAATTTATCAATGTCTTGATTATTCAACTTTAATAATCTAAACATAAATGTCAAACTGTCTATTTAGAAACCTAAAGTATTTGACATTAAGATCCACAAGTATTTTAAGCATTCTAAAGTTTGAAGTTTCAGCTAATGCAATTTGACAGAAAATTAAATACAAAGGATACGCAAGAACTGTACTACAGGAGGTTAATCTCACCTTAATAATATAATGTTACTGTTGTTTTTTGCTGTTGCTGCTGTTCTTCTTGTTGTCGCAAAGTAAGGGATTCACCCAATAAATCGAGAAATTAAATGTTCTCTATATTTTTCTTATAGGCTTTAAGAAGTCAAATAAGTATGCAGCTAGGTTGTTTAGTATAAATTAATTTCAAATGTGAACACAAATGAAAACTTTCTACAGGTTATTTATTTGATTATTCTGATATCCTTGTTAAATATTTGTTTTGGCTTTTACAACAAAGAATTGTATTTTCGAAAATTTTCTGTTTCTGCCTAAATTTTTCCATCTAACACAAAAAGAACTACTTTAATTATCTAGTAGTTCAGAAAAAAGGGCATAAATAAAAAATATTTTTCCTATTTGTAGCTTATCTTCAGTATATTAAACTACTAAAAAAGGTAATTATTCAGCTTAATTCAATAACTAACCGATTCCAAAAGCAAAAAATCGGACAATAAAAGATTTCTTAACACATTTATTCATCTTTAGAACATACTCAACTAAATTATGTATTCCAAGCATAATTTTCGACAATACATATTGAAGATGTATAAACTTAAATGCATTTTATTCACAGTGCACGCAGTACAAAATTTTAAAAATACAATCTTTTTACAAGTCGTTTTATGAAGGGCATACCATATACGTATCCATACATTTGTATTCACGAAGGAATACGAAAGTTTTTTTGTTTAATATCTGGACTTTAAGTTTTTTTATTTATTTTAACCAGCGAGTTTAAGTTTTTTAAAATGTCGCAAAAGTTAAAATTGATGTTAAATCTTCTTCATTTTGATTCTCGGTGATTCATTTATTTCATTTCACATTCAAAATGTGTATTCTAAATTACCACGTTAAATTAATATTATTGCATCTGAAATTGGTCTCTAAATTGCGCAATGTATGTCATATCGAGGATCTTAGTAAAAATGTACAGACGTAGGATGCGATCTTTATACAGTACAAGCGATTTTTTTTCTAGAAGTTTTAGCTTAGAGTAATTTTAATTTGCGATATTTTCCATTTCTTATACGATTTTTCTCACCATTTCAGATAAAACTTTGAAATTCAAGTCATAATTTTAATTAACCTGGCCTCGGGTGTGCCAAACCCTGTGGGAGTACGTCTTCTATTGTTCTGAGTTACCCTTTTGTTTTCGATGTGCCTTCCTAACCACTTTTCGAAAATGGATGAGACCTTTTCAAGCTGAAAATACAGTCATAAGCTTCAAGGGGGAAAAAAAACTTGCGGCCGAATTCTTCAAATGGGTTTTCGAATTTTTATTTTTACTTCCAATGCAGCCAGCAATGCAGAAATAGATATTTTTTCAAAACAGAGATCACAGATATAACGATAAAACAACAGAGCTACACAAGGGAATCTCATACATAAAAAGTAAGACTGGTAAAAGTTTAAACGTCAAGTCTGCACTCTATTTAGAAGGTCTGTAGCCTCCCAGTATCTGGAACAGACACTGGTCTGGGAGAGAGCTGAACAAACAAGGAGATGCTCAGCGTTCATCACCGCACCATTGCAGCAGGACTGTCAACAATTTTGAATCTGTGAAAGTGTGCATATAAGCAGTCTTGCATTAGCTAGCTGAAAGGCGTTGTTTCTGGGATAGTCTGGGATATTATGGATTTTACCTTTCCAGCATTCGTCTTTTATTATTTCTTTTGACAGCTGCTTAGCTTTGATGGTCACATTAAACTTTGACACAACAGACTCATAAACAACCTGACCACTTGGAATACTTGGAAACTATATTACGTACCCTTTTGAACAGCCCATTTGCCTTTTCAGCTGAAGAGTTGTTACTCACTTGCCACCACCAAGGGAGAACGTGTAGCTTAAGGAATGCTACGGACGCGAGTAACTTTGCCTCCATTTTTGAATATTGCCACGGCGGGTGTGGCATACCCTGTGCGAGTATTTCTGTTGTAATTCTAAAAGAGACTCTAGTTCTGTGTATATAAACACATTTTTATAATTTTCTTTGCGTTGTATTTTTAAATATATTATTACAATTGCGTTTCTGTATTTATTTTTTCAATTTTTCATTGTTACCTGTCATGAATCGATTTTACGATAAAAAAAAAAAAAAAAAAACACAATTGGGTATGAGAAACCCTGCAAGTCGCCAAAGTAATCCTAGGTTAATCAGTTGATATATATATATATATATATATATATATATATATATATATATATATATTTAGATTAGCACGCTTAATTTCATATAAGGGTCACAGTTTATGAAACTATGAACAAACCTCTCGGAAAATTTACAGAAACAGAGTTGTAGTGCAATAAATATATTATAAGTGTTTGAATTGTGTAAAGACAAATGGTATCTGCATAGAGGAGCTTCTTTGGGAGGAAGACTTTTTCAGGTGTTCCAACGCGCATGAGCGCATCAAATTATATCCTAACTCCAGATTATTTGATCTAAAGCCGCGGGATACGTCAAAACATGAACCTTCACATCTTCTACCATATTCAGTGTCGTATTCATTTGGTCATGGTGTAGCTCCATGAATGGTTACAATTCTAAGAGTGAATGCAACGGGTTTCAGAAGTTTGACTGGATGTAATATTATTTTAAGGCTTATAATAAAATAAGAAATCAACGAACATTTTTTTTTCATAAGAAATGTATAACACATATGGAAAACTACACAGTTTACTAGAGATACTCTCGTAAAATGGTGAATCAAAGTTTCAATATATATTGAATTAATTTATTTAACTATTTATCGCTCTAAGAAAGAATAATTTCAAAACCAGAATAAATTTCAAACCAGAATAAATTTCTCACTAGAATAAATTTCAAAACACTCCATACCTTTCAATCAAATGTGTGTTTTTATCATAATATAGAAGAGTGATTTTCTCTTGAAATTTTTCAAGAAATTGACATCCGCGTCACTGTATAACTCTGCACCGCTACAACGTTTCTGGCTGATACGGAAAAAATTTCAAATATAAATACTCAAGTGCAATAGTAGTACTATCCTTCATTTTTTTTCAAGAAAATCGCAGTCGTGTCACGTATCGAACATTTTTCTAAATGACATTCAGCATTGGTAAAATATTTTTTCTCTATTTCTTGAAGATCAAAGTATTAGTATATTAATTCTTGCAGTACTAAGAGAAAAATAGTACATAAATGACTAAGATACAGTCCTTTTCACCCGATATTTATTTGCACTTTTTAAAAAAGGAAGTTAAAAAATCAAAACATATTTATTATAACATTAGCAGACCTTTTTTATTAGAAAGAAAGAAAAAATGTAATTAAAACAATATTATGAAATTCAAATTACCACAAAAAGTCAAGTAAAAAAATAATTTTAAATTCTTTTGTCCATATTTCAGAGCATCAAGGCTAAAATTAATAATAATAGTAAAAATAATATTACCATAATGTTACCAAAAATAATGAATTACTACTATTTTAAGTTCTGCTGTCCATCTTTCAGACTTGTTAGTTTTTTGTTTGTTTGTCAAAATTGTTTTTATTATCTTATATCTATTGGAAATAAACCAAGAATACAAATCGTTAATACTGCACTGCGTCCTTAAAATATTTCAAAATAGACATATTTCACAATTTTGATCTTAAATTAATGAATTAAAAGCATTTTTAAAACTTTATTGATAATTGAAATAATTTCTAGTTTCACAAGTAAATTTCATGTGCTAATTTAAAACAAGAAATTTTTATGAATGGAAATTAAGTATGTTTCTTTTATCATTCAACTTAGTTTGTCGTACTTAGTCTTTATTGATTTTTAGTTCAGTTGATACATCGTTAGAATTATACAGTGTGTCCGAAATGACCTTGACACATTTTTTAAACAATCATAGAAAAGCAATAAATTGTTGCATGAACATGCGGTTTGCACAATAATAGTACACACTTCACGAATTTTTTTTTCTTTCATATCATAAAAATAACTACTTTCGAATTGTGTTCATAGGTGGCGCTGTGCTGTCACAGTAAGCTTCCCGAATGTCTTGTACAGTCGCATCCGATCTTCGTGGCCAACCACTTCTTTCCCTACCTAACATGGCTCCAGTCTCTAAACACTTTTCATACCAGGCCAAAATGCTGTTTCGACTCTGTGGGTTTTTCTTAAACATGTTACGAAATTTTCTCTGAAATCCACTTATGGATTTTGATTCGAAATACCAACCTACGCAATGTGCTTTCTCAGTTGCAATCACCTGTGGTAAAATGAATATTCCCGCAGCGTCAATGCTCTTCTAAACTCATGAAAAATCCCTATTGGCTCTCATTGCTGAAAACTGCAGATGCAGCACGATCTATGAACGCATTTTGGAAGTAATTTGTTTTAAGATGAAAAAATAAATTCTTGACTCCGTGCGAACCGCATATTCATGCAACAATTTGTTACTTTTCTGTGAATTTTGGAAATGCGGCAAAGGACTTCTCGAACACCCTGTACATTTATTGCACTTAAATCACAATTAACTGTTTTCTTTCTACTTTAGAAAATCCCATTCACAGAAATGACGCAGAAAATATCCACTATTTTCTTCTTTTACTGCATCTGTTTCAATCTACGATTAACAATTTCTACGTGGAAAAACCATAAATAACAGTTATATATATATACAGAGCGTGACTTTCTAAAAGTCATATGTTGAAAAAAAAATGGAAGACAAATTAAATTTCATATTTTACTGTGTATGGCATTGTTCCAAAACTGTAACACAAGAGCGCTGAAATGATTTTTCAAAGTGACTTGGCTTTTGACAAAGTATGTATTTTTTATAATAAACACTCTCGTGTGAAGTTTTTGTAGTAAAGAAAAATAAACCTATTGCTACTTTATCAAATTTTTATTTATTTACTGATAAAATTTAATAAAAATATTCGGTAAAGTCTTGTACTGTAATATTTTAGGGTTTTAGAAACTGTGTAATTAGTGCATGCCTTAGTTCATAGACTGATCGTAATATTTAAAAACCTTTTTATAACATATTTTCTGATGGAAGCACATATATTTCTTATTTAATTTTACAAATAAAATTTAGGAAATCTTGATTGAATTTTGTTACTAATATATTATCATTTTCGGCATGCATATTATTTTGAATAATTTTTAAAAATGCGTCACCTATTCTTATTTTTCCCGTTATAATGATTATAACCTGGATTATATAAATACTCATAAATAGTTATGAAAACGATTTATGCTAGGATTATGGTCTACCTCGTGGCTTTCAATCTAACTGTCTGAAAATTTGTGCAGTTTTCTGGAAATTTAACATAAATACGCATTATATCCCCTTAAAAAGGCCGATAGGAAAATTTCCCCACTTCTAAAAATTATTTTCTTAAAAATGAGTACTTTAATATGCTTACGATACATTTGCATCATGAAAGAATACTGAACATGCCTAAATACAAATATTAATTCGAACTGAAAAATAAGCATGTGGATAAATATAAATATAAATATAATCTCTTATTACGTCACTTCCGCACTGGTAAATTATTTAATAAACGTTTATGTGGTGTCCGGAAATATTTCTTTGGAGTAGTTATAAGAATAAATTAGAATCGGACTTTAAACATACGAACTATATCTTATTGCGTACTGATACACCTCGCGCAAAAATATTTGAAGAGAACGGGCAAAAAAAACCGAGTAATTGAAGTTCTCATTTTTCTCATTTTTCTCAAACACTTCGCACTGGATTTCTGCAAATTCCCAGAGCCTATCTTTGGAATCTTCAGATTCAACGTGGTTAAACTTGTTCGACTTAGATGATGCCTTAGTTGCTGCTGAGCTTGTCGGGGCCGTCGCTGTTTGTAACGGGCCTGCGCGTGTATTTCAATGAGTCATCCAAAGAGGACTACGGATTCTGGCGTATTCACCTATACATTAAACATTCTTTAAGCTTTCCAATGCGATAAAACGTTGTTTTATGTAGTTTTAAAGTCATAATTGTGTTACTAATTCAAGTACAAACTTATTTGTTTCTTTAATATTAGACATGTGGACATTAAATTAAATAGATGCGTATAATTTGAATGGAAAACACAGTAATGCTTACTCTCATGATGCATTATTTTAGCTTCATTTTTAATATACGTTAAACAAATTTAGGTTTGTAGTATACATTAAAGTAAACAAATACACAAATGATAAACAGTTTATTTATACAGACATTTTTGTGCATTACTTTATACTGAATGTTTAAGTTTCACATTTTCAAAGCAGTTACAACCATTATCAATTTTTAAATAAAATTAACTAATAGTTATTAAATTTGCGTTTATTAAATTTTGTTCAGTTAATATATTAACAGAATATGTCGAAGTACTGAAACAGAAATTAAAATATTTGATATTTACACTGCACGTATACAAAATTTAAGTACTGCTAGAATATTTAATTTTTAATCTTTTGTAAGACTTAGTTATCTGAAGAATGTTTGCTATAATTTGATATGCGACCTGGTGCACTGAATTTCCTTGGTATCCAGATTAAAAATGATGTTACTTAATTTGAGGAGAAACACTTGGAATAAATTACACAATAAAGGGTGTCCCATAAATAGTAGTACGAACTTTAAGAGTTTTATGTAGAACAAACTTTATGTAGTATGCACGAACTTTAAGGGTATTTGCCCCCCCCCCCTTATTTTTTTGTTTGTTTGTTTGGTTGGTTGATTTTGGTTGTTTTTTTTGTATGTGCGTGTGTGTGTGATTATGTCTTTCCTTTACGTTTCTCTTTTATTACTTTTATTGTTATATATAATAAAAATATTTATGTATTGTGCTGTCCTGTTCGTGGTTTTATATAATATTATTAATTATATAATATTAATTATATAATATTATTTATATAATATTAATTTAAAAATATTATTTTTTTATGTTAATTTTGTTTGTTGTTCTTTTGTTTGTTCTGTTTTCTTTTATTTCTCTTTATTTGTGTGTTTGTATTCGTGTGTTCTTTTATTATTGTTATTATTATTTATTTTTGTAATTTTGTGCTTCTTTCCTTTTTTTTTCCGCTTTTTTTATTCCTTTTTCCGTGGTTTTCTTCGGCTTTTCTTTTTCCCTTGTGGCAACATGCTTGCTTGTTTATCCCTTTTCCGTTCCCTCTGTTATTAGTGACGAAGGGCTTTGACTGAGGAAGACTAAAACAGTTTTTAGTCGAAACGTACGTATCTACTTACTTGTTACATCTTATGTGTGTTTTTTACAAGGTTTTTAATTTATTTTAAGGGTAGATATCAAAAGGATTAGGAATCACGTAACAGCGTGCGGTCAGACACGTTCTTATCATACTCCGGGTAATAATCTCAACAGAAAAAGTTTAAAGTGTTTGTTAACTGTTTCTATTTGGGTTATTTCAAGTGAGTTTATGTATCGAAAATTTTACCATTCTAAATGAAAATGATTAATAACCTTCGTTTTTAGTTCCATGTATTTTTTTCCGTAGAAAAATATTAAATTTTCGGAAATCATAGAAAGAAATAGCACTAATATTGCAACACCTTTTTTTAATTGATTATTAACAGATGCTTGAAGACAATGTTTTCGTCCATGCATTGCTGTACATTAAAGTTGTATCTCATAAAAAACAAAACCTGCTTCACGGCCTTTAAATATAAATTAAGTTAAAGTAATATCTCAAGGATTCGAAAAAAATCAGGATACATCTTCACAAGCTGCACTAATCTAAAAGCTACCCAAGTTAAATGATTGCAGATTAAAATAATTTATAAATAACATAATTTATAAATAACACATGAATATTAATTACATTATACAAGTGTACACTTACCGTTACATTCATAGCTAAATGTTCAAATTCGTTTTTTTATTTATTTCCATTAAAGAAAAAGTCGCAATCTTCAAAAAAATCGTTACCTATATCTAAAGCACTTTGTCATTAAATCACTATGCCAAAACTATAACAAAACTGTTTTTTAATAATAAAATAAAATACCATTTATAACCCCAAATCACATAAAATCAAACAGCGCAAATGTAAATATCCGTCCTCAATGATTCACTCATTTTTTGCGGTGGCAACGAACAAGCAGGCCCGGTTGCTAATAACGACGGCCCCCAGCTTGTGGTGTAGCGTTCGCTGCTTTATCAAAAATCTGTCATATGTAATGAAATGATAGAAGAATAATTTAAAAAATTCACGATCGCTCAACCATTATCTTAGACGTAAGTAAAATTCTTATATTATTTGATTGCTTTAAGTTATAGTTATTTCATTCTGTTTTGTTTATTTATATTTAAGATCGGTCGTATAATTAGTATTTCAGCTAGAATTTCTTTCGGTCGGTAGTATTGGTTTAGTGATTCAACGCGCGCGTTGTTTTCCTAATTCCTAATTTATTAGGAAATTAACAAATTGTGAATTCCCCCCCCCCTCCTATGCACACGCTTAAGAATTCACAATTCGGGTTCATTCCTAAGCATACTCTATGCTTAGGACTGAACCGAACACTGTATTAGAGTTATCTTTTTTTTTCGGGGGGGGGGGGTGACATGACATTTTTTAAAAATAAAAATATTGAAGTTTCATTAGATTCTAAAAGTTTTAATATCAATGGCTTTCTAAACAGTGTTAGGGAATTGCACCGCTTTAGGCAATTTTATCTCAGATTAATAGTTACAGATAGTCATAACAACATTCTGTGATCATGTCAGATGGAATATAAATAAATGGAATATAAATAAAACCTTTAACAAAACAAAATAATTTACACAAAACAATCGAATAATGTATACGCTTTACTTTATTAAGGTAATGGTTATAAGATGATGGTTACTCCTAAACTTCAATCAACATGGTCAAAAACAATGTATTCCATAAGAATGTATTGATTCTTGTATGAGTGCATACAAAAATCGATAAGCAATATATCCGTATTAAGTATATTAAAAATAAAAATTCCTATACTATATTAAATATCAATTCTTGTATGTATTCAAAAATGAGTTTTTCATGTTTTCAGAAATGAATGCATAATTTGCTCGAAAATTTTGAGTATATGTACACTCATGTTTGAGTTCTTGCATGAACTCAAAAAAATGAGTACATGAGTTTCTTAAATTTGAGAACACATTACTTGGAGCTATTATGGGATCAGAATGAACTAAAAATTGAGTGCATTCTGCTTATTTTTGAGTATGTTGTTTTTACAGTGCTGCATGTAGGTTTCTAGTAACCACAAATAAACGAACCCATTTCTACTGAGATCCGTTCAGGGTGTCAACTATGTATCCTCTATAGAAGCAAAAATAAGCGATGTGCATTTTAAATTGCGGTTTAGTTATCCCTACTTTATCTAGCGCATTTTAAGAACGAGAAGCCTTAACAATATTCTTATTAAAAAGCATTCTGAAAATGGGTTAATTCTTTGCAGCCCCATCAGTCATTTGTAAGATCCAACTGGTATGTATCGAACGCATACCCTCCAACATTGGCCTTCACCTCATCAGTAGCACTTAAGCGATATCGCCCGGGGGGGGGGGGTAGGGGAGTCATAACACCCCATGAGGAATTTTTTGCCATACAAAATGTATATTCATCACTTCCTTATCACAAACACCTATACATATATATGAGTTGAAGTAGTCGTAACCTCCCGCTTTTTAGAGGTTTTCTCAACACAGGGTGTCTACCAAATTTTTGAAAGTCAATTTCCTGACTTTTGGGAGGTCCCGGGAAAAAAATTCCTTACCATGCATTTTACTTAGGGAAATTGCACAATGCTTGTCTTTATATTTGCATATTTTGTACAACTTCTTTAAATCAATTTTGACTAAAGTATACAGGATTAAGCTTTCATCCATTGAGAAACAGAAGTAGTTGCTCTTTCTGATAGAATTAACTAACTGTTCTTGGAAACACAGTCCTAAGATATAAGTTACCAAGTAAGCTAATTTGTCTTTTACCCTCACGTCACGATTGATGAGTCACCCATTTTCCCCTCCTTATACAAGCACATCGCTTGATGCTTTCGCCGTCCGAAAAATGCGTCGCAGCTGCTTTCGGTTTACAGTCTGACAATTAGAGAGAAAGTGTAGAAAAAACAAAGACACGGAAAAAAAAAATTGATTCTTTTGGTGAATTTTCCGGACCCATTATCCAATTTCCCGGTTTTTTCCAGACTTTCCGGACCCATTTTCCAATTTCCCGGCTTTTACCAGACTTTCAAGAGTGGTAGACACCCTGCACCTGCAACATCATTATTAGAAGTTTTTTTCAATATCAGTAGTACTATCACGTTTTAAAAACGATCCATGTGAACAAAGAAAACAACGTGCGCTGCACTTTCCTTCCACAAAAGAGCTAAGCTTACATCCAAACACAGGACGGAGCAAGATAGGGTGGCGGGAAATGCGAGAGGAGACGTGACGTAACAAGCGAAGGAGCAGCTAACGGCATCCCCCCCCCCTCCCACGCACACCACACTTTCGCCGACACAAGTTCGCTCACGGCTGCCGGCGCCGAGGAAGAATGTTGAATTCCCTTCTTTCACGATCGGCGCCGACACACAGGAGTGTTGACTCACAACAAAGCAGCTAGGGTTGCAAACCGCACCTCCGTGCAGGCATAATGCCCTAAAAAAAAGTAAACATTTGCTCAGTTCCGTAGTTTTTTCGTACCATCCGTAGCTCCGTAGTTCATGCTACTTATCCGTATAAACTACGGATAATCCGTAGCAGTTGGAGGGTATGCGGAACGGATAATTATTCTGAGTAAAACAATAAGTAACGGAATAAATAACTAAATAATCGAGGAAAGTAAATGAGAAATAAATGTACGACAAATAATTATGAGGACTTGGATAGATAGATAACACTCTACTATACGCGTCATAACTTTTTTATAGATATGCAAAGTGTATGTTGTAAATTTTGCAATGTGACGTATGTTTTCATGGACTTACTGAAAGCGGAGAAAGATTGTTGCATTAGTTCTTCCCAAGAATTCGTTTCGTTAACAATTTTTTTTTACATTAAAAATAAAGAAACTTTGAAAAATGAACGAACGAAAAAAAGGATAATATAAAATAATTTAATAATGATATTTAAAACGTTTTCGGGTGATAGAAAATTAAAGCTTATAAATGGAATAAAAATACGTGGAAATTTCAGACATAAATTTTCTGTGGCACATTAGTTTTCATTTTCTATGCTTCAATTCCTACTCAAATACCGATTAAAGAAAGGAAAATTATCTGCATGCACAGTACATACAAAAACAAATCTACTAAATACAAAAAAAATGCAGTGAAAGAAAAGTAAGTAGTTTAAAAGTGAAATTATCTTCTATACTATTAAAATCTGTGCGCGTCTGTCTGTCTGTAACATCATCTCCTCGGAATCGGCTGGGAGTTGAGTTTCGATCGAGGTGTCCACCGATTCGAAAAATTCCGAGAAAGAACCTCCGCTAATTTAAATTTCGAAATTCGAATTAGTTTAGGAGATATTAATAAAAAACCCGTCAAAAACGCTAATTTTTGCTCTCCGCAATTCCGCGATTATAACCCTTGTAGTGAAAAAGTGAGAAATAAGCGTCGAGGTTGCCATGTTTGGCGAATTTATTAAATGATTTAGACTCTTGAATTAAAAATAAAAGAATAATCATTTTCTAGGTTATTTTTTGATTAAAATATCGTCTGCGTGGGAAAACAGAGCAGGAATACAATACTTTTTTTTACGTAAAACAATAAGGATTTGGAGATTTCTGAGAATAATATGTATAATTTTTTTAATTTGGCGGAAAATGAAATCGCTGATATGGCGATTTTGAGAAAGTAGTAGGTTCTACCGATTTGCACAGTTTTACGCTTGGCGCAATTAATTTTCCATGCAGACATAGTGCAATTATTAAGGCGATCTTAAGCGATCGTTCTCCGGAATTTTCACCAATCTAAATAAATTGATTTAAGTTAAGGGAATCCCGCCAAATTTCAAAAGGAAAGAAAGTCTCGCATTTGGTAAATAAAACACGTTATAGATGATAATTTAAAATACTGCTATGCTACTTTTCAATTAGATGCCTGCATTAATTTTTGGCTATACAGCCATTCGAACCATATACAAATAACTATTTCCCATTTCGGTTGCTGTTAAATCAGTGCTTCGAATGATTTTCTGAAGAAAAAAAAAGAATAGATGTTAAAATGGCTGCAAAATATTAAAGTGGCGTAATTAATGCTGTCCATAGGCGCACCCACGGAGGGGGCTATGGGGGCTGAAGCCCCCCCCCCTAAAGGTAGAAAGTTAGAAGTGAAAAGCTTTAAAAAATGAAAATTGTCGCTAATGAATTATTTTTGTTCTTTCTTTTTTTAATTGCCTTCAAGTTATTTCTAACCAAAAAAGACATTTATTTAAAAAGTTTTTAAATAAATGCTTACAGTTAGTTTACGAAACACTGTTAATCTCGGTTACAACGTAACTGAAAAGAACAGATAATTATTTATGACTCCATACCAAATTACATTGCTTGTGGGCTTGCGTTCTATGGGACAGTCAAGTGGTACCGAATATGTATACGTTATAAAAGAGTCGTAACTGATCGAGGTCACTATAACCGAGTTCAGCAGTATTTGCATGTCGTCCAGCCCCCCCTAAACTAAAATCCTGGGTGCGCCAAGGATGCTGTCTAATATACATTTTGTTTTGCGAATTAAAATGTATGCGGATTCCTACTTTAGTATCTTTTTTAGCAAAGTTGGCGATAAATATTCAAATGTAGTGTAACTCCGTGTTTAATAGCCAGTGTGTTTTGCGTTTGTACTGCTAATTCTATGGCACGATTGAGATGAGCCAATGTTACGAGCGTATGGATAGATAATTTTTTTAATCTCGCCAAACAGGGTATAATAAAATAGGAATTCTGTATAAATACGAATGTTTTTGGAGATGAACGAGAATGTTTTTAAGGCTGGTAAATATAGCTGGTATTGCCTAGAAATTATTCCATTTACAGTAAAGTTAAATTTAGGATACATTTTGGATATTTGCCATCGATTATCGGCGTTAATTACGCCAATATGGCAGTTCTAGCAAGCACAAATAAATTTCATTTCATGCTCTATTTTTAATATTGCTACAGTTTCCGTAGTAACGGAATCCGTTGTTGCCACTTAAGCTGTCAAACTTAACAATCAAGTGAAAACACTCATTTCTACAGCACTTAAGACTCGAAAAATGAAAACGCATTGGATATGAAACAATTAGAACTTTATCACAATCACCACGTCGATAACGCGAACCTGTAATATTGGTTATTTTTAAAGTCAAAGCCTCATATTTTAATTCCGATTAGTTTGCCAGAAATTTGATTAGTCAGTATAAACTAAAGCAATGAATCTTTGTAAGGGTTTTTCTTGAAACCAGGAAAATGCAGATTGACGTTTTTGGTGTAGAAGTGGCGATAGGGAGAACTATTTAATTCAGTAACGTTACTGTGAAGTGATAATTGATTATACGCATGCACAAATACCCAAAAGTGAAGAGAGTATGAAAAGTCAGGAATATGAAATGAAAATCAAAAATAAATCACCTGAGGATTTATTGCGTACGAAAATGACATTGCAATCATGTGTACAACAAAGGCCCCGTGTGCTTATAATATTCCCCTAGCAATGGGCCGACCAGTGGACGAGCGCATAGCGCGCTCTAAACTGGGAGACGGAAGCATTCTGGTTCAAAATAGGGGTCGCGTCCGCCGACCTAACCGTTCGGAGTTTTTCCTGAATTCCGTTCGGAAAATAAAACTGTACTCGCAACATGCATATGTTAGGAAAGAAATATGGCTGGTTTCCTCCAAAACGTAGCTTAAATACGGGTTAGGACCCCTTAAAAAGACCCCCACGGAGGACACCCCCACCCCTTGACCTAGATGCAGGAGATGTGGAGACTAGATGTGGAGACTGGAAGCAGGATATTCTCCAGATTTGCAAAGTTCAATTTAATACATAGCGTCGTGTGCAACTTATAGAAGCAGTTCCACGATACCGGATCCACCGAGAAAAAGCCTGCGCTAGGTCATCCAAGAGAAGTTGCTTCTTTTTTGATCGCCAGTGACACTGACATAGTTATTGTGCCATCATGTTGCAGTCATCTCAGATTTGCACTTATGACGTCAATGTTTTATCACGATTTAAATAATTTTTCACTTTTTTAGATTCCGCATCACTCAGTTTAATTCGAATTAAATGTTAAAGGAAAATGTTCATCTCCTACCGTTCGGAGAACGGGTTATCAGCTAGTCTTTACTATTAAAATCTGTGCTCGTCTGTCTGTGTGTAACATCGTCTCATCCGAAACGGCAGGGAGTTGCATTTCGATAAAGGTGTCCACGGATTCGGCAAATTCCGAGAAAGGTCTTGCGCTAATTTAAATTGCGAAATTCCAATTCGCTTAGGAGATATTAATAAAAAACCCGTCAAAAACGCTAATTTTTGCTCTCCGCAATTCCGCGATTGTAACCCCTGTAGTGAAAAAATGAGAAATTAGCATCGAGGTTGCCATGTTTAGCGAATTTATTAAATGATTTAGACTCTTGAAGTAAAAATAAAAGAGAATTATGATTTTTTTTCTGTTTAGAACATTTGCTTGGTTATTTTTTAATTAAAATATCGTCTGCGTGAGAATCAGAGCAGGAATGCAATATTTTTACACGTAAAAGAATAAGGACTTGGAGATATCTGAGACTAACATGTTTTTTTTTTTTTAGTTTGGCGAAAAATAAAATGGCGGATATGGCGATTTTGAGAAAGTAGTAGGTTATACCGATTTGCACAGTTTTAAGCATGGCGCAATTAATTTTCCATGCAGAAATAGTGCAATTATTAAGGCGATTTTAAGAGATCGATCTTCGGAATTTTCACCAAACTAAGTAAATTGATTTAAGTTAGGGGAATCCCGCCAAATTTCAAAAGAAATGAAATTCTTGTATCTGGTACATCAGAGAAAATAAAACACGTTATAGTTAATAATTTAAAATACTGCTATGCTACTTTTCAATTTCATGCCTGCATTAATTTTTGGCGATCGAACCATATACAAATAACGATTTCCCATTTTGATTGCTGTTAAATCAGTGCTTCGAATGATTCTCTGAAAAAAAAGAAAAGAAAAATCTCGCAAAATGGTCTATGTTGGCCTTTTTTAGAGATGAACGCGAATGTTTTTTTAAGCTTGGTAAATATAGCTGGTATTGCCTGATTATTGCCTTTACTGTGAAGTTAAATTTAGGATTCATTTGGCTATTTGCCATCGACTATCCGCATTAATTACGCCAATATGGCAGTTCTAGCAAGCATAAATAAATTTCATTTCATGTTCTATTTTTAATACTGCTACAATTTCCGTAGTAACGGAATCCGTTGTTGCCACTTAAGCTGTTAAATTTAACAATTAAGCTAAAACACTCATTTGTACAGCTCTTAAGACTCTAAAAATGAAAACGCATTGGATATGAAACAATTAGAATATTTCAACAATCACAACGTCAGTAACGTGAACCTGTAATTTCGGTTATTACTTTCCGAACATGTACGATGTAAGGAAAGTATTGTAATCATGAAAAAATTCGACTTCGAGATTTTGGTGTATTTACACGTTTGGGGGTTGTCTGAAATCATTTATGCTATTTCTACAAGTTGTGTGTGTGTGTGTGTGTGTGTGTGTGTGTGTGTGTGTGTGTGTGTGTGTGTGTGTGTGTGTGTGTGTGTGTGTGTGTGTGTGTGTGTGTGTGTGTGTGTGTGTGTGTGTGCGTGCGTGCGTGCGTGCGTGCGTGCGTGCGCGTGCGTGTGTGTGTGTGTGTGTGTGTGTGTGTGTGTGTGTATGTGAGTGAACATGATAGCTCCTAAACGGAGTATTCGATTGAGCTCAAATTGGGTATCTATGTTATAAACCACCGTCGCAACACCGGTATTCATTTTTATGTGTATAGGACTTATAGTTTTTCTACAGGGTTACGACAAATATTTCTTTTACATTATGGCCTATGGGAGCAAATTCTTGAAAGTGCGCTAGCGTTTAAACGGTACATTCGATTAAGTTTCAGTTTGGTGTATATTTTTGAAGTATTCATCGATTAAAATTTATTTAAATACTTGGTAATGATCTTAATCGTAAATGTTCGGAAAGTCGAGTGGAGTCACTCCAGGTTTTTTTTATTATTTATATTTTGCTTTGAACTAGGTTTTTGATCTCTGGTTATATAAAGTTTTGTTTTTTTTTTTGTTTTTTTCTTCAAGCACTCCAGAAATGGATATGCGAAAGATAATTTGAAAATGAACCGTTATGTACAGTAAATGGATTGAGTATAAAGAAAAAATTACAGTCTGAAATTTTCCAAACTGAACGGAACTGAATTCAAATTCAATTCAATTCTGTGTCCAAACTAATGTAACACATTGAACAACCATAGCAGACTGTTAAAATGAAGCGAGTATATCCAGTGACATGAGCCAGAAAAAATTTTAGAAGGATTTTATGTAATGACGAAATGAAATACAGTGGAACTTGTTTAATGTGGCCACCCTCAGGAAGAACAATACTGGTCACCTTATAAAGATGGTCACCTTACAAAGTTGGTAAAGTGTGCTGGTTATAAAGTAAAATTGTATAGAAACGTGGTCACCATAGACAGGTGGTTTCTTTACTCAGGTGGTCATTTTAGCAGGTTCTACTGTATCTCGAAGGTGTGGAGCAGTTATATTCCATTGGACCTTTTTTAAGGTACATTGAGCCGTTTATCCAGAGCTATAACTATTTCTGGGAACCAGGGAAAATGCCGCGGAGCTCAGATTTTTGTGGTGGGCGGGGGTCATAAATGGGACATATATAATTGATCCCTAACTGGAAAAAAGTCTACCATCCCTAGAAAAAAAAAGTGCTTAAAAAAAGTTGGAAGAAACAGTAAAAATGAGGACCTGATTATCATTTGTTGTCCCGGTATCATTTGTCATCATCACAAATCTCTGATGAAGTATACCTGCATGCTTTTAGCATAGGATTCCTAAACTGTCACTGCCCCACCGCAGGCTCTGCGGAAAATTCGTTACGTTGTTTTAGGGAACATTTCTCTAGGACAAAAATGTTCTTATAGGTCACTTTTGAATTTTCAAAATGTCACTGTCAGTATTGACAGAAAGGACTAACTGTACAAGTATAGCCTTTATTTATTCTACTCTATATTTAGATAAACAAGAGAAATATATTATATGAAACGTCTCCTCATAGTTTTAGTAAGAAATTTTTTATCCTTAAAAATGAGAAATGAAAAGAATTGAGCCCTGCGCTGTTGTCCTTGCCAAGAATATGGCCTTACTTCAAGTACAAACGTGACCAAAAATAATGCTACAAGTATAGATTATTGCGCACATTCCAATGCACTTGTTCTATGTTTGTGTAGATACAGAAAAATGTATAATTAATCAGTTCGGTTCCACTGTTGGAAAGATAATTTCTTTCTGTCCCCAGCACTGTTTCCTGGTACTCACCTTTGTACACTGAGGCACACAAAGTCGGACAATTGTTTCGCTTAAAAAATATTTTTCCCCTCCTAATACAAAGAAACGAAATTACATTTGTGTACTTTTGATTACTTTTTCGGGTAGCTGTACCGATACGAGCCCACCCATGGACAATTCATTTACTAATATTCGAAGCTCCATTGTATGGAAAGGATTTCTGAAAGTATAAATCTAATATCCTTGCCTTGTTACTGTATCGTTTTAACACATCTAAAAAGGAACACACAAGAAAGAAAAATCTACCGAATTTATTAGTAGTCAACAAATTGTACAGCTTTTTAATGAACTTTGCTGATGTTGAAAGATTTCGATGGACGTTGTTGGCGAAAAAGTGTCCGTAGTTCTTTGGTAAAAGTCATTAGCAAGGACAGGTCTTGTGAGTTTTGGCGGACGTAAATGGTGAGCCAGTGTTCTTGTCAAAAAAGGGACGTTCCCAGTATCCTAGTGACACAATGTTCATGGATTTTAATAAAGTCGTTGGCGGACCGATGTTAACAGATTGTGGTCTACACGGGCGAACCGTTATTCTCGTGGCTTTGATTGGATTAAATAGATGAGCCAATGTTGGACGCTTTCGATGGACTTTGGTGGTGAGCCGATGTTGGAGGTTTTCGATGGATTTTGATGGCAAAATAACTTTCGCGGCTTTTCCTGGAAGTGATTTGAAAATTCTCATCTTTGACTGATGGTAGATGTTGTTGATGAGACAGTGTTCTTCGCTTAAGAGGCGCGTCTTCATTGAGAATTGCTTACGGCTTTTAAAAAAGTCGTTTGCGGATGAATCTTAATTGCTTCCGGTCTACAAAGCTAGCGTGTCCAAGCTCTCTGTGGATGTTGTTCCAGTGATCCGAAGTGGATGGTCATATAGAGTCAGATCAGATGACGTCAAAGAGTTATAAAGAGTCGAGTGTTGTTATCAATGTTCTAAAGTACGGCTATAAGCATGGTTAAAATGATGGAATATATAATGATGAGAAAAACAGGCGTATAAAAGGGCGCTGTTAACTGAATAGGTGAAAAAGAGCTCTCAGTAAAAATTTCCAACAGCAGTTGGAAGTATTTATTCATTGCGTACTCGTTAACCCTTTAAAAGTTTAGGGATGAAGCAACCGAAAAGAGCTCTTAAAATGCGCCTCTTAAATGTTCCTTTCTTAGGACTATCCGTTCGCTCCGGACTTGGAACTCGAGGTGTTGTTCGACGCACCCAGGCAGTTTCTCCGGGAACCCAGAAGTAGTCACCAATACTTAAGAGGGCAGTTTCCTCCATACAGTCATCCAAAAAACGATCCAAAAGTCCCGGGGGATAACGCAGAGGTTTTGGACGTTCGCAGTTTCGAATGATCCTTGCCGACAGGATCGGGCCCTCGGTGATTTCAATTTCCGGGAAGAACATTTCGAGACAATCAAACGATGTTAGGTAAATAATACTCAAGATGTAGTTAGGAGGAAAGATACTTGACAGTTTTGAAAATCGAAGCAGTTAAATCGCAGTTTAAATGGGAGCGTTTAGCATTCAAACATAAACTTTTAACAGTTTAGCAAGAAATGAAATTCATCGTTGATTGTTGCAAATTTTACTTTTCTACAACAAATAGCGCCATTGCAACTTAAAACAATACCATTATGTTCACATTATTGACAACATTATTAAATCTTACAGAGTTAAAAGAATCATTGTTTAGAAAACTGCTGTTAGTGTAACGCTGTATTAATAAAACTTGACTGATGCATGTCATTATAGGCACAGTGCATGGCTGAAGAAAGAACTGTTATTACAAGAGGTGACCAGTATAGATAAGACGGGTTCAGTGGGAGCCGAAAACCCGGGCTCGGGCAGTTGAGAAATTTCTCCTTAATTGAACATACTCTTTTTAAACACATTTTTAAAAATGATTCGTGGGAGAAATAAACTTATTATTATTGTTGGATAAACTTGAATAAAAGAATTAGAAAATGCATTAAGAGTTTGCTGTTATATTTGTCTTTTTGCACAAACGGCAATATTTAGGATACTCTGTCAATGGAGTCATTGACTTTTATGGATGTATTAGCTGAAATTTCGGGTTCGGTTTCCGACTTAAATAATATCGCTCGGGCTCGGATTAGAAGTCCTTGGGCTCGGGCATAAAAAAAAACGTTCCCGAACTCATCTCTAGTGACCAGGGTCCAAGGTTGGAGCTAAGGGCTGGCCAGGTGTGCGGCTGCTAGGAGCGCAACACTCGGGTGGATCCGCCTTTTGCAGACTTTGTGATATTTCTCTTCCCTGTAAATAAGTCTTGTGTGCACAAAATTCAAATTTTGTAAGGTACACGCTTCCCAGGTAGCACATAACGGTTTTTAAACGTTGCAGTTTGATTGCAATGGTTGCATATTCGTTAAGTTACAGATATTCCTATTTCTGACGTAGCAGAAACGTTGCTTTTTCGTTTCAAAGGTTGTATACTAGTTACGTTGCAAATATGCTAAACCTGTGACGTGGCAGAAACGTTGCGTTTTGGGATTCATTTTACCCAGCTCTTTTTGTTGCGAAAATTTCGTTTTTAAAACCAATTTGCAACCGTTTCATATTAGTTCGTTTTTCCATGTTTAGGACGTTTCAAAAACGTTGCATAATGGTTGCATTTTGGGATATTTAAGAGTAGCATGCGAACTCCATGTTACCTACTGTAAGGTCAAGTCACTATCCAGCTCAGTCGCTTGTTTACGTCCGCCATTACAAAACGGTGTGCTACAAAATTGTTCTACTGCCTCAAATCTGGATTAAAATAGTAAGTAAATGATAATATTATTGTAATGATTGTATTTCTGCAAACGATATGTGTTTAATTGAAGAAAGATACGCGTAATGGATAATCTTTATTCATGAAGGCTGACTTTAAAATAGTTGTCCGTATATTCTTATGCATAATCCTTGTCAAAATGCCGTGTTGAGCAAGGCGAAGTATATTTTTCAGCTCGCCGTTGTGTCACGTATTTATCCTGTATCTAAGAAATTTAAAACAAGTTTTTAAAATAAACAAGGCTCTCAATCGCTATTTCCTACATCAGCTTTAGAATTTTTTTAGGGAATGTTCGACCATTGCTTTCAAAGTCAGAGCAGTTTGTTCTGTATTATCTGTTGACCGATAATCATACAGTGTTTTCAAACGCTGTGCAACTTATTCTATACTATCTGCGGCCAAACGTTTTCTCTTTGTAGGAGGCATTACCAACGATGCCTCTTTCACGTTTAATTATTCATTCAAGAATTTTATTATTGCTACATTGCTTACATGAATTTAAAATAAGGAGCAAGATAAATCACTTTTAGAGGCGCTTATCAACAGAATAACGCAAAGCGCATAAAGAAATGTAGTGATCGTCTGCTGTTTTTAACATCTGAAAATATGAGAATGTGTTCCAGAGTTCTTATGCTGATTCCAGTGCACTGGTTTTTATAAATACAATAATAATGACTGTTACTCGGAATCGTTTTGAAACGGAAGGCATGAAATCCTCAGCAGTTTTAACATCTGTCATTTTGAATCGTTGTTATGGAAACATTTGAAATAATTAGCAATACTGTTTTATTTAATTGTTTTCGCTTTCATACTGCACGTACCTTGATCTGGTTACTGCTCTGTTGCGATAACATAATGGTATTTTGTTATGTGGTTGGGATTTTTAAATTCATTATATGTGGTAAATTTATATATCGTAGAATACAGTTTATAAACATTTTTTAATATCCTCAACGATCTGTGTTCCTTTCATATTTAAACAGAAAATATAAATCATGCTAAACGCATCGATTATAAAACTTTCTAACACAACGTAGCCTTTTTTGCGATGATCGTCAAACTTGGCAGCATTTCCAGAGTAACCTTAAGAAAGCCGTTTATTACTATTAATTTCATTTTCTGATACCTCGTAAAAAGGTTACAGGAATTTTCCAATTTTATAATGAAGAGTAAGCTGTCATAGACGTTCACTGTGTCCAGCCAGCTACAAACTTTGTTTACTCTCAAATTTTATTTTATAAGATCACTCGCACAATATTTCATGTTGGAAATCATACTTAATGCTTATTTTCCCCATTAACAATAGTGTTCAGTAAAGTTTTATTTTTCTCAGTTCAATCAATGCTGTAATTAATTTCGCTATTATTGATGAAAATAAAGCAATAATTCAACAACTTAGAAACTATTTTGTAAAATCTTATTAATCTAAATTGATACCCGAGTTCGAACATAGTATTATGTTGTTGAGAAGTAGTATAATACTGAGTATGAAATAAACTTTAAATTTAAAGAGAAATGAGTAAAAAATTTTTTATTTATACAGTCCGTGGTGTTTCAGAAAAGTTTATTATCCTTGATATTTGGACATGGGATATAAAAGATAAAAGATTGGGATAGGGGTCTGGACCCCTTTAGTATACGCGCGAACGCTAATTACAGACAATTACCTACTCAGATTTTGAATACATCGCGCTCAAAATAGCATGCGGTAAAAAAATTTAATTCTGTATAACATTTGGACACTTTATATTAAATTCTACAACATTAGATTAATTTTGCAAATTTTATAATTTGTCTTAACACACACCTCTTACTCTTTTAAGAATTTAAAAATTGTTAGTGCTATTGAAGATTTTCACTAGATAATTATTGTAAAATTTACTGAAAATCAAATTTTATAGGTAGAATGAACTCCCCCTCCCATTAGCAGAAGCCCTTCCCTGAGAAAGCTATAGCTACGCCAATGTGTGTGGACTGGAGTATTTATTGGCTTAACCAGGCTCTCATATGAGAGGTATGTATCACAGGTGCTGCTACGTTCTTGTTACTAATTTCAATTCAAAATATGTTAGCTTTCGTTTTGCATTTCAGAAAACTGCGTCACTATTCTGCCTGTCAAAAGAGGGAAACTGAAGAACTTCCGTGTACTAATTCTCTTACGATAACCGTAAATACATGTCTTTACAGATCTGGCAATTTATTTGGCTATGGAATACGGAATTTACCCAATACGAATAATCCAGCGGTGGAATTATAATGGTGTGTTGTGTATAATAAAGCAAACCTGCACGAGGGGTATCTGCTAAGATGAGGGTTCTAACGCTTATTTACATTACCGACCATTAAAAAACTGACCAAAACTCCTGGCCAATTAGATCGACAGCCGTGCGATAGGGCCCGAACCCAGGGCTTTCACACTTCCGCCATCTACCATTTTGAGTGCCTTATCCACTCAGCCATGATGAGGAGTGGAATTAAGAAGTTTAGATTATAGTTTGAAACATGTGCAGGACCCTCTACCCCAATGTGTTGAAAAATAATTTCTTCTTGTTTTATGCAGGAGTGATATGAAGTAGTCTAGGAAGAAGTATTGGCATAACGAAGTTTATTTGTACCCATTGTAGTCCTCCAGTTTACCTCCCTATTCTTTCTAAGTCTAGGAGTCGCCCCCCCCCTATTTCTGTCCTTTAGTTTGTTCCCCTTTTCTTTTTAAGTTTAGATGTTCTGCCAGCCCCATCTTTGTTTTTAGTTTGCTGCCTGAGATTGTCTGCCCCTTTGCCTCACTCTTGCTACGTCACTGGGATGATGATGGCTAAACCCATAATTGAGTTTATTGTGATGAAAACATGTTAAATTGCTTTCAGAATTAAAGAACAAAGATAACAATAAATAATAGGAAAGGGTTGTGTAAAAGCAATCGCCCTCCCCCCCTCCCCGAAAAAAACTTATCTATATTTATAATTATTGCTTTCGTATTTCTTCCAGGTTTTATGGCTAAAAGTTGAAAATTTGGAGATGCTGATGAAAAGTTATGAAAGAAGGCATGGAATGTATTCTAAATTTTGACCTTGTACCAGTGAAATGTGAAACAAACAGAAAAACATTGCTTGAATGTATGTTCCAATAAAAATATTTCAAGGTTTCTTTTTGTATGGAAGTTACTTATTACAGAAAAAGAATATAGTAAGGAGTTAATGACATTAGCAGTTGATTGCAATCACTAATATTATTATTGATATTTTTTCTTTTCTTTTGTTTGGATAACTTATTTTTATAATTTAAAATAGCTTTACTTGTTTTAAAGATTCAGATGACTATGATATGATGACTATAAAGATGATCATAACATATATTTTTCTTTTCATTTATTGGATAACTGGTTTTTATAATTTAAAATAGCATTACTTGTTTTAAAGATTCAGATGATCATACCTTAGTGTGTTAAGTGAACATTAAATTATTATAGATGGCAAAGTATGCTGATTGCAAAGTGAAATTGTACAAAAGTTGGGATATATACCGGTAATACCTTTACCAGGCTTCACAGTATCTGAAACAATATAGCGTATGGGATCCTTTAATAAGTTGCGGGCTAAACTTTAGGATGTTAGCGAAGTCGCGGGCAGTATAATTGGGATTTATATGGGATTTTGATTGGTTTATATGGGTTTTGATATGTTCTAAGGACGGATGAAAAGCCGTGGCGGGCCACATCCGGCCCGCGGCCGGAGGTTGTACATATGTGCAATATGGAGTAAAAATTTTATAAGTTCCTATGCATTTGTATAAACACGTGTTGAAATAATGCAGCCACTGTCGAAAATATGTTAATACAGACTAAAGAGAACTGAATACTACAGATTCTAGTTGACACAAATATATATATACTAGCTGACCCGGCCAACGTTGTTTTGCCATATAAATTATTCCTAGGATTATTTTAGTAGAAAGAAATGACTAACTTATTGTAAGTTTGTGAGGATGTGGTATATGAGTGGAAGAGGCATGGAGCGCTGTGAACGATGCTGGAATATAAAAATAACACAATACCAAAGATTTATATTTTTAATTCATTGTAATTTATTCTTTAAATTTATATATATCGCTAATTTCAATAATTTTACTAAAAAATAATATCAATCCCTTACGCAATAGAGTATACAATATTTTTTGTTATCCCATCTTTACATAACACAAACAAACTGGATGCCCACTGTATGGTTTGCCTACTCGAGAGCACGCCACGTATAACTGTCCGTGTGAAAAACATGGTGTGCTCAAATCTAATCCACAAACAGACATAGTTTGGCCTTGAGACTTATTGCTAGTCATTCCATAAAAAATTCTGCCCCCCCCCCCAAAAAAAAGGATGAAAATCTGAAACACTCTCAGATTTTAAATATGCACTATAGTGCTATATATTAAAATCGTATCATAATTTATGCGTCGTCCCTATTTTTCGTCCTTATTCCATTAAGTTGGAAAGTGTTATCATTATTCATGACTGTGCTGTATTTTTCTTTCTTGTTTCATAAAATCCATCTTTGGAATCGAAATCTATCTTAAAATCGCCGACTAAAACTATTTTACAATCTTCGCCAAGTATATCACAACTATACTTCACCGTTTTATATATTGTTTCCTACTTTAACGCCTCGACTCTCGCCAAGGAGGCGATGATTAAACATATGCAGCTACCATGACAATTTTTTGCATTTATGTAGAAATCGTAACTTAGAATTAAAATGGCGATTTGGAACAACATGTAAGTACAGCATGCCGTTACATTTTTATTTATTTTGGATTGCCAATTAATGTAGTTTTAATAATTAAATGTCTTCAAATTCCTTAACTGGCGCGTTTATCGCTAGTTTGTTTACTTTAGTTATCACCTAGTTCTTTTGGGTGCGTTGAAACGGTACTTACGTATTATCCCGGAGGTCACTTCCGCCAAACTACTTTTTCGTAGATTTTAAATACGTTGCCAATCGTATTCCAAACCATCAACAATTTCATGTGCCCGGCATTTATCTTGGTGAAAAATTGCTTGTCTTGCCGGACCGCCGGGATAATACGTAAGTACCGTTAAATCTTGTGCATAACTCCCAGAGACCCATGATTGCAAAGCTCGCCAAAGTACGGGGATTTTTTAGGTTGGCGAGAGTGTGGATGTTAAAATAGGAATCAACTCTTTCTTGTACCATAAAACGCATCTTTGGAATCGAAATCTATCTTAAAATCGCCTACTGAGATTGTTTTACAATCTTCGCCAGGCATATTTTTCCTGTAGGCATATTCCAACTATACCGCAAAGACATTTTAAATGCTGTTTGAAATGGGCATCATAATCCACGAGTGTACAGTGTTTTCCTTTCTTGTTCCACAGAGAACTTCTTCGGAATAGAAATCTATATTAAAATCGCCTAATAAAACTCTTTTACAATATACGCCAGGCGTTTTCTAACTATACGCGAAATATATTTATAATAAATTGTCGTGTTTTGGCACCACATTTAGCGATCAATTATCAAAAATTGCAAACCTTGTGCGACTTTCAACATTTTATTAACTTCCCCCCCACCCTCTCCACATTATCTGGCAAACACATTTGAAAAGTGACTCGACACGCTAATGTCTACACAGAAATCGTGATTGAAATGAATAGCACTCGGGGGCTAAACATTTTGGGGTGGACTGCCCTTATGACTTAGGGGTATGAGACATAGTTAAAAACCTATTCTATGACCTAACGAATATACATAGAAAATTTCATAAAAAATTGGTCGAGTGGTTTCGGAGGAGTTAGGTGACTAACACTGGGACAGGAGAATTTTATATATTAGATTAGATATATAAAAGTATGTATATTCCATTGTTAATTATAATTATTTTTTAGATATTTCTATGATTAAGTTTTATAATTGTAAACTCAAACCATTCTAAAAAGATGTTCTCAACATTTAACTCACATTAACAAGTCAGAATTTTCAGTCTAAAAATCATTGTGAATATACTTTATAAGTATACCACTTTTCAGCGCATTAGATAGGTTGCAATAACAAAATGAAATCGGTCATGCTTTCATATTTGTAATTATTTTACTAAATTTTAGGTATTATGCCTAAACAGTTTTAATGTGAAATTTCTAACAAATCATGAACGATTTTTTAAAAACTTAAGTCGTCTAATAAATTAGAATTTTCAGAAATACCTTTTCTTAATCAAAATTTTCTTTTTTTAAAAGTCCCTCCCCACCTCTCCACTAACCAAAATGATTTATTACTTTAAAATCTAAATATTCTAAATATGGGGGGGGCAGGGTATTTATATCAATATTAATGTATATATAGTACATAGTTTATACTATATATTTATATAAATACCCCCACTCCCATATTTCTAATATTGGAATATGTTTTTTTTTTTTAATTTTAATTAACTATTTTTGTTGGGGGGGGGGGTGTTCTTTCTTTTTATCTTTTCAAAGAAAGAAAAAAAAAAGGAAAGTTTTGGTTTAGAAGAAATTTTTCTGAAAATTCTAATTTGTTATGGCGACTTAAGTTTATGAAAAAACGTTCATGATTCGTTAGAAAATTTCAAAATAAAATTTTTTATGCTTACTATCTAAAACGTAGTAAAATAGTTGTAAATCTGAAAGCATCATGCGATTTCTTTTCGTTATTGCAACCTATCTAAAGCGCTGTAAAATGGTGGCGAATTGTCGTTGTTTAAACGCATTTAAATCGTTGAAAAATAGTCGACAAAAAATGGCGTACTATGATTTCTGCATCGGTTTAAAAATGGTTGCTATATAGGCACACTATCGTTTCTGCAACGATTCTAAAACGCCACTTAGTACGTCCGTTTTAACGATTTTAAAACGTTTGAAAATGGTGGCAAAATGGGTACATTATCGTATTTTTTTCGTTTCGGCAAACGTTTATAAAACGTGGGAAAGAGTGGGTGTTAAATCGGTGGAAAGCGATGGCACATTTGCGAATTCATTACCTTACAGCTTGACGTTTTTGCAACGGAAGGCGATTCCGTGTTAGCAACGTTTTAAAAACGGAAGCGTGCTACTTGGGTTATGACCCTAACTACTGCACTGCCTGCGTCACCTCTCGTCTCGCTTCCATCCCTATGTGCCGCAGATGTTGCTAAATTAAAGCCTTGAAAGTTTTGTGGTTGCGGCTCACCACAAAAATCAAAGGAACCTCCGAAGTCCTTTTTTACTTTCCGAACATGTACCATGTAAAGAAAGTATTGTAATCATGAAAAAATTCGACTTCGAGATTTTGGTGTATTGACACGTTTTGAGGTCTTCTGAATTCATTTATGCTATTTTTACGAGACGTATGTATGTATGTGTGTGTGTGTGAGTGTATGTGTATGTAAGTGAACACGATAGCTCCTAAACGGGGCATTCGATTGAGCTCAAATTGGGTATACATGTTATAAACCATCATCGTAAGACCGGTACTGATTTTGATCTGTATAGGACTTATAGTTATTCTACAGGGCTACGACCACGATTTCTTTTACATTATGGCCTATGGGGAGAAATTCTTGAAAATGGACTAGCGTTTAAGCGGCGCATTCAATTGAGCTTCAGTTTGGTATATATGTTTGAATTATACATCGATTAAAATTTATTTAAATGCTTGGTAATGATCTTAATCGTTAGTGTTCGGAAAGTCGAGTGAAGTCACTCCAGATTTTTTTAAACTAAATTCATTTTCAAGGTCTTTAAGAAAGCCTGTGTACTATGACAAAGCCACATATATTAATTCCTATTAGTTTACAAGAGAATTTATTAATCTAGCGTATCTCAACCTGTGGGGCGCGAACCCCAAGCGGGAGCAGAACGTTTGCAGGGGAGAGGCGCGAGAAGAACCAAGGAGCAAGTAGTGATGTATGTTTTTAAAAAAATCATCTTCCTTATTCTCATTTTTACTCAAAAATATTTCCATTTTCGCTTAAAATGTTCATTCAAACTTTACTGATAACATTATTTTGTAGAAAATTCGACTGCATGTTCATTATTAAAGATTAAAAAACAACAACTGACTAACACAACGAAATTAACAACTGACAATATTCGAGGAAATTTCATTTAAATTAACATCAATTTATGACTTAATGCCACTGTAATGATTGAGTAAAAAAATCCCAAACAAATTCCTTTTCAGTGACTCTGTGAATGAAGATTTATGATCATCATGATATAATTCACACACAAAGCTGCGAAGCGAACTGAAGTAATTGTTATAAATAAAGAATCATTTTTGAAGATCTTTTTTTCAAATGGCTTTTTAATATCCAAGAATTATAAATTCTATTTAAAGCTCGAGATGTTGGGGAAGGAGGCCCAAAATAAACCTAGCAGACAAAGCGATCCACCTATGTTTTCTTCCAGACAGGAAGTGCTATCAACTAGCTAACACATAAACTTGTTGTGCCGAGCTAAGAAAAAGCAATGGCGATATTTAATTGATCGTTGAATTACGCATCGGAGTAGAATTCTTCAAAAAGTGGGTTTTATCATATCTCTTTACGACAAGAACTAACTTTCCTATTTATTTTGAAATGCAGTCTTTAATGTATGGAAATATGACTTGGTTTACTGAATACAGTACAAACTTTGTTTTACTTAAATTAACCATCCACCTCAAATGCTGATTCTGGTCACCTAACGGTCATACATAATTTAGTTTCACTAGATTTTATATGCATAATCGCCAATTGTTGGTGATTAAAGAGACCTTGCGACCCAAACATTTCCATTGAAACAGTGTGGCTACAGTGAAAATGCCTGTGGGAAAGCTCTCAGGTGATCTAATTTGAAAAGCAAAGACACCCCATAGGCTCCGAAGAATAAAATAATGCTTTAACCGTGAAATCTAATGTAATGTGCAAAAGGAAGTAAACGAACATAAGGGCGAAGAAAGATGGGAATTTGAAAATCCGAAAGAGTAATACGTTTCGAAGAAGGAAAATAAAATTAGAGCTATTTTAAAATATGCAATGTTCTGCATCACAAAGACTTCTATTTATTAAAATTATTTTGTATGTTTCAGTAAAATAGCCATGAATGAAACATTCAACTTTTCACGAAAGCTACTGCCTTATTGAAGAAAGTTTGAAAATATTATTTAAAAAAAATTACCCTAAACTTGAATCAAAACCCTGATCCTGAAAAATGTATAAGCCTGACCAGCGCATATATTGCAAAGCATGAGCTGTATAACTTTAGAGGTTTGTGAAAAATAATGTCACAAACATTTTACGTATTTCATAAGTTGTTTGGCATGAGCAATTTTAAAGATGGCTTGTGAGACTATATGTTTGTACAATTTATCAAAATTGATTTAAATGTTTCATTAAATAAGAATTTAACAAAATAATTAAAAGGGCTAAACATACGTTACATAACTGTTCAAACGAAAAATGAATTACCAAAAAATGACGTTTTTATATTCAGAAAATAAATTTGAATATCTAACAAGCAGTTCTTTCAAATGAAAAATAAATAACTAACAATGGTTCCTCTATATTCAGAAAAAAAAATCAATAGCAGAAGTATTGAAAAAATTGTCTCAGATAGGTAAAAGAAGTGAATGAAGCTCCTTCATACAACGGCAAAGATGCATTTCATCGATTTTGCATATAAACGTCGACGTTAGTATCAACAGATCAATTTATCGGAGATGTCGTGCTTCAAAAGATGCTTTGGTGATCAATTTGAAGCAGAATGTATGCATAGGAATACGTTATGGAACAAATTACGGATATCTTTTTGGTTAACTACAATAATTTTATGAAATAAAGAACTTTCTACTTCTTTTAAGCACTTGACTTGAAATTTATCGCAGTGCCTTACCTTTTGCCAGAAAATGATTGCATACTTTTTACATTAGGAAAAAAATAATAAAAATTCATGCAAATTTCCAAAAGTAATTTAACTTGGGAATTTTGAAGCATTTAGTGTACAATGACTTTATAGCTGTAATAAAAAAATTTGAAATTTTGAAAGAAGTAGAGTAGAATGTTTAAGAAGGCTGGTTTATTCAATTGTAAATACTACAAACAAATCTACTGTAAATATGTAAACAAAATGGCTGTTTGATAGCATTTTTAAAAGATTTCATGTGCAAGTGTATTTTTTGAGCTGAAATACATACATACATACATATATATACTATATTAAAAATCAAGCTAAAATAATGAATCATGAGAATAAGGACTACTTTCTTTTTCCTTCAAATTACATGCATCTATTTACTTTAATATAGTATACTTTCCTATTTTGCTTTGTACTCTTTGAGAAATGCTTTTATATTCACCTAAATAATTTCGTTTTCTTTAGGAACAAGCCATATATTTTTTAAGTGCATTTCTCCCATTTACCTGTAATTAAATAAATTGCTTGAAAAGAAATAGGGAGATGAACAAATTGTAAATCAGAGTGCTGAAGTCCCTTGAGATTCAAGTTTTCCCTTCAAGGTATTAAATTTCTTCCGCACTTTTGTTGTTAAAAAAGATAATTTTGTACAGAATTTGTAATTTGAAGAGAGAACAAAGTTAAAATCGAAATGAAGATTTTTTTTTTCCTGCCCTCATTTCTTCTGACCAAATTTCAGTAGCCTTTCAGAACTAAATACTTTCATACTGAATTTCAAATGCGATTTGAGAAAACGCACAGTTTATTAAATATTATTGCTGTTTGGTAGGATATTCCTTGTCTCTTTAAAAAAATGAACAACGTATTAGAATCGGTATTAACGATGTTCTATTTAAAAAGCGACAAGCAAGTTTTGAATAGTTTTAAAAATAAATTTTGACGTTAGACACTCCAAAAAATTTATAATATTTCTTCACCCAATGCACTATGGATTAATATTAACAGGCAAATTACATGTAACCTACAACTTTCAGAAAAAATTCATAACTACAAAAATTGCCTTCAGAAATGGACCAAAATGTCACCCGTTTTTGGAAATATTGCATAATTCCGCAGGTTCAGAATTTTTCTCTTGAGTGTTTCGTAACTCCTATAGGTTCATTGTTTGTAGTACAATGATACAACATGTAAAGAGTGTAAATTTTTTCAACTTTATAGTTCGATTGAATTCTTTAAAAATCCTTTCAAAAGTTCCATGATTTTGCAAGAAAGAACAATCTTAATTAACAAAATGCAAGATGTATCGGAAGTTTTGTTGAAATCATTATAAAAATAATCTGCATGAAGAGCGTTCCACATCATAGAGAATTGCAAGAAAGAAAGCATTACCTACACTCAATAAAGAATAATTATAAGAATTTATAGCATAGTTTTGAAAAAGTTTTTTTTTTTTTTTTTTGTAATTCCTCTTTAAACTGATAATAATTGATCATTACTTTCGGCTTAAGTGATGGAGCTTGCAGAAAATTCATCCAGTGCTTAAGAAAATCTGAATAATGAGTTCTAATTAATAAACTTTTTAAAAAGTTTTCGTCAGCTAATAAAAGAAAAAAACTCATTTTTTAACCCTGTACCTCTATATAATTCCATACTGACGAGATAAATAAAGTTGTACGCGTCAGATGGCCTGGATATGGAACTCGAGACGTCGAATTCCTTTATAGATTTTTCCCGGATATGTCCCGAGTTGAGCAGGGTGCGAAAAGACAAGCTATCAGAATTGCTCGATACTTTTTCTTAACTTTACAAAATAACTGGTAAAATCCCAATTAAAGAATGTGTCATTGCATGCAAATATTTTTCTTTTCAAAATTAATTTTGTACCCCTTATCATATGGAATATCCGCTTCCTTTAATCCATTGACCAGATCTTGTTTTAATAATTTAGTTCGCAAACTTCTGATATCATGGCTGTCCTTTACCATTCGTAAGTAAGAATATGAACAAAGCAAGCCTACTTCATCGGATTATGGTCTTTACTTTCAATATCATATTTTGACTAAACGGAACCTTCCCTTTTTAAATTTGCTTTGTGAAGACTATACTAGGGGCATCTGCCAAGTGAGAGGTGTCTTGAGCAGAGGACTTTTTAAGAGATTATAACGCGAATTAACAATACATCTGGTGGAAAAAATATTCCAAAATTCCGGACCGTTAGATTGACAGTCGTGCAACAGGGTCGAACCCGGCACCTTTACATTTCAGCTATCTATTATTGATTAACAGTTTATTGATTAACAGTCTGTTAATCTCGTTAAAATCTAACCGTAATTTAGAAATGTTTGCAGTTTTCAAGAGCTTCTGATGCACACTAAATGCAACAAAATTTAAAAATTCTCTAAAAAAGTAGAAATAATAATACTTAATTGCAATGTGCATTAATGGAGTTAGAAAATACCTTTTACTTTTTTTTATTGAAAAATTTAGTTACACATGCTAGCGTCATCAGCCAGTAGCATTTTGAATAACAAATTTTTTGTCATTTCAGAAAACCTAACTCCTTTTAATCCTATTCGTGGAAACGACACATATGTATAAATGATTTTGTTCTTATTTAATGAGTTTTTAAAATTTGTATGATTATTTTACGCATCCAAAATACCATTCATGTGGATATATATACACTGCTGACAAAAAAAGAAGTTGACATTCAGAGGAGCTGTAATGATACTAGCAGTTAAGTTGTGCAAAAAAAGAACTTATAAAATATTTTCATGAAATCGCGGGTGTGGATAATGATCATGCTGTTAGTTCGGAATGCTGGGATGGTTTTCGTGTATTCAGATTAACAAATGCTATAAATAGGACTTTATATAGTTCGAAAATTTGCGTTGTGAATTGAGATTTTTTTAAGGAGCTAGTTAAAAAATAAAATACGATTCAGGGTGACATTTTGCTTTATCGTACTTTCTGTTTAGGTTGATAAGCATTTCCTTCTTTTTTCTTTTGAATTAAACAGCCTCCAGAGACAAAAAAAAAGAAAAAAAATAAATAAATAAAAATCTACCGCATCCGCCATTTTTAGCACATCTGTGTCATGAAATTCTTATTTTTTTCCACACATACAATATATAAAATTAATTTATAAATACAGATATCCGATATTTTTTTACGTCACAATTCAATACCTTTTTAGGTTTAAAAACCCAAAATTTGCAATTTTCCGCGACTTATTCTGCTTCCTAAATATTCTAGATTTTTCAGTTTCTACTGACCACTGGCTATCCTGTGTACTCAAAAAACCTCCCAGCATTTCAAACAAATAGCATGATCCGTAACCATTCCCGCATTTCCATTAAAACAAGGCATATTCTTTTTTTCTTGCTCCGTTAAACTATCAACAGTAATACTGTCCAATTAAAATGTCATTTCCCCCCTGCACTGTATAATAATATTTTGTAACTAGCTGAAGTACATGTAGTAGACGGGTTTCTGCGTAATGCAGATATTCAAAAAGCTCGAATTTTCGTTTGATTCGTGGAAGGGGAAAGAATGGAATTACTGTACTGTCAAAATTATAGAAAGCAAATTTATAGCTAATGTGTATCGGGAAAGTATTACTTAGAGAGAAATTAAACTAAGTAATGAGTGAAATTCTCAATAAAGATTTTGTTTTCAAAATTACGTCTTATTTTAGTGGAATGAGTTTTTAAAGTACCTATAACAAAATTTTATTTGATGTACTGTAGATTCTGCAATATGATGCCTCAAGAAAATTTCTCACAATTTTCACAAAATCTAAAAAAAGCAAATAACCATTTTTTAAAAATCGATGAAATTTATTTAATAGACAACTATTATATTATCTCCAGTCGCCTTAACTTAATCCACCTCCCCCCCCCTCCAAAAGAAAGAAACAAGAAAAAAATGCTTTTATTTTTCAAAATTTCAAAATTAAAAAAATTAATGCAAAGTCTTTAAAATCTCGACATTCATCGTTTTAATCGTTGCTGATCGTGTAACCAAATTTCATTTTATTCTCTTAAGCCGTTTTTGATGAATGCGAGAACAAACATTTAGACAATTTTCAAAAAATTCTAAAATTTATGAAATATTTAAAACAATTTTGACATATAAAGGATAAACCAACTTACTATCTAACACAATTCCAAATATCAGTATATTTCATTCGGATTTTCAGAAAAGGAATAAGCATTTACTCATTTTTCACAAAATTTCAAGATTTATTTTCGAGTACTTTGAAGCCTATATTTTAAGTGACCACCTATGATAATGTTAAATTTTATTTCATTCGCTTCAGTTGTTTGTACGTAATGGATAAACAAATATTTACACAATTCGATTAAGTTTTTGCAAAATCTTAAAATCTAATAAACCTTTTCACAAAATTTTACGGCTGCAGTTTCATTTTAGTAACCAGCTATCATGTTACCAAATTACATTTTATTCCTTTTAGTTGTTATTTCTGAGAACGTGAACAAAAGTTTACGCGTTTTGGAACTGATTTTTCCAAAATCTAATCAAAATCTAATCAAAAATGTGAAAAAATTCGAGGTCTATAAATCTAAGTTCTATCATCTTATGAAATTTCATTTTATTCACTTAAGTCTTTATTGCGTGATGATTAACAAATACTTATGCATTTTAATAAAATTTTGCAAAATATCACCAATCCAAATTTTTAATAACAATTTTCGAAAATTCTCAAAATTTAATAAAATTTTATTTAAAATTTTACGCCTGTACTTTAAGCAGAGTGACCGGCTATCAAATTTCATTTCATTCCTTTAGTCGTTATTATGTGACCCGAGAGCAAAAATTTACCTATTTAAAAAAAGTTCGGCAAATTTTCAAAATTTAATCAATTATTTGAATTTGACGCCTATAGCTTAAACTGAGATTACCAAATCAGGTTACCAATCAATTTATCCAGTCACCAAATTTCATTTCATTTGCTTCCGTCATTTTTAACATGATGTGCAGGAAAAAAAAACATCCCGACATAACGGCAAACAAACTTTTTATTGACTGTCTAAAGGGTTCGATAGTGCTTAAACCGTTAGAAATCGGAAAATCTTTGATATCCCAGTAATTTACAGACAAAAGTGTAACTTTTTAGCTGCAGCTGAAAGGAAATGTAAATTTACTTAGACTACAGATAAACTTACCTTTTCTATTATAGAATTCAAATCTGAAACAAAATCTTATCTGAAAAGTTTTTAAATCTAGAACACTTTAGCAGAGATTTGTTATTTTAAAAGTAAGATAATAAATTTCACACAAATCGAAGAGACATTCACATGTCACGAGATTATTAGCAATACCTTTCTCTAAAATTGTTTCTGTATATATTTTAATGGTTCTTTCTGAGAATTTATTTTCTCATTTTTATTTTAAAATAAAACAGCGCTTAATTCTTTCTCATTATCGAATTTTGCATTAGATCTTCTGTGGTCCTAAGTATTAACTTGAGTAAATGGAAGAAAGGACCTAAAATGCCTTCATATTTTAAAAGCAACATATATTTCTAAAAAACCACTTCTATTGCTCTTACAAGTTCAAACAACAGTTTATTGGCACGTATAAATTGCATTTCAGAATTTTAATGGAGAGTAAAAGCTCACAAATTGTTTATAGTTTCTTTGCCGCTTCAACTGAATGTATGAAAAAATATTACATGTCAGTTTTTTTTTTCTTTTTTGGGGGGTGAAGGGGGGGTTATTAGGTTGTCTTCATTTTGCACAGCTCTCATTTCTTCGTGTAATAGTAATTTCTTTGTGCCCCCCCCCACCGCAACATGAGGGATTTATTTTTAGGTAATCATTAGCTCTTTATTTAACAACAACTAAGACTGGAAATATTGATCACTTTATTATGGCGCCATCTAATGGGTGGATTAAAGTTGGCTCCTGGAGCCCAACCCGGACCACTGATATAGTAGAATACTTCTTTGGCCAGTACACAACTCGGGCGGCTGAGTATAAAATGGTAGGTTCGTTGTTAAAGCAAAGCAACGGAAGGGCTAGCTGCCCGGAAGAGGGGATGCCTTGGGCGGTGGACATTTTAAGGGGTTCTACAACGTATTAACGTTACTTCTGGAAAATACACCCTAAATTCAACACCAGTAGCTTCACAGCAGCGCGGTAGGACAGAACCATGGACCTTCACATTTCAGCCATCAATGTAGGTCATTGGTCGACACAGTATGTTAGTAAATAAACTGCCCCGAAACTTTCAATGCATGAAATAACAAGAGTGAATATAAGAGTGGTGCGTTATAGCCTTTTTTGTGGAAAGTTTTACCCAGAGTTCGATTTCAAAATATAAACTACTATAAAATGATCATGAAAATTGTCATCCAACAGCATTTCTCGTGCATTGCAGGTGGAAAAAATTACTCTAAAATAATCCTTGAAGATTACATTCATGACGTATGTAGAAGATGAGGCCGACGAGATTGACTATTCGCTTTGACTAATATGTCGTACTTGATATCCAACTTCCTAAAGGTATTGCTAATAAGAGCCTTTGGTTCGTGAGAAGAGAGTGAAACAATTTATGTCCCCGTTGTATATCCCTTTAACGCGCTATGTTCCCGCTCTGGAAACACCACACTCTGACGTTTTGACTGTTGCCAGTCACAAAGAATATATTTGATTTCTATAAAAGTAGTTGCGGCTGACATAGCTCCACGAGAATCTTTTACTTTTTAGCACGACATTTCCCGTAAAAAAATGGTCACGATTATTTTTAACAACAGTGACATCTGCTGGTAAATGGAAGAATGCGAGATCAGCTGGATACATTGCTCAATGCTTAGAAAGGGGCAGCCGTTTCCATCGCTCGATTTAATTACTAGCAAGATGGCGGACTATCGAAACGTTCATCGCGTGCAACGGCTGCCCTTTTTTCAGCATTGGGAAAGGGTTGCGCCTCAAAGGGTTAATGCATCTTTACGACTAAACAATGTGCAGATTAAAGCGATCTGAAAAATTATTTTTAATGCCCATTTATATGTAAGGTGTTCCAAAAAGACGGTAACGCTCTTTAGAGATAAACGGGCAATGTAAATTGAAAAAAAGTTCAAAATGAGGTCGGAATTGAAACTCCGTTAAGGAAAAATTTTCCCTCGTTATATTTCAAAAAGTTACACTTTTTAAATTTTTATACGACCTCGGTACAGAAAAAGTCCCAATTAGTAAAATGTCCTCATACACTAAAGATGCGATATACAAAATTTCAGCCCTTTGTCATGAAACGCCTCAGAGGTATCTTGAAACGAAGATTATCAGAGGCTATACATGAATTTGAATCTAATTGCTATTGTGGAAATAAATATTTCCTTTCGTAATTTCTGTACGGCCTCTGAAATGCGATCAGCCGATGTTCCCTTCGTTCTATTTTTTCTCCTTCGATAGCCATTGGAAAGTGGTTTAAGTCAGCATATATTTATCTCCATACCTCTCACAGTTTTTGGGATATAATTCTCAAATTTTGTACTTAACCTCATTAGTGTGTTGGGCACATTTTACGAAACGGGAATTTTTTGTATGGGGTTCGTATACAAATTTAATATGTATAACTTGTTGTAAATGAACAAGGAAAACTTTTTCTTAACGGGGTCTTATTTCCGACCTTAAACATTTTTTCAATTAACATTGCCCACTTATCTCTAAGAGATAAAGAATTAAAGTCTATTACCACATTTTTGCGACACCTTGTATATGCATTTAAAAATAATTTATCTCCTCATCATTTTACAGCCCTTTTGTATTAAACCCTCCAAGCGGCTGCGATGTAAAATTTCGTTCACTTAATTCCAGTTTTCACTGCAGTACAACTACAATTTATGTTATTTAAAATACACAGGTATATCACAAAATATGTTTCCAATTTAAAGCTTGCAGTGGTATTAATAGCTTATTTTTCCTGATTGCAAATCCTTTTTACAAAAATTTACTTCAATTTTATAATTTTAAATCTGCATGAAAATGGTACAATGAAAACAACTTTATTTGTTCCTTTCCAAGATGCTCAGAGGGTTTTAATTTTTCTACAATATTTGCAACGCTTAATTAAGAAAGTAATATTGCCAACTCTTAATTAAAATTATTATAACAAGCATTAAAATGTATTTGCATGATAGTGTCAATCTCCTCATAAACTAATTAAACATAAGTCAATAAAAATCAGCTTTCTTTCCGCTTTCATCTTTTATTAACTTCGTTTATGATTAAGCAGAAAGTATAAAATGCACATGGACTGTAGCTAGCATATCAACTGGCAATCTTTCCCTGAGTTTAAGCTAAAACGCAAAGAATTGGAGATATGATCTGCAGCTTCACTAAATGCTCTTTCCGATAAAAGTAGTTTCAACTATTTGCTTTACAAACTTAACTAATAATGAAGTTGCATCTTTATGACATTGTCTGTCAAACTTTTATCATACCGAGCCTCGAGAAAAATATTAATGATAGTCACGGTAGCAGAAACCTTTCAGCGCAGTATTGAGCGTTACAGATTAATTTATAACTTTCAGAATAATCTAGCTCAATTAAGACTACAGATAAAATTTTGGTTTGTCATCCTGGCTTGCTTCAGATTGATGAAGAAAATTTTGCTATTGAGATGACCGTTGTAAATCTTTTACGACTCCTTTTTTTTCAATTCATACATATCGACATTCATACAATTCGCCATAACGTCTTAAAACTTTAGTGATATCATATTATATTATATAACTAAAGTTTTAAGTCGTTTGTTACTCTAAATATTATACAACATACCATGAAAAATGTTTATTATGCTCAAGTACTGATTTTCTTATATGAAAATTTCATGTATAAGATAAACAAACACATTGAATTTTATCCTCAAGTAAAAGAGTAAGAATATTTTAGGCGATGTTTAATATTTTGTCCTCGTATAGGGCTATAAAGATATGAAATCGAATTAACTGTAAGAACGAATTAAGATACGCATTGTAAAACGCTCACGAAGTTGTACAAAATGTTTTGTGGGATATCGAGTAAGTATTTTCAGAAGAACATTCAGAGAGCATGTAATATAATTTTTATTACGGAATATAAAACTTGTATGGCTTTTTGGAATTCAATTAAACGTGGAAAGCCAAGGCTTGCAGATAGATTATGAATTTTAAAAATAGAAAATTCCTTATGATAGTATGGATTAAATCACAATATTCCATGTTATCGATTAAATCATAATATACGGTATGGATTAAAACATGATGCAGACGAATACATATTTATTATTTATTTTTTTTATTATATTCATCATTTTCAGCGGGCGCTATTCAACGAACTAAACGATGAGTATTCCTACTTTATCGTGCGGTAGTTTCAACAGATTTTACCTCATTTTTCCCATTTAATTGTTAAATTTAGCATTGAGTACAAACAAGCATGTTGTTTCTATGGTAACTATAATGATATGGATGAAAGTACAAAATAAAATCAATCATACCATGGATTAACGAATCAATACTTAGAGTTAAGAACTTTCTGTGGTGATAAACCTCTCAGAACGGTCTCAAAAAATCAGACGCCAGAGCACTCTGATTAACACGGGGGGGGGGTGAGCAAAAGCGCACTACATTTTACGATCTGTGTTTATAAAAAGCAAATTTTGATGGCGAAGAGTTCTTATTTGTATCAATTAAACTTACACAAAAGACGCGTTATTTTTGTCCACTTAAGATCAATTCATATTCTATTTTTAACATTACAGTTTGCGTACTAGCATTACCCACTGCTTCCGCCTGAGTTGCTAAATCAACAGCTTCGCGATACTAGAACTAATAAGCTTCTTGGAAATTATGGAACACATACGAAGAAAATAAAATATTAAATATCTAGAAAATGTTTAAAAGTTCTAGTATTTAGAAAGTGGCAAGTTAATATTCTTTTTGTTTTATTTTGATACACGGGTGTGCAAAAATTAAGGACGAGTTGATATTTTTAGTACAGGATAGCGCAGCAGTGTATAAAATCGATAAAAGTGGCATCATAACATCCTCAGCATGTAAGAATGTTTCAAAAGTGAACAAAAACTTGAAAAAAAATCAAAATATACAACGAATAAAAGTCAGCTCCGAGCACAGATAGAAACATGAGAGAAATGATCATGTCAGTGCTATGTCAGTAATCACCCGTAACTGCAATACAGTTTGCGCGTGTTGATTATGAGATTGTCAGGACGTTCTTCAGGCACTGCGTCCCACCTTGTAACGCCTACCGCGGTAGCGAAATCGTTTATGGAGGTTGGTGACGAGCTGCTGAGCGTCTTCGAATAGTGCCCCATATGTGTTCGATTGGATTTAGTTCAGGGAGCCATGCGGACCAATCCAAACATGGAATATTATCATTTACCAAAAGCTCTGTGACAGCCCCTGATCGATAAGATGCAATGTTGTCTACCATGAAGAGGAACTGAGTACCCACAGCACCAATGAAGACACGCAGATAGGGAAGGCGAATCTATGTATAACACCGTGTCCCAGTGACTGAACCTTCTTGAAAGATTCTGAGGGAAGTTCGACTATAAAGCACAATACCGCCCTAAACGAGACGTCTCTAAATTGCCGTAAACCGAAATGCAATGGAGTTCTTTCGGATGGTTCTCTAAAAGAACTGCGTATGCCGCAAGTAGTTTTCATGGAGATTATTACTGTGCAAACCCTAATACCATATATTAATTTTGATTTGCATGAAGCATTTTAATACATTTCAAAACCCACTAAACAATAACGTCCGTAGAGCGTAATGTATTGGAATTGTGTTTTTGCTCCAAAATAACTGTTTAAGATATGTGTACCCTATTCAAGAGGTAAGATGGCACAATACATAGAAATAATATACGCGTATTTCGTAACAATCGATCTCCATTTACGGTTGTTAGAGAAAAGGAAAAGAGACGGACGTAACGACAAACTAAAATCATTAACATTTTTCGTATCTTTTGAGTGCTATTCCGTATCTTTTGAGTGTTATCACCTATTCCGTATCTTTTGAGTGCTTGATGCTACGTATGTGTTCTTTCTCAGTCTTTCTTTCCTGGACTACGAGGGAAATCTGAAATACAACCTATGTCCCTCTTTTATAGTTACTTGATAAATCAATCTGAAATTAAAATAGGTAAGTCTTAACCAAACCGGAGAAGTGGCAGCTGGAAGATTCTTGTTGATTTAATTCTCAATCCATTACATCTCCTCTTTCTCTCTCTCTCTCTAAAATTAAAAATTTTTTAAACTTAACTCTAAATAATTTTAAACGCAAAAATTCACTCTTATTCCCTCATCTCCGTAAGAGTAGAATAATTACAGCTGTATACTTTACATTCAGATTTAAAATGACACACGAATGAGAAAGTGGAAAAAGTGTTACCAAAACATTTTCTTCGAGTTAGAAAAAATATTATGTACTGGAAATGCATAGTCTTTTCATTTTTTAGGATTTTGAAGTTCATCCGGGGGGAAAATATCTGAGTTTTAATATTTAATAAACTAGAAAAATTAATATGGATAGTAGTAATATTATATTTTTGATTCATTTGTATTTTTCTTTATAAATAGCGTTTGTAGAGATATATTAATTGCATATGTAAGAAAACACAAGCTATTGATAAAATTCGCTACATTGAAATGCACGAGATTTTTATTAGATTCCCTTCGTTAAAATGTTTACGAGAGATACATAATTTAAGAATTTTTTGAAGATATTTTAAGTTCGCAACTCTTTATTCTGTTGTACTTATAAAATCTGTGGTACATGCATGCCATTAAGAAAATACACAAATAATTTATGAAAAGATCATTTTTATCGATATTTGTTTATTTATTTATATATTTTCGTCTTTAAAAATCAATGTTAGGTTTATAAATTCATTCGCCAATGTATCTTAGGCATGTTCCTTTTTATTTAACCATACCTACTGTTCCTTTCTCGAGAGGTAGATCTAGACACTATTATTAGAAAAAAGAACATTTCAATCAATGCTTCTCACAAAAAAAAAAAAACTTTTTCTCGTCCTTTCATACAGACAACCAAGAGTCCCTCAGTTTTGAAGTCCAATCATCGATTCATTAACCGCTTTCTTCCATAAAATGACGTTTATAAAGAAATTAAGTCTTTTTGCCTTACGCCAGGTACGTTTTACATTATTCAACATTCTGCGAATCTCACAGACCAGTATTAAAACTTTAATGACCTCAAATGTCTGGCTTATTTCCTTACTAATGAAATAAATGAATCCGTGGTTGGGTTGTTTTGTTTTACAGCTGTTTGCTGTTTTTCATTCTACACTATTTAAAACAGAAATCTTTAGAAATGAAGATAAAGTAAAATGCGAAGCGAAAACTTCCTTTTTTCACGCAAGTTAACTTTTTTATGATATTAGTCCTAATTAGAGGCTTGAAGACATTTATGCTTGGTTATTTATTGTCCTTTTGTAAGCAACATTTATGGGTTTAATATCATTTTAAGAACATAAAAATTATGTTATCTTATAATGATATAAATAGTTTTTATCGAGTCACGTTATGAATAATTTCTATTTCAGCTTTAAAACTACAAATTTTATATTTATTTTATCAATTAATTTTTGATGCATTACGGGTTTTTTATTTGAAATTTTAAGAACTATTTTTCGTGCCAAATATCCCTTGGTTAATTGGTTTTATAATATTATCCAAGGCATAGTTTAAACATAAACGTCTAAATTGTAGACTGATAAAAATGGGGCGTGTTCATATATGCAAGGTGATTCAAGCTCTTTGTATATTCTGGAGTAACTTAAGGGGACCAGGTAAGTGAATGTCGGTTAAAAGATCAATTTTATTTTATTTTTGCATTATATATCTTAATCTTTCCAACGATGTATAACGTATGTTTATTGAAAAAGCGGAAGTATTAGAAATCTCAGTAAGAATTACCTTATTATAAGTAATATCAGAAGTATGTGAAATCTGTAAGGTTTTTTTTTTTTTTCAAGACGGATTTCGCAGCCTTTTTTCAATATCTATGAAACTTATGAGCTTAAATTTTTAATGCGAATTATATTTTTTTTAGATTCCTTACTTTAACACGGCTGTTTGATGGTACGTTGAGAATTATTAGTTCCTTATGAGCATCACTTTTAAATCTTCATTTTTGATAGAACTTTGCTGACTAAAATTAATAACCTTTGGATTGGAATTCGATACAATAATATGTATTTTGTAAAATATTTCTCATGCTGCAATGTAAAAAAATCTGCGTTTACATAAATTCTAAATTTTCATTTCTTTCTTTAAATTCAGCCTAAAACTCAGTACTATTGTCATCTGAAATGATAAGTTTAATTTCATTCAATTATTTAAGATACACTGTTTAAAACTAATGTATTTTTATTTGCATGAACAGTTAAAAATATATTTCCTTTTTTTCAAAAATCATAACATTCTAAAACATTGTTCCTTGGAACATTTGCATGCATTCAAAAGACAATAGTAATTAGTTCAAAGCACTTTATTTACACAAAATGACTCAGTTGTTTACTTCACATTTTCTAAATTATATTACGCGATATAAAACTTCCTAACCATTCTAAATTTAATTAATTATTCTTTAAGTACATACTAAAGTGCATTTAAATTTCTTCCTGAATGAACCATTTTCTGAAGCTTCCTTTGACAGCTAAATAATAATTAATTTCGGAACACTGCTGTTTCACATTGGTATGAAAGAAGAGTTTGTTATTATACTTGAATAATGCATGGAACAATTTGTTGCAGTTCTCAACTGCTGTTTTGATGAGAACGATTGATTACTCAGAAGTGGTGGTTTTTCAATAGCTATTATAAAATTTTCGTATAAATTTTTTGTTACATTAATCTTATTTCCTAAAATTGTTGTTGAAATGCTTCCGATAATTAAATTTGCTGTAACATAAAAATACAAAACAATTTTACTAAAAGGCTAAATTTTCCATTTGATGAAATAGTCAGCTTTTCAATTTTTTCCTATTCACTATGAGAAGCATGCAGTGGCACACCTGTACAATCCAAATGCAGAAAGAAAATTTGAAACCCTAACAAGCAATTGGTCCAAATTAAATATAAACTACTATGTGTTTCGACATTCTGCTAAAAGAAAGTATTATTAGCAGAAGTATTAAAAAAATCGTTTCAAAGAAGTAAATCGACCTGTTTGATACATGAAAAAGATGCATTTCATCGATTTTATATACAAACGTCGACGTTAGCTCCAACAGGTCAATTTATCGGAGATGTTTTGCTTGAAATAATATTTTCGGGGTCAATCTGCAGAAGAATATATTGGAGCATTATGGAATATATAGGATGTTTCAGAAACCAGTAGTATATTTACTTTAAAAAATAAAATAAATAAAACTTTAAGAATGATACAGAATCCCCAAAAATGTACTTAGAAAATACGCCGATAGATGGCGCTGCATCTTAGATAAGACAAATCTAAAAAAATCCTCGCGTTCATGTGTTGCGCACTTGATCACTTCAGTTTCCAAATCTTACCACTTGTGCTGCAATCTCTTGAAAAAGCGTCAATGAAATCTTCTTTCTTTCTCGAAACTATCATGACTGGCGGCATACTGCGCTTTTTACACATTTGACGCCACTCAAAAACCGTTGGACCGTTGGATGATAGACCGTGTGTCCTGATTTATGCAAATGGGGCTCGCTTACACCGAACAGAAAACGTTTTTGACTTCCTGGATAAATAATTTGATGATAGAGTTATTGCGTTGGAATATTCGACAGTTATGGGAAAAATCACGAAGTCACTTCTGCATTCTCTCGACTCACTCCCTTCCCCCAACCCTCACAATTTTTTCCTAGCTACGACCCTGGAGTATACTGTCGAAAATGCGCACATTAAGTCTCTTTTGATCTGAGAATTCTCGGTGTTTGAGCTCTCCCTCTGTCTTCTTTGTGTTCACTTATAGCGTCATCTATCGCTTCAGTTTGCTACTAAAACTTTATGACTTCAGTATGAAATTCTTACGGGTTTTTTTTTAAAATTAATATACCAATTCTTTCATGCTTCTATTTATCACCGATTCATAAGTTAGGGGTTCTTCGTGAAACATCCTGTATTACGATATCGTTTTGGCAACAGTAATAATTTTTGAAGGAATCATTAAGAAGTTTTTCGAAATTTTTGACTTGACAGTGTTCTCAACTTATTACTTTTTTGTCGGTAGAAAATGATTCACCTTTTGTATTAACGAAGTCATTAAATTTTTCAAAAACGAAATGATTCCGAAATTTTAAAGTAGTCGTTGTACAATGACTAAACTGCATGTTACAAAATAAATCGAAATTTTAAAAAAAATAAAAAATAAAGCAGAACGTTTAAGAAGGTTGGTTCATTCATGCATAAATGCTATAAACAGATCTACGATGAACATGAAAAAAAAATCGCTATTAGGTAACATTTTCTTAAGATTTCATATCCAAGTGTATTTATGAGTTAAAAAGAATCACCAAAATTCGTAAATAACACGTTATTGAAATGAGCAACATATTATACACAGTGTTCCAAAAGGGTGGTGACACGCTTTACTTCTTTATTCATTAAAGATAAGTGGCCAATGTCTATTGAAAAAATGTTCAAAATAAGGTAATAAAAAATGACTCTTGTTAATTTTCAAAAAGTTACACATTTTAAATTTTATAAGACAGCCGAACAAAAAAAAAAAAAAAATAAAATAAAATGTCAAATTTACCCCACATACTAATGAACTGATGTACAAAACTTTAAAATTATATTCTAAAAATATCAGATAAATAAAGATAAATATATGCTAACTTAAACTAATTTTCAATGGCTCTAGAAGGACAAGAAATCACACCGGATTATCGCGTTTCAGAAGTCGTACAGAAATTACTAAAGAAAATATTGTTTTTTTGACTTCAGCAATAAAAGTTTGCATTCACATTCATGTATAGGTCCTGAACATCTATGCTTAAAGATACCCCCGAGAAGTTTTATGGTGAAAGCATGAAATTTTGTCCATCACCTCATTAGTGTATGAGGCGCATTTTACTAACTAGGAATTTTTTGTACAGGGGTCGTAACAAAACTAAAATGCGTAATACTTTAAAAATTTACGAGAGGAATTTTTTCTTAGCTTATTTTGAACATTTTTATTCGTTTACATTACCCAGTTATCTATAATATCTAAAGAGTTAAAGCGCGTTACCACCTGTGATGCAGATCACATATTTTTCGGCTCTGAAATAATTGTCTTGTTTCGTTTCTGTAAATCAAACATTCTGTACTCAATTTAATCCCTCTCCACTTAGCTTTTCTGCTTGATAAAAAGTGCTTCATTTTAAGTTATGGCGTGTTTGCAATTCTGGGGTATTCCTCTTCTAAATTAATTTTAGTTTAGCATAAGCAATGTACATTCTGGGATTCTTTTCAGTCTGATGCTGTCTGGTTTTATAGGGTTGTAGGCTTTTGGTACGGTGTTCGCCAAATTCTGGCACTTCAGCCTTCGATATGCTTTTATACTGTTAATTTTAAATATTTTATTTTTATTACTCCTACCGGACAGTTTTGGTCACGTGGGCAGTGGCTTATGAGTGGTTCATGCTTTCTCGCCAGTCTGTTAAAAGCTGGCGAAATCGTAAAATGTTTTGAAGGCACTTCAGCATATTTCTCCGTTCAAGGAGTTTTCTGTTTCGTTATTATGAATCTCAGGCATGCCGTGTGACCATGCAGGTCAATTAGATTAAACCTGTCGTTGTCAACTACTTTTAAAGCAATGTATGGATGGGGAAAAACAAATTCAAAGTACAGTCAGAATACAGAAGTGCAATTATGGTTAAGCCAACTGTGAGATATAATTACAGCAGCAACCAAATTAATTTACATGAAAAAGGTAAAATAGTACTTACAGTTCACTTCTTTGACTGGAGATATCATAACTTCTTTTGTTTTACAACAACTACGAGATTTTTATAATCCTATTGTAAGAAATTATGTCCACTAAAGCAAAATCTTTGTTCAAAGCATCCCCTCCATATTAAGGTAGAATTTATTTCACAACTCTGAATATGAAAAAATGCGTTTGGTATTCGGATATAAAATAAAAGTATCACAAGCGAATACAACGAGAAGTAAGCTTCGTCGTGTTCACTGCATCAACATAGCCCCCACAGCAAAAAGACTTAGCATTAAGTAAAATACTATACTCCAATTATCTGCAGTCGTCTGTCGCACGCGTAATGCGGCGATATTTTTGTACGTTTAAGGGATATTAACTCAAATTTGAACTGCATGCTGAATTAGCAACGAACATCTTGCATTCAAAATTGCTTAAATCAGCTTTGTGGGCATTATTTTGATTACGAACGGAAGTGACTCGGATACATTTCATTAGTACAAACTCTCAGGTGCCGGACAGAGAACGGAAAATGCCCTTTTAGAACTAGGCTTCAGAAGATTAATAGATATTTCACGTTTTTTAACAGATCTTCCGTTAAAAAGCAGCAAAAATCCTTTACTCACAAGTAAGGGAGATTCTCCCGTGCAAACCAGGTTTATACTGTCTGTTAAATTCAGATTTTCTATAACACTCTTGTTATGGAACCATCGTCAAGCACGTAGAGGTCTGTGCAACCTTTGAGCAAAGGCCTGCCCTCACCCTGATAATGCTGATCGTATATCGATCTCTTTCTAGAATATTTATTTTATGTTAACAACGGACAACCTAACACCATTAAGTTAGCATCTACTGTCAGGAATAAGATTGTGTGTGAATCTGTTTTCATCTGAGAACAGAATATCTTGACGAATCATCCTCAGGTAAGTTTCAGTGCTGACGGCATTATTTCAAGTAAACGCTATTGTGTCAATCTGAGCTTGGAACACGTCCAACAGTTCTAACACATTAATAGCTAAAATAAATATAAATATTTTATTTTGTTTTTCTGTTCTTTTTAATAATGTGTTGAAAGAGTTGCCAGACTTGTTGGAAGAACGAATACTCATACATGTATATACAAGTTATGTAGAATATATATATATATATATAAACAAAAGATATTTTTGCATTTATTTACTGTTTTCTGTTTCTTATAATGCTAAAAATTCCACGTTTTGTACGGTTTCTTTTTACATAAAGGTTGGATACAATGGGTAACAGATGGTGTAAAGTGGGCAATATATTTAAAAAATTAAAAAATAATAATAAACTATCACTTTTTTATTTCTTATTATGATTTAAAAATTATTAAATTTAAAGCTATTTTGGCGAGAGCTAGTCTTAGGTTCTGGGTAAACATCGTACTCCGACATATCATTGCTGCAGAGTGTGGGTAAAATGAGTATGCATTTCTTTTTGATCAAAATTCTAAATACTTTGCTTGAAATGCTTTTTAGCTTAGATTTTCAGCCGTCAGTAGGCAACATTTACACTCATTAAATAGTTTATTAGGAACAGAATAGTTTATTCAGAAACATAATATTGACTGAGTGAAAGTATTTATACATATTTCATCCCACCACACTAAAATAATGAGTAGAAAGAATTTTTTTTAAATCCTTCCTTTTTCTGAGAACACCGGTCAACAAAAAAAAATTTGGGGGGGGGGGTTCTGTTCACATGCTTAAATTCTGTAGACATTGAAAAACACTCAAATTTTCATTTTTAGTTCTTAATGTTTGCTTTTGTCTGATTTGCGCGGATAAGTATATTTTAATTTATTTCATATACGAAAGATGGCATCACCTTGATTAACCCAAAAGTAAACTGTATTATTTATTATCTGTAACTCTGTAGTATTGCTTGTAGTATTATTTGTAGTAGTATTTGTAATATTATTATTTGTTTGTATTATTATTTGCTCATACGAACATAAAAGAAATACAAAAAATATTCACTTTTAGACATTATTTTCTTATTATTTTACATTTATATGTTATTGTTTATCACAAATATTGAATAAAAGAGACTTTTATATCCAGCAAAAACATTTCTGATCATAATTTAGAGTGGAATTATAAATAAATATATATATATATAAATCACTGATTTTTGCCAAAAAATTGAAAAATTACTTTTATTGCTACAAAAGCAAATTTTCATTAAAAAAAAATATTTTCCTTAGTTTTGGAATAGGAGAAACTAAAATTTAACATGTAGAAGTCAGACCCAAAAATCGTCTTGACCGGTGTGATAGACTGTTCATATCTTTTCTAAATTGTAAATAATAAGTTCTTCTCAAATTTCATGAGTGTACTTGTTTCTTGAAAGTTTTGAAAACACAAGAAAAGAATGTGAGTTTAATAACAGATAACAACTACTTTTATGTTTCCAAATGAACTTAATAAACCTTAAATTGAGTATAAATCTTGCCAAGTAATGTCTGAAAACAGAATAAAAATTATTTTAATGACACTTTATTTATATTTTTTATTAAAAGCAAAAATGAAAACCTATTTTACATCACAATACTCTAGGTATTTGTGTATTGCTATAAAAAAAAATTTCTTTTTTTTAATATAATTTATATTTTGCATTAAATAAGTTTAAGTCTACTTTATCTTAGTATTAGTTTTTGAAATATATATCAAGAACAAAATATTAATACTTCTCTTAATTTACCTTTTCTCAAAATATCTCTCGTATGAAACACTCATTTCGAGGTATATGCAAACATACCGCATGTTCTTGAGTAAACATCTTTATCAAGTAATTTCTCAGACGAAGAAAACTAATCATCATTATTAATAGGGACACGAAATAAATTATTCTATAATAGGAGAGTTTTAGCAAATTGGCTGGAGTATAGATTGCAACAACTTTAATAATGATATGCCTATCCGGTTATGTATTAAAAGCTGCAATTCTTCAAAGTTGACTTCTGTGGAAAATCTTTTATAGAATATGTATTTACAACTTCAATATAGTCAGAATATAATTATTTATCTATTTGTTTGCATTTGTTTGCATACCGAGTTAGCACATGAATCATGGAATTTAACTAAGTTTTACTAAATTTATCAAAATTGACTCTGGAAAAATCTTTTATAGAATATGTTTATACAGCTTCAGTATAAACAGAGAATAATTGTTTGTCTATTTCTCTGTGTTGCTTACAGAGTTTGAAAATGAATCATGGAATTTTAGCAGGGAAAAAAAGCATTTCATCGATTGCATTAAACTATTTCACCCACCTGCAGAAAAAGTACAGAAAAAAAGTTTTTTTTTTTTTTTAATCTAAAAAAATTTCCATTTTTTAGAGCTTGGGCATTTTCTAACACTGTTAAGATCACTGTTAAGATTGAATATTTGCACAAGACATGCTGAAAATATGAAAATAATGTACACTTTAGCTGTAAAAAATATGCATTTTAAATTCCTAAAGTACGGGAACGCCTAACCATTTCTGCTTGTTCATAAGGCCTTTTTTCTACTTTCAACACCGAAGGCATCTGACAATGCTTGTCAAATGTACTTGAAATTTTGCATAAATATACAACAAAATAACCAAGGCGTTACTGAATTATTGGGCCAAATTAAGCGTAAATAAAATAAAAATATATCAATATTTTTTTGCACAGCAGTGTGGTGTCTGAAATAAAATGTACTGTGAGGTTTAATCACGATAGCACTCCACCCATTTCTGCAATAACATGCGTAAGTTCCCAAACATTTCCAATTTTTCTCATACACTTTTCAATCGGGGTCGGAAACGGTACTTGAAAAGTGTATAAAAAATCGTGTCATCGTGAAGTGAAATTGTAACCAGGAAAATATCGTCATCACTTTCGATTGCGTTTTTCTTAATGAATAAGAAAAAATTATTTAAGTAAAACACGCAAGTATAAAAAATATTTTATTTTGATTTTGATTTTATAAACGAATTTTTAGAGTACTTTTCAAAAGAATTTTTTTCAACAGTGGCATCTTGTTCAATTTTATTCAAGAAATTATCTTCATTACAAACCACAATGTTTTAACTTCTTAAAAAATTAGCATTTTATTTACACATATTGTGTGTACATACTTGTACTACATTTATTACTATAGAATTTATGGAAATTTTATAAATACTAGGACATTTAACCGGAATGAAAAATCGTGAACATTAAAGTAGTATTTCTCATAGTTTGTAATTTTACTAAAACAGATATACTTAATGCATATTTATAATTTGTGATCCATTAACATTTTTATAAAATCACAATTTCAAATTATAATATTTCTATGATGTTTCTTTAATTCTATAAAAAATTGTCCAGATAAAAAAACGGAATGAAATTTGAAATTTTTTCCTCACACCTATGCTAATTGAAAATAAATCAAATTTTGCATTTCAAATGTACTTCTTACTAGAATTTTCCACCGAAGTTTAGTGTTTTGATATATATTTTTTCCTATTACTTCTCTTCGAGAAATACTTTTAAATTCACCTAAGTATATCTGGTTTAATTTAGAAACAAGCGATATATTTTGTAAGCGCTGTTCTCCTATTTTCCTGTAATTAAATAAATAGTTTGAAAGGAGAATGGAGACGAACGAATTGTAAATCAGTATGTTGAAGCCCCTGAGTTTCGAGTTTCCCCTTGAAGGTATTAAATTTTTTCTGTGCTGTTGTTTGCAAAAGATAATTTTGAGCAGAATTTGAAATTGGATTGGGAGAGAGAACAAAGTTAAATTGGAATTGAATAATTTATTTCTATCTAGATTTCTTCTGACTAAATTTTAGTTGTATTGTCAGAAATAAATATTTTTATATTATATTCCAAATGAGAAAAGATAATTTGTGACATGATTTTTCAGCTGTTTGGCAGGATATTCTTAGGACTTTTCTTAAGAATAAACAACGTGTTATCATTATTAATTAACAACAATATGTATCGTACGTATTTGTTGAAATCTTAAGGGACGGTAAGTTGCATAGAGATAGTTGGACATTGTAGAAATGCAAGATCTGAATTATATCTTTATTCAAAAATGAATAATTATAAGAATTTTTAAAATAGCTTTCAAAAATTTATATGTGCAAGTTATTTGTGCTTCGTTTTTGTTGTAATTTATTCGTTTGAATTGATAATAACTGATCGTAATCATCCTCTTATTAAATTTTCAGAAATTCATCCACTGCTTAAGAAAATCTGATTATAGAGTCTTCCTAATTCATAAACATTTTGAAAGTGTTCGTTAACTGGTAAAGGAAAAACTCATTTTTGACTCTGTACCACTATATTATTCCATGCTGACGTGATGTGCTTTTTAATATTACGTACTGACTGATGCGATCCTTATTAAAGGAATGTTATTTCATGCAATTTTTTTACTTTTCAAAATTAATTTTGTATCATTTAACATAGACTATATTATTCCTTTAATCCGCTGACTAATTTAAATTACAATAATTTAATTCGTTAACTTCTGCAACGCCTCATAGCTGTTCGATGACATTCACAAGTAAGAACATGAACAAAAGAGCCATACCTCATTAGGCAGTGCTCACTACTTTTAATATCACCCATTGACTAAAACTAACCTTCCTATTTTAGAAACACATAAAAACATTAGACTGTTTTCGTTCAGTGCTGAAAGTAAAGCAGTATTTCTAACCTGCAAGCACGGTGCTGGATTCGTAACATTAATACCTGATTTAATATTTTGCTAATACAATTTTTAAAGAGATAATTAGTACATCGATAGTGTTTGTGTAACAATTTTGAAATAAACTATCTCATTTTAAGCTTAAATTAATAAAAACTAAACTTGCTTGGTTGCACATTTTTTTCTTAATTTCTTTCAAATTGTTAATTTCTTTCGTACTGGGATAATCATTTCAAGAGTTTTGAAATTTAATTATTAATCACAACAGAATATAAATGTGGATGCTTTAGTTATTTCTGGAAACAATGAAATAACAAGAAAAGTACATGCCATCATCTAGCGTACTGGTTAGGAGAAGTCTGCTAATCTTGTGAAAGTATAACCTTAATAAATGTTTTATAAATGCTTGTACTGTTCACGAACTTTTGACCTGTACTGAGTGCATCAAAATTTAAAAACTCTCGAAAAAAAGAAAAAATAATGCTTAATTGCAATCTGCGTTAATGAGAATAGAAAAAGAAATCTGATTTTATTTATTTATTTATTTATTTTTACCAAACACTTGATTTATTAAGTATGTCAGTGCGATCTATCAGTACCACATTTAACCTCCATATTTTTTGCCATTAAAAAAAAATCCAATCTATCTCTAATCCTGTTTAGAAAACAGCAAATGTGTATTATTATTTGTTCTTTTCAATGAGTTTTCAAAGTTTGCCTGAGCTTTTTCTGTTACCGATTCATGTACAGTATACATTTATATCTAATATTATGTTATACAATTATATATAGATGATAAAAAATATGAATTTACTATGAGATAATACTGATAACCTTAAATTTCTGTGATAGAATTCAAATTTAAAACAAAAACTTATCTGGAAAGATTTTAAATCCAGAGTACTTTAGTAGTGCTTTGTTATTTTGAAAATAAGACAGTAAATTTCACAGATATAAAAGATATGTTCACATATCTCAGATTATTTGCAATATTTTTCTCTAAAACTATTTCCGTATATATTTTTCGTGGTTATTTCCAAAGATTTTTTCTTAATTCTTAAAACTAAAATAATACTTTAATATTTTCTTGGTATCAAATTTGCAAATTATCCTCTTTGTTTCTATGTATTAACTTAACTAAATGGAAGAAAGTGCATGAAATACATTCATATGTTAAAAGCAACATATATCTCTCAGAAACCACTTCCATAGTTCTTACAACTTCAAACAACAGTTTATTGACATATATAAATGGCCATTACAGATATTTTGCATCTTTAATGGAGAGTAAAAGCTCACGAACTTTTATTTATATTGATTCTGTTTCTTTCCTGTTTCAACTGAATATATGAAGAAATATTTCACATCAGTTTTTCTTTATTTTGTACATCTCACGCTTAGTTTATATTTATATTTATTTAGTCTGAGAAACCTCTACTAAAAACGTTTTTTGCAGAAAGAGATAAAAAAAAAGAAATTAGTGTATTTAAATGGATTTGTATAAAATATTCTGAGCTTTTCGGATAAAAGTATGATAAAACCTTTTGTGCATTTCATTCATATTATAATTTTCAGTTTCTTTCGTTTATAATATAGAAAATCTGGATTTCTTCTCTCTTTATGATTTCTTTTTTTTAAATATGAGTATGAAAATAAAAAGAGTAGAGATAAGTGTGTTACGTTATGTGCTATTTTGAGAAAGAAGAGTATTCGTTTATATGAAGACTATAATTAAAGTATCATGAAAATTGTCATAGAAAATCAGAGACAGCATTTCACTCGCATTGCTAGGTAAAAACTAAACTTACTGAAAAAAAAAACAAATACCAAAAATAATTTTTTCACTATTAGATTCATTATTCATTTTGGATATGAGACTGACGAGATTGGATATATTCTGTTTTGGGCAATTATGTCATTCGTTTGTCGCAACTTCCATAGAAATTTTAGGTTTTTATGGGGGAGGGGGGATTTATATCAACTTAGTATTTTGCATCTTTACCACTAATACATGTAAATATTAAACCAACTGAAAATTATTTTTATGTCTATTTATAAATATGTGCAGCTAAAAAATAGTTTATCTTCTGCCTCATTTTGCTAGCATTTTATATTACTCTACAATATTTACAACACTGATTTAAAGAAATAACATTGCCAATTTCTAATTATCATAAAAAAGCATTAAATTAGATACTTATGATAGTATCAATCTCCTCATTAACTGATTAAACATAAAATAATGAAGCTCACAGTAAGTGGTAATTTTGACCAGCTTGTTTATGGATTTCATTTTTTATTACCTACATTTATTATCATTGTTAAGCAGAAAATATAAAATGCGCAGGGACTATAGATAACCCATCAACTGATAATATTTTCCTGGGTTTAAGCAAAAACATAAAGAATTGGAGATACAATCGCTACATCCGCAACATAACTAAATGTATTTTTTTCCGATCAAGGTAGTTTCAACTATTTGCTTCCGACACTAAACTAATAACGAACGTTACATCTTTATGACATTGTCAGTCATATTTTTATCATGCCGAGCCTCGAGAAACATATTAATGACCGCTGTAAATTTTTTAGGGCAGCTTCTTTTTAATTCGTACATTATACCACTAAGGTAATAAATTTTAAATCATTTTTTACTCCTAATATGATACAACATGGTCTCATATAAAATGTTTATTATGCTCGAGTATTGCTTTTCTAACATGAGAATCTCTTGTATAAGGAAGGTTAAAGAAATACAAGGAATTTTATTCTCAAATAAAAGAGTAAAAATATTTTAGGGGATGTTTTATATTTTATCCTCGGATAAAGTTATAAAGATATGAAATCGAATTAACTGTTGTTATACTGTTTTATATGATACACATAGTAAAGCGCTCAAGAAGTTATAACCAAACTGAAACAAAATATAGCGAGGGATATCAAACTAATATTTTCGGAAGAACACTTGGAGAACAAGAAATATAATTTTTATTACGGAATATGAAATACAAATACATATTTGAAAATCAGTTTAAAATAAAAGAAGGATATTCATAGCTTGATGCACTAAAGTTTTATTAAGGTTTTAAATATCCTTTTGTTTTGGAATTTAATAAGTTCATATATCTATGAAGTATATATAGCATAATCATAATAAAACTTAAAAATATATTCTATTACTGTTCGCTTTATGAAAAAAAAATTATTGTATGAAATTTATCTACGGCTAATGTGCTTAAAAACAAATAACATTCTTCGCTTTTAGCATTTTTTTCTTTGTTGTTGTTGCAGTATTTGCCATAACGGCATGTGTGTCAATCAACATTTCAGATAGAGAAAAGCAATTAAAATAATCATATTAGATAAATCATAAGATAAGATTCTTATAAGATTTGAAGATAAATCATTTCAAAAGCATCGATTATAAAAGAAAGAAAACTTTCTCGCATACATACATAATTGACCGGTTTTACATTTAAAATTGTCTAACATAATTAGCGAAAACAATTTTATTATTATTATTTAATCATAACCATCAGAACAATTTATTTGCTGTTTTTGGCTTCGTTTTAGGATAAAATTATAATTTGATGTGAGAAATAGATGAAGTTTTTTTTTTTAAATAAATAAAAACTTTGTTTTAAAAACACACATAAAAAAGTACTTATTGGTTGGGACAATTATTTTCAGTCTTCTTCAGCCTTTAACATTTTGTCTCACAGAACAGTGGGAACATTGAGACGAAGTATTCACGGCTGAAGAAAACCGAAGGTTTTTTTCAGTCGAAACAATCGTCCCAACCAATGTACCATTTTATGTGTGTTTTTTATACAAAGTTTTTATTTATATAATCTTTTAATATCAGTGTTTTTAGTGTTTTTACTGAAGCTTTATTTCTTGTTGCTTGTTAATCAGTTTATTAGTTGGCCAATCTTAATAATTAATTTTTTGATTTGTTAGGATTTCGTGGCATTGTTTAAGATGTTCACTTGATATGTCAAGCTAAAACAAGGTTTCTCCTTTTTTCTTTTTCACGAAAACTGATGATCTACACTTAAAAGTCGCCAAAGTTATCAAAAACTTCGATCAAAGAATCTATTTAACTAACTTTGAGAGACAATATTTAAAAACTACAAATGGCATTTCCGTCCTTTAAAATTAAAATAAACTTTTCGAAACATCTGTGCACTTATTGCATTGCGTACTTGAAATGAATTGAAGTCCCTAAATTGCCGTTAGCCGAAATGTATTGTTCTTGCGACTGACTCTGTAAAAGGACTATGAGTACTGTAAACTTTTAGATAAAGAGCATTCTTTTTAAATTTTAATATCATATATTAATATTGATTTTCTTAAAATAGATTTTGTCTTTCTCATATATATATTGAACGTTGACTGCCCATAGAGCATAATGTATTGGAATTTTTTGTGTTCTTCTACAAAAGAACTATTTAAGCTGTGAATACCATTTTCAAGAGGTTACATCAGTGTTTCTCAACCTGTGGGGCGCGACCCACAAGGGGGGCGCAGAGCGCTTGCAGGGGGGGGGGATACGAGAAAAACCAAAGAGCAAGTAGCGATGCATGTTTTTTTTTTTTTTAAATCATCTTATTTATTCTCAGTTTTACTCAAAAATATATCCATTTTCGCTTAAAATGTTCATTCAAACTTTACTGCTAACATCATTTTGTAGAAAATTCGACTAAATTTTCATTGTTAAAGAAAAAAAAAAGTGAATGTATGCTGAAAAATGTGGAGGTGGGGGTGGGGGGGGTGGACACATTAAAAGTAGCTTTTAGTTATGGCAATTCTTTTACTAGGGGCTGTATACATATTAGAATAGAAAATTTAATTTTTTACGGTTCTTCATTTGCTATGACATATTTTGGGAAATATTGCCATGTATCTCAGAGACTGAATAAAAAGCAATCCTATGTCTATGAGTGAAATAGTTATCAAGACATACAATATTAAAAATGGCGAATAACACCCCTTCGTCTTCTGTGTTGGCGCTGGTTTGCAAGCGGAATTTTTTTTTTCATTAGGAGACCAAGTGTGATTTGAATAATGATCTCGTTTCTGTAAAACGTCCATTAAACGCATTCGAACTCGCGAAATCAACGTGTTTATCTTACCTGAACTCATCGGAACTAAATTATGAAATTATCGATAGTTTAGCCTTTCAAGGGTCGTTCACTTTACTGTGTCACGCTTCCAGAGATGGAATTTAGAAGTGTAGTAGAGAATGACATAGTAATTGTGGGGGTAACTTTTCATTAGAAACTGCCTAGCATGCATTATAGAAAAATTTTACATTATTATTTCTAGGAGTCGAATGTTGCTGTCAAATGACCACTAATATAAATTAATGTCAGTAGAAAGGTCAATGATTTTATTCCACAGATTTTTATTCTGTGCGAGTGTGTGTGTGTGTGTGTGAGTGCAGAGTTATTTTTCAAAATTTGAGTGACAGAAAACGAGTGACCACATAAAACTTCAGTTTTGTATTTAATACCTATACAACCCCCTGTAAAAAAATACCTTATCTGATAAGCTATTCTAATTTGAAAAACTTCCCCCTGTACTTATGGAATATCGTAAATTAGTATTCGAAATTAAATTAGATTTATATTTATGCACTGGAGATTCGGTAAATACAGGGTGTCCCAAAAAAGTGGTAAACTCTTTATCTATTCATACGCTTTAATCTCTATCTGTTAGTGATAAGTGGAGAATGTAAATTGAAATAATACTCAAAAAAGGTAGGCAAAGGACTACATTAAGAAAAAATCCTCCCTTTAATTTTGAAAAAGTTGCATATTTTAAATTTGTATACGACCCGGTACAAAAAAGTTCCTCATTAGTAAAATGTGGCGAGTAAACTAATGGGGTGATACACAAAATGTCCGCCTTTCATCGTAAAACGTCTCAGAGATATCTTCCAACAGTGAGGATCAGGGCTATACACGAATGTGATTTTAAACGTTTATTGCTAGAATGCAAAATATTTACTTTCGTAATTTCCCTATGACTCCTAAAACGCGATTTTCTGATGTGATTTTTTTCCCCTTCGAGAATCATTGAAAAGCGGTTTAAGTCAGCGTACGTTTTTTTTTTTCATATTCCTGACACTTTTCAGGATCTAGTTCTCAAATTTTCTCTATTACTTTATTATTGCATGGGGCACATTTTACAAATTGGGGTTTTTTTTTTCATTTGGGAGTCGTATGCGAATTTAAAAATTACAACCTTTTGAAAACTAGCGACAGAATTTTTTTTTTTTTTTTTCTTTTAGCATGAAATTTTTTCCTTCATTATTTTGAGCATTCTTTGAATTAACATCGCCCACTTATCTGTCTTAGATAAAGAAATAAAACGTGTTGCCACCTTTTGGAACACCCTGTATATGGGAAAGAAAGAAACTAAAATACGAATCAACCTTATTGTGTGAATTTTTATTTGAACATGCAATGTGTTACATTGACAGTTTGTTTTCCTTTCGTATACAGTATACCCCCCCCTATAACACGTGTCCATAGAATACGGATCCATAGAACACGGTCCCTATAACACGTTAAAAGAGACTCGTATATCGTCTTTTTTTCTAATTGTGGTGTACATTAAAGGTATCTGAAAGAACTTTTGTATGATTTATTTTATTCTATTTCAATTTGAAAAATAAAACCTTTCATCAAAATAAATCTGAGAATTGAAACCCGATTTAATTTAGAGGAAGTGCATATCAGTTATCTTTGGTGCATACGTAGTATCAAGTAAGAAGTACTTAAGTGAAATGTGAACTAAATTGCTCAAATAAGATGATCACAGTTGAACAGAGTGGCTTATACACTACAGGTGGAGCATAGCTGAAGTCCTGTACAACACGGATTCCTATAGCACAGAACGTATTTCCAACCGATTCTCTATCTTTTGAGATCATCTTATTTTTGTGTAGTTTCTTTATCTTTGCCTTTCTTGTACTTCACAGCAAATATGAGATTCAATCTATGTCCCTCTTTTGCATACAGCTGAAAAATCTGAAAATAAAAGAGGTAACTCATTATCTGATCCAAAAAGTGGCAAATAGTGGACAGTTTATACTTCCATCAATCCTTTTACAGCTGCTTTGTAAAATTTAAAATTTTATAAAACTTTCCAAACGCAAAAACTCATTATTTTTCCTCATCTCCATAAGAGTGGAACATAACTGCTATTGCGTACTTTACATTCTAATTTAAATTGATATATTAATAATGGAATTGTAAATATGTGCCTCTCCGCCTGCTTCATTTATATTTTCACATAGAAATATTGTTTTCAAACAGAAACGCTAATTCCATATGTGAAATAACACAGATTATACGAAATGTACAGTTGGTAATCAAAATTATCTCAACACATATGCATAAAAATGATATTTAAGAATTTCCTTCGTAAGCATTAAAATTTATAACTAACTATTAGTTTTTATTTTAAAAGTACTATATATTATGAGGACATTTTGTGAAGTCGTACGCGTATTGGATTTTTTCCAAAAGTGTAACATTTCAAAACTCACACATTTTCCGAGCAACTTCGCGCTGGACCAACTTGTCCGACGGACTTGAAGGCGTGGTTATCTTTAAGGGTTGCAAAAGTAAACAAACTCTCTCCGACGCCAAATAGTCATCGCAACGCTGATTTGGCGTGCAGGTTCTTATTTTACTTATTGTGCGTTGGTATATTTACATCGGATCGGCAGCAATTTCGGCAGCATCGGATGGGCAGCGATGTCTAATTCCAAAGTCCACTTGAACGCGGCTGTAATTTTATTTACACATGATTCTGACATCGAGCCAAGCTGCCAAGTTCGAACATAGTCGCCATTGCTCGAAATTGCTTATGAAGTAGCAGGAAGAAGTACTCTGATTGGCCGAAATTTCGTCCGACTAGGATTTTTTCCTTCGAAAAGGAAAAAGTTGGAGTTCGCAGTCGTTAAGGTAACGGCGGAGAAAATCGGCCGGAAAGCTAGACGGACTTTTCTCAGTATGATAGCCCTATAAAACATCCCAGCTTTCGGACGCTTCTAGAAATACTGTGTCTAAAGTCAGATTACACAAATCCAACTCGATAAAGCAAAATAAAGGACGGAAGGAGGAAATTGGGTGAAAGAAATCGACGGGAACTGAAACGGATTTTAATTTCTAAAATACAAAAAGAAAACAGTTTGAAGCCATAGCGACCTGAGAGCTCAGTCAGCTTCTGAATTCTCCAGTGTCAATATTTAAAGTAGAAAGCGGTTTCAAAAACGGAAAATTTAGGGCAGAACATCAATTCCCGAGCCACTTACCTTAGATGTTAATCTCAAACGTCATGTATAGTGGTGCCATAACCACAAAAGCTGGTCGATTGAAATGGAAGACTGTTCTATCAGACAAATCATCTTTCACACTTTTCCCTAAAACAGAACGGGTGCAAGTTTGGAGGACTCCTACACAAACGCATTATCATGATTGTCTCCTTCTAGTTGTCGAACATGCAGGTGGATCTGCCATGGTATGGACAAACGCTTCTTGATTTACTGCTGGCTCAATCATAACTTTAAAAGGAAGGATCACTAAAGAGAAGCATAGAAAATTTTAACTGACCAGGTCTATTCTATGACGCGAACTTTGTTTCTTGATAGGGATGGAATTTTCAACGATGATAATTCCTCTGTTAATATAGCGGGACTCGTTCAGTCATGATTGATGCACACGAGGATGAAATGAAACATCTAGCTTGGCCCGCACACTCACCTGACCTCAGTATAATTGAACCATGGTGGTCTATTTTAGAGAGCTTAATTTTTTTTGTAGTGTCTATCATGGTCGTATTAAATAAATCCGTTTACCTTGATCACGGCTGTGCAATTTCAAGAACATTCACAGCATAAAGCTCCACCAAAGTTGGCAGAACTCCAATTTTTCTTAGGTCAGGACCCATAGCTGGGCAGTCAAAAGCATGGCTCGGTGTCAGCTGCGTATCTGGACAGTTATCACAATTTCTGTAGACCCTGCTGCCTTCCCCATCAATCTTCATGCCTCTATGATGATTGGTTCTAAGCCTGACAATGGTTTTTGTGATTAATCTATCAGAATATTACAGAGCTGGTGTTTCATTGGAAATGATTTTTCTATCTTAATTTAAACTTGGCTATTGCATCGGCATCATGGAAAGTAATGTTATTATTGTCGAGGTTTAGATTTTCTGGCTTCTTTTGCTAATTTATCTGCATTTTTATTGCCTGCAAAATTAACATGTGCGGGTATCCACTGAAGAGTATAGGTTTTATTTAAGACTTGGATATCATGAAGATTTGAATAGATCTCATGCGTCACAGAAGAGTCACCATTTAAAATTGCTTGCAGGGCAGCTCTCGAGTCACAAAAGATAACAAGGCCTTTTACTTGCTCAGGAGGAAGGGCTTTATACATAATGAGTGCCTCTATAATTGTCCGAAGTTCACAAGTGAAGTTAGAGACTATGGTTCCAGCACCGATTTTGCCTTGGTGAGATGTATCGCTTAAAGTAGTTAGAAACAATCTGGAGCCACCATTTGTGATAGTTTCATCAGATTAAACATGTACAAAGTCTTTATTTGGAAACTTTTCAGCGGAAAAGAGCGCTTAATCCAGAATCGATATCTTTCACCGTCACTTTTCAAAGAATTTTCACAATATCTCCATGAAGAATAGTTCAATATTCCTCTAAACACTATTCAGAACTGATTCAATTCCTAGGCAAATCTAACCTGTATTTCATAGAAGGTCCTACGCCTTACAAACAAATTATTCATTCTATCCTTGATTTTGATGACCGTCTGTGTACAAAGTACTATACGAATGTTTTGAAAAAAAATGAATGTTTAGCGTTCGCATAAAATTGTCTGTATAATATATTGTATTGATAATATCTCTGGTACAAAAATGCCCTTAAAAAACACTCTAATGCATAGATAAAGTATGAAGAAATGATTTAGAGAAAAAACTAATACTAGTCTATTAAATTTAGTTGCCAATGCATCATACGATTTTTTTACTTTCTGTTTTTTTTTACATCTATTGTCCTATAGCCAGAGAGAGTTAGATCAAGAGACTAACTTTATTATTACCAAAAAAAGCATTTCACTCAATGCTCTAAACAAAACAAAAATGAGCCCTTTTTCCCGCCCTTTCATAACGAAAACCAAGTCTCCCAGTGCTGAAGTCCATGCATGGACTCATTAGCCGCTTTCTTCCTCAAAATGACGTTTATAAAGAAATTAACAGTCTCTTTGCTTTACGTAATGTTCGTTTTATTTTGTTCAACATTCTGTGAGTCTCACAGGGCAGTGTTAAAACTTTAACGACCTCAAAATGCCTGGCATATTTCCTTACAAGTGAAATAAATGAGTTCGCGGTCCGATTGCTTTGTTTCACAGCTGCTTGTTGTATTTTATTCTACACAATGAAAAAAGCAACCTTTAGAAATAAAGATAAAGTAAAAACACGGAGCGAAAACTTTCTTTTTCATGCAAAGTAACGTTTTTTTAATGATATTAACCTAATTAGAAACTTGAAGACATTTATTCTCAGTTATTTATTGCCCTTCTGTGAGCAGCATTTATGGGTTTAACATTATTTCAGAAGAACGTAAAACTCATCTATTTCATCCTAATAATGATATAAATATTTTGTTATGGAATTACGACTGCAAAAATTTCCACCGCAGTTCATAAACTAGTAATTTTCTATTTATTTTACCATTTAATTTTTGATGAAATACGTTCTTCCGGAAATTTTAGGTCTTATTTTTCGTATAAGAGATTTTTGCTCATTTGATTAATTTTACAGTATTGTGTAATACATACTTTAAATATAAATGTATATAAATTATGAACTAATATAAAAATATGCACTTATGTATACAGGGTGATTCAAGCTCCTAAAATGCTAAAATGCTATAAGTTATAGACAAATGGAATAAGAAGATCATGTTGAAATGCGGAGCGGTAAACGTCGTTTTCTTGAACTGATTTATAATCACTCTGAAAGTATATTGCAGTAATAGTTATATTTCAGTGCATAATTAACGGAATATAAATTACGTTTTTACTTAAAAAAGAAACTTGACTAAAACTTACGATTTAGAAGACATATCGTTGCAATGGTGCAATACTAATTGTTTAAGAACCCAAGTTAAGAAAATTTAAGAACACTTCAAAGCTCTTACACAGAAATAATTGTCTCTAATACGTTAGACGACGTTTGTGACCCTAAATTGCTTTGTAATTGGGGTTCACTTTTCAATAAACTTAGCTTTCCACATATTCGTAAATATTTGTAAAGACTGTAGCCCCCAATCACCCTGTAAATTAACGTGGTCTCGGGTTAAGTTGCTTAGTAAGTCTATTCTTGTTTTAAATATCTATATAAATATATTATTATGAGTTACATATACATATGCAACAGTACTCTCATATAAACTGTCATTTAAAATCTACAAAATTTGGCTTTTTACTTAGTCTCTTTTCATTATGATGCAGTACTTTTTTTAATATAGCGTGTAAATGAGATAATGCCTTCTATGCATGACAGAAATTTAAATATATTTTCTATTTTATTATTTGAAAAAAATTTTGGCCATTGTTAAGTTATAGTTTTTCCTATCTTCATTCTTTTAATTTTTAGGAGTACTGAATCGTTTTAATATTTGAATTAAAACTATTTTTAAAAGTTTTGTGTTTGATTGAAAACGATACTACTGTACACTTCCTTCTTGTTTAACATTGAGTAATTCAAAACAATAAACTTAAAAATTTTCTTTTTGTTCACAAATATAATTTTAAAATAACTTCTAGATGTTTATCTACGTACATGAACATTATTAAGTAAATGTTTGGGTGAATTTAAAAAAAAACCCAGATAATATGGATGAAAAGCTGTTGGAAACAAAATTAAACATTTTTAGTTTATTTCCATTCAAAAACATTAAGTTCGTTTGATAAGTTTTTTAACGCAATGTAAATAAATGGACGCAATCAGACATTTTTATTTAATCCTGATAAAAAGAGAAGACAAATTAGCTTTCATTCTTAGCAGAAATGCATTTTACATTTCATGGAATGTTGATATTATTTTCTTTAACATTTATAGCTTTCCCTCTTAAAATCAGAATAGACACTTGAATTACTAGATTATATAGTTAAATTTTCTCCGTAATTATTTTGTCTTATTTGAACTCCATCTGACAATTTGTGACTTCTTTTCTAATTATTGGTATTTTTCGCATATTCTCACTAAGCGAAATTTTGCTCATGATTCAGTTTTTCTATCTGCCTCTAGACATTACCATGCTTTAATATAGGCATTGATATATATAGACATTGATCTGAACGAAAACTATGTATGCTACTTATATGAGATATACTATGCATCTAATTGTACATACTGAGCTTACTAGTGTTTTGCAGGAGTACGACTAACTCCAATAAAACTCAAACTAAATTTAAGCATTTCGGGCAGTAATTGTTTAAAATGCATTTTAGAGACGTTATTGTACTTCATTATTAATATATTAAGTATATATTATACAAAATTATGTCAGTTTTTTTCGATGGAAAAATTTAAAACTCTTTTACTGGGGCAAACTATATATGACAGATTAGGATTTAAGGGCCACTCACTTCACAAAGAGTTTGTACCTTACTTGTTTGAATCTGTTCATTTTTTTCGTACTAGATACGGGCGGCAGCAGTCCCTTCATTGTCCGTCATTGCTTTCCGGGATTTGTTTTATGATGTTCCACGAGTCATTCTGACACCCAATATCGGAAAGCAATGGACAGAGAACAGTAATCTCTATTCGCCCGGTTTTGAAATAGTGGGTGCTAAGATGCTACTCGTTAAGGAGTGTATATGATCAACGGAAACTTAATTATACTTATTTTAAAGGCTCCAGTTCCTTTTTAAATGAAATATATATTCGTACTGGGGACCAAATGTATCCTGCAGTTTTGTCGACCACATATTGCTGCATCGAAATTCCATTTCTATGCACTGAAAAAAAAATTGCTTTTTAGCTGTATGTTGTGCTGAAGTTACTAGTAATTACAGATCAATGTATGGATAAAATGTAGCACATTGATCCGAAGTAACAGGTACTGCAGCGAAACGTGTAGGTAAAAGTAACTCAATTCTTTTTTTAATAGACGCATATTTCTCTAAACATTTTGTGATTTTTAAAATTTTTTGCGAATATTTTCTCTCCCTGAATATGTGCAGTCAAAATACGTCTAAGACTTCATAATTTTTTAACCATCAATTTAAAATGCTTACACGTAATTGCACTTGTTCGGTACTGCAGTTTATATTTTCTTTAAAAATTACGCATGCTATTATGTCTCGTTAAAGGGTTTGCTATTTTAAAAATTAGGCAACATTTAAAAAATTCTCCCATTATGATACGAATAAACAAACTTTTATCTTTACATTTTCCAAATAAACTCGGAATATTACACGGGAATGAAGATTTTCAGTTCAGGTACTCAAAAGTTTGTGCACCAAACCTGCGTTTAAGAAGAAACAAGTATGCAATTTTTATAAATATTATTTATATTCAAGATTCTGAATAAAATATTGTTAATTTTTATAAATTGTGTTGGAGATTTGCTCTGGTACATTTATCTCTTAAATAAACTTCACTCACTCAAGTCATAAATGAAAGAAGGGCTTCATTTTCATCAAGGACAGTGTGAGCATAGATGAAATTATGCGTAAAGATTTTTATCGTCGTATTTTATTATATCTGCAAGTAATGTGTTTTCCAAACGATGCATAGGACATCTTAAGAACGCTAAATTTATCTAGATTGTCAAAGAGTGAATAACTGAATATTTATATTAAAATTGAATGAAAAATTGTCATATGATGTCGATAGAAATATAAAGTAGCGAAAATATATTTAAGCTTGTTTTCAAGAAAACTTAAAATGTTTTCTGCGATAGAAAATTTCAAAGGAAATGCTATTTTTCAAAGCACTACTTTTAAAATTTTTGTCCATAAAATTTTATTTTATACTTACTTTAAAATACAATTACTCTTGCCATCTTTTGTAATCTTCAATCTATCATTTTATTATGGGTTACTTCATGGATTTTAATGAAGTAGCCCATCAAATTTATCCTATATCAAATTTCTGTGTTCGTGTTTTGTTCCAAAATGAAAAAAATTCAAATTAGGTTTCTTAATTCTAATTGAAATACAAACAGAGAAAATACACTGCTTTATTTCAGCAATTGTTATTACTGTTCACAAAAGTTTTTCTCAAAGGATCATCTAAATAGTAAATAATATAATTTTCTAAATACCTCCGTGGAAAATCGATAATCTAGGACAGAATTGTGTTAATTATAAGCTTAAAAAAATCCCAAAAATGATTTTATAACTTTTAGTCCATCAAGAAATTTGATTTTAAAAACTTTTATTAAAGTTGTTTTTGTTTCATTCTTTTTGGTCTGAAAATCTTTCTTCTTTGGACTTTACACGACCGGATGTATCGAAAACACCCTTGCTGACGTATGTGCTCAGTGCCCCAACCGAAGATCTCGTCATCCTTTCGGAAATCTTTACTGACCTCCAACTTTACGGTCCCCGGATCACGTGACCGTTTGCCCCTCCCCATTTGCAGCCTTATATACCTGATTAATTTCTTAGATTTAGTCTCAATGATGAGTCTTTTGCGAAAACATCGATGCTTTGCCATTATAATTCGTACACAAATTTTAAAATCAAACTCTCTAACAAACAAGCCAGTAATAAACTTCAAATGAAAAAAAAAATTGAAAAGTATATACATGCAGTATTTTATTCAAAAGAAAAATTCTTTACAGAAGTTATTTAAAGGAGACATGTGTAACTTTTCTTTTTTTTACCTTGAGGTCATCCGTTCTACTAAGTTAGCGTAACGCAATTCGTCGTAGCTTAATTAGAAGTGTGGCTTTATACTAGGGTAAAAATGGTTTGATTGCAGATGATTCTACGGCTCCCGACTAAAAACATTATCAAATTTTAAATCTTTAATAATTTTTCTGTTCTTATTTTAAACGATTAAGCTAGGATAGTCCGTATTCAATGACATTTTCCAGTAGGTAGGACATATAGTTTTTTGGATGTCATAGTGAAAAAAAAATTGAAGGCAATAACTCATCGTTCTTTTGAAACACCACTAAAAAGTTTTAATTTCAGCTGGCGAATCAAAACTGTTTCATTCTTTTTCAGAATCAAGCGAACTTACCAATAATGCAAGGATAAAAAAAAATGTACGATCAATGGTTAGGAAGATATTACCTGATATGCACGAAAAAAAAAAAAATATGATTACTACGATATCCTAATTACGAAACAAAACATTTATGAAAATTTTTCGAAAATATAGTATCAAAAAATTAAAAACATCAGTGCTCAGTGTCATTTAGAGTTACACGTGTAAGTAAAATTTCAGGTCTATCGTATCATATAAAGTGAGCTCAAAATTCGAATAAAAATGTTGAACAGGAACGACATAGTTTGAACAGGCTAACGAATCTTGAAATAAATATAAGATTAAAAGAAAGCTTTTAAAACCAAGCTTTTTAATCAAAAATGGACTAAAAGCTATACAACATGAGAAAATTAACCAGATCAAACACTTTTCTCAACACATAAATCCATCCTATCTTACGATCCTCGAAGGGGGTTCTTAGAAAATTTACTAAATATCACTTTTAGAAAATTATTAAATACTAATTCTTTAATATAAAAGGTACTGTATAATTTTTTTCATTTAAAAAAAAACTTGAGGTGCTTGACTTCTGATTTTTCTATATGAAGTCAAAAGAAGTATTTCCAAAGTTGGCCTCCATTATAAAGTTACCAAAATACTCCCAGCTTTAGTAGTGGCCGATAAGTGTCTGATCCCACCTCAAAAAAAAAAAAAAAAGCTTTAAAATATTGAGTTGGGGGGAAAGTTCTGTTAATAATAAAAATTAAAATAGTCAGCAACTGCCTTAGAAACACTTTCAAAAGACTTGAATTTTTCTCCCGTTCAATAATTTTGCAGAGATCTGAACAGGTAATAATCAGATGGTGCAATGTCAGGTGAATACTGTGGGTGACTAAGGACTTCCCATCCTAACGCAGCAACCATTGCAGTATGCGGGGGAGCATTATCGTGATGGATTCCTTTTCTGGACGCTAATGCTGGCCTTTTTTCTTTGATAGCTGCATTCAATTTATCCAGCTGATAGCAGTACAGATCCGCGTTCATGGTTTTTCCCTGTTTCAGCAACTCGTAGTACACTGGACCTTTCCTGTCCCACCACAAACACAGCAGTACTTTTCGTTGATGGATACTTGGTTTTTTAACTGTTGCTGATGATGTTCCTGGTTTGCAATAAGATTTTTTTCTCTTAATATTCTCGTAAACAATCCACTTTTCATCTCCTGTAACCAGCCTGTCCAAAAACGGCTCCAGATTGTGTCTAATCAGATGTGATGAACACATTCTTACAAGATCAGACACTGCACTTTATCTACTGACATGTTTTTCACTTTAAATATCACAAGTAAATGATGAAGGGTAAAAAAGGGCACCTTTTATATTATACATCATCTAAAAAAACAAAAAAATCCGATCGACTCACTAGCCAGATTTTTTTTTTTTTTTTTTTTATTTATTTACAAGGAAAATCACCTGCCTACCTAAAATACGACAGAACTTTCCCTCCAAACCAATATTCATACCTGTTTTAGTGAACTTTGAACTTCTATACCCAATTTAGTAAGCTTAGAAATGCTTAACTCGACTCTACGGGGAGATAAGACACAAACACACACTATCCTTCTCGTTTTAATAAAATAAATAATTTAAAATTTCTGCATCTTTCTCGCTCTTTTCGACCTACGAGTGACCAATGACGTAACATACGACCCCAGAAACTTAACGCGTGGGTTCGTCGGTTGTGTTCTGTGGCTGTTAATCGGCTGCGACTTGTCCTACGACCCTCAGTTCGAGACCTTACCAACCGAGGTTGAAGATTTGTTCAGTTTTGCGTGCGGGAAGTACAGAGGCTTAAAAACCAATAATGAGTTTTTAGCCTGCAAGCAGTCAATGAAAAACGAGTGTTCTTTACCAAAATCAGGCTGTAGTTTTAAATAATATTGACCCTGCATTTATTACGTAGTTTAAGCATACCTAATATTTGCCTTCCAGTTGTGAATTTTTTGAACAAGTGCAATCCAGATATAAAACCATTTCAGTAACAGATAATTTATCAAGTAGTTAAATATTTTTTTTAAATATTTTTTTCAGATAAACTCTCGCCTGTTCAACAAGTTGAATACAGCTAAAATTCTTTTAAATAAAATATTTCTAATCAATAAAGTATTTAAAGTCACTAGGATGAATGAACTATAATCTTTATTTTTTTATTTTATTATATTTATTTTTAAATTTAAAAGTAAATGCCCCCCCATAAGGTTCAGTGTAGTCTATCTTTAACCCATTAAGTACTGTAACAATTCTCTAAAGAAGCAAAAATGCGCGATGTTCAGTTTTGTTTTATCAAACATATGAAAGAACAGAAAACCTTAACAATATTCGTATTTAAAAGTGTTTCGCAGATAGTATAATCCTCTGAAGTCACGCCAGTCATTTGTAAGGCACAGCCAGTATGTATTGTAAGAATAGTTGTTCTGAATGAAACTATAACTAACGGAATAAATAATTAAATAATTGAGGGAAGCAAATGAGAAATAAATCTGAGACAAATAATTGGGGTGACTATCTAATAACTAGGTAGTAAACTAGTAATTACACACTTCATAACTTTTTCATACGTTTACATTAAATCTGTTTTAAAAATTGTACAGAGAAAATTGAACAGGGCGTCTTGAGAATTGTGCGTCTCTGTACAGGCTGGATGTAAAGTAACCTGGGACATTCAGTGACTTCTGGCGAGTAAATTGTTTCCCGAATTAGAGAAATCCTGACACAATTTCATGAAATTTCATAGTGGACCATGCGATTTTTATTTTAAAAAAATAGTACCAAAAATAACCACTATGGGGGAAAGTTAATGCTGTTTACCAAATAAAATGCATTATTTTGCATAATTTCTTTTTTCTTGCGATTTTGAATGAAAAAAAAAAAAAAACTTGGAGAGTTATCTTGTTTTGATGCCAACTGGCTTTGATGACTCTTAACTTACAAGACCGTGCTTCTTTAATCCATTTCTATCATCAGCAGAACGATAAAGCCTTTGTTGTCGTTTTTGAATTTCGGCTTTTGTACTAGTTACGAAAAGGACCGATGAGCATCGCAAACTTAAAGCAAATAGTAGCATGCCTAACAAAATGCCTTTCGGTGTCTGATTGATATAGTTGCGAAATCTATGGTGACACACACTAAAGAAATATTAGACTGGCCCAGCTAAACCGATGTCCGTCTCTCCCGGAATTGCCATATATAAAATTTTTGTTGATGCAAGCAAATCATTCTACTAAAACTGAAAAATCCTTATGAAAATAGTCGGTCGTTCCAACGAAACTTTTTTGAATCAAGTTAGTTTTAAATTTCTATGCTTTCATTTCTACTCAAATACCAACGAACGTAATGTGCAACTTTTCCACATGTACTGCAAATAAAAAAAGATGGGACAAATCAGTGTTGTGTCTCCAATTTTGAATCAAAAATTGGGGACGTTTTGTAAATTCAGCTAGAGCATTATTGACATTCATAAAATAAAGAAAACATGATTGATTTCTTTTTAAATTGGAAAGAAATAACTGTTTTAATTAAAATTTTGTCTGCAATTCTTGTTTTACATTTTGGGGACAAACTGAAAAAAAGTTCTGAAATTGGGGATGTTTGGTCACCTTAATTATAAAACAGAGCAAAGTATTTCTGCTCTTCACATACAGTATGAATTCCTTGTATCACCTTCTTAGAATCTTCCAAGGAGATATTTTTGCAACTTTATTATTGCAGCTTCTTCAATCTTATTTTCATCGTCATCAGAGACCTTTATCACTGGACAGTTCCAAATTAACTCTATTAAATTTGGGGGCTTTCTATATCTTCCAGATAAAGTGTAATATAATATTACTGTAAAGTCTAACAGTTATAGCAAATTCCAATATTATTTATACAAAAATAAATTTTTAAAAAATGTACCAAAAATAACAAAAAATATCACAGACCAAGAATTACCCCAGTGACCCAGAATTACACCCAGTAAACTGGGGGCAAATTAGCACGCTTTAAACTTAATTTTAGAAATAATGAAGAAAAATTATATGTACGTATGAAAAGCTTAGGCCATCTGCAATTAAAAAACAGCAACAACAAAATAGTTTTATCAAAAATGCTTCACTGAAATTAATCTTTAAAAAACCACGATTTTCAGAGACAATCCTTTTTTAAAGATGTTTTGTAGTAGTGTACGAAGTATTTTTTTCTCTTATTTGCTTTATAGTTACATTGTTTTTTTAACTTGATAAAACAATTTTGTTGTTGCTGTTTTTTAATTGCAGATGGTTTCATACGTACGTATACTTTTTCTTCATTATTTCTAAAATTAATTTTAAAGTACGCACATTTACTCCCAGTTTACTGGGTGAAATTCTGGGTCACTGGGGTAATTATTGGTCAGTGATATTTTTTGATATTTTAGGTGTATTCTTAATTATTTTTGAATAAATAATATTGGAATTTACAATAACTTTTATACTTTACTTTAATATTATACTATACTGTCCCCCAAAGAGCTAATTTGGAACTGTTTTCCGACAAAAACTAATTTTACTGAGAGAAATGGAGTACAAAATAGATCATAGCAAGTTTACTGGCAAATGTCGTAAATTTATACGTTAATCTCTGTACTATCATATGTAGTGAAAACTAAACACCGACATATATAGCACGGCATCCAAACTCAACAATGTTCGTATGGGAGTAGAACATTAATAGTATCATGACGTTAAGAAAACATTTTTTTAAATATTGTTCTAGTACTTTACTTAGAAACATTTTCTAACTCAAAAAGTTTTTTCATGATTTTGGTGTGTTACTTTAAGTGTTATTTTACGTAAGATTTTCAAAAAAAAGTTTAATTTTCTCTTAGTTATAGAAAGTTAATCTAAAACTCAGTTATAAAGATGTAAATTTATCAACACTATTGGATTTTATTTTGAAACTTTTAAAAACATTTTTCGCTTACTTCAAAAATAATAATTTTCATTTTTTCCACAAGCCATAAAGTTTAATGCCATTAAAATCAATGTGCTAATGAAACAACGACAGAAAACAAAGTTTGCAGAAAAACAAAGCTTTTGCAGAATATCTTTGATTTTTTGCTTCGCAATTACCGCATATTTCCGCAGATAAATCGAGCTTTAGATAAAACGTGGCATGAGTTTTCGTGAAAAAGTGACATATCAGCCTATTATTTTATTTTAGATCAGCTATCATAATCTGAGACAAATTTTATTTTCTTTCATTTGATAGCAAATGCGAAATCACGAATTCGCGTGTGCCTCTACCAAGTCTCCTTTTGTCGTGTGCGTCGTGTATTCAAACAATTTTTTACAATGATTGTAAACTTCAAACTTTTTCTTCTTCTTGTTATACAAGAGGATTCCAAGTTTAGGGAGGCAAGTTTTTTTTTACGATTTAACTATCACACATATGAAATAAACTATACTTATATTTATGACCACTATTAAATATGAACCGTTTAAACAGTATAGATAATTTGCCAGTTGTTAATCACTTTCTAAATTTAAAAAGCAAAATAAGCACATCATTAATATTGCTATAGCTGTAATCACGATAAATATTATTCTTTTACAAAAAGATGGTTTCAGATATCGCCCGTTTAAACCGTAGAAATAACAGGAGTTACAAGTTTATGACATTGCCCATAACATTTGTAACATACCGAATGGAAGTAAAATTATTAATGACTCTAGCATTTATGTACGATATTTTTAACTGATACAGAATGGTACTAAGACAGTAAATCCGAGTGTTCGTTACACTTAAAATTTTATTACATTTCGGAGAAAGAAGTTATTATCTTTGAGTTTGTTTTTCATAGAAAGGGATAGCATCAATAAAAGTATAAACCTAAATAAACCAAATTTTATTACCAGATAAGGTAGTAAGGCTGGCTTAAGTTAGATGCTTCTTTTAAGCTGTGCTTTCGGCACAAAGATGAGGTAAAATCGAATTAAACTTTTATATATTGCGTTTGGTATCTGTTAAACAAAAAAAAAATATATCAATGTAATAATACGCCCATCATAATGCAAGATTTGAACTGTAAAATAATGTATGAAAAATCAAATTCGCGTTTTCATAAAATGATCTATTGAGATATACAGATTATCCAGAAAAAGATCCGTTCACAATTTAATTTTTACAACCGTTATTCATAGGCATATACTTACACTTCCAAGGTTATTTTAAGTAAGATTCATTTTAATGAACATATATGTTGTAAAACAAATGAAATATATATTTTCATTCAGTTATTTTATAATACTTTTTAGATTAATTAAACTAAAAACGTTTTACGTTTTTGCATTGTTAAAATGCAAAAAACATTTCAGAACAATGTTTTTCTTAAAAAGTTTTACTATAATAGTAATAATTCATTGCTGTGTTTCATGGAATAAGAGCATACTTTTTGGTTTTCTTACAATGATATTTTTTTAATTTGTACAGTAGCTATTGAAATGTTGTTTAGTTTGCTTGAGCTGATCTAATTTTCCACAAATAATGATAAAAAATCCAAAATAATCTTAATACTACAAGATTAGGCCATGGACGGGAAATTTCTTCTTAGAGAGTAGTAGATATGTCAAACATATTTTCACATTATTAAAAAAAGTAATATAGAACAGAGTAAATAAAGTAAAACAAGTAATAAATAGCTTTTAAATTGTAATAGCTTTTGCAGAATTCTGATATGTGTCAGCCGTCATTTCATTACTACAAAGAGTGCCTTACTGTAACTTGCACTTTACAGTAATTATTAACTTTTTTGCAGAAGCACCAAAATATGAAGGTACCAAAATACTCTTCATCAACGTACATATCGTAAATTAATAAATTTTATGCGATGCAGTTTTCCATTGATTTAAAGACAAAAATTATAGTTCGTAGAAAACCCGTTGTTATCCTGCTAATTTCAGAGAATAGCAGATGTATGACTCATTTTACATTGCGATACGGAACCGTATTTTGGTAGAATTACATAACGCTTCACCAAAGTCTATAATAAGTACACCTTATGAGAGACAGTAATGTTTTTTTAAATGTAACATTACTACTCTCTATTTGCTAGTTTTACAGTAACACGTGCAAAGAATACAAATAGCTAGTAAACAATTTTTGCTTCTTATAATTACAAAAGCATATCCTTAAAATGTGTCTACGAAAGTTAATAAAATGTGTAAGTTTAAGCATGTCTTTAACTTATTAGAGACAATATTTATTATCCCTTTTTTAACGATCTCTTTAACGATTATCTTCAGCTTCGCTATGGAAATTATATACTCCAACTGAACACTAGTTCAAAAGAACGTTGTTAAGATATTTTTAAAAATATTTTAAATGAATATTGTAGCACGTTCAAGAATATTTAAACATCAATAGGGTTTAACATTTACTCAAAATGCATGCAATATCTCAATAAATAAATGAATAAATGAGTTAGTAAAAAATGCGAGTTTTGGAAATTTTTTTAGAAATTTACTAAGGTTATATCCATTCCTCATGTAATTAGTTAATGTAATTAGGTTATATCCATTCCACATGTAATTAGGATGAGGCAAGAAGCCTCATCTGCATGCTTGATTTAGCATAAAATAATAAATTTTTAAAACATATGTAAATTAAAACATTAGGTATTATTAATTATTAAAACACATGCAGCTTTTTCGATAAGTTTATGTTGAACAATCCAACTTTCAATCAAAGCAAGTATATTTACTCTCGGTATTTATTTTTTCTTGCTTACCTAATGTGTTTAACATTTAATTAACTCATTATTGATTACAGAGTAATAAGAAATAAAACAGGATAGTCAAACAAAATAATTTTCTTTAAACCTCAGATCTCATTTGATTAAACAAGCGTAAATTTGACTAAACAAGTCAGAAATATTACTTCAAATTCTGAAGTTCGGTGTAATTTGAATCGAATTGATGCGTAGAATATACATTTTGTAAGTACACATTAAGCAGGAGTTTTTCTTTGCATTTAATCCTACTATATATTTACGAGACTATATCGTTAAGAGAATTCCCAATGAGTGGTAGAAGGGAAAGAAAATACCTATATTTTACCGCCATTACTCAAAGAAGATTAAAAAGCTCAAAAATTTAAAAAGCAGGAAAAGCTTAGTAACATCTACACCGTTCACACTATCCGCTTGAAATTTTTCATAATAATGTATAAAAAAAATAAGAAACAATCTGTGCTACTTTAAAAAATCTGAAAATCCACCGGTTCCCTAATTTTTGCTATTTTCAGCTCTTTTATTTCCGAGAGTAAAAAAAGTGATTCATTTGCATGATGAACTGAGCCGTTGCAATCGATATGATGTCATATTCACCACGGCTATCAGGCTTTGAAAGGAAAGTGTTATTCCCATTCGTTTAAAATAGTTTTTCCAGATTACATAGTTTAATTTTTTTCAAAAGTAAATCGTCTGCATGGATATGAGAAAAACTGTGTACACAAAACAAAATCTTTTGAATGTCAAAATTTTCCGCGCCTTTCCAGAAGAGTTTGAAATTGAATTTGGGTATATAAAAAAAATTGAATATGAACGTATTTATTTTAGGGTGGCGAAGATTAAATATATTGAGTGTAGACATATTTTTGGCAGGGGCTTTTTCTAGCGCTCGTTGTAATTACCTCCACGACAGGCTTTTACTTGAGTCATAAATAACCTTCCTTTATATGCATATTCACATACTTGTAAAGTTTAATTTTAGGATCATTTCAGGTAATGGTACATTAAAATATAATATGTCTGCTTTAAAATGCGTAGGTTCTATTAAAATCTATTCGCTACCTATAAATTTAAATGAAATGTTCAACTCTGTGTTACTCTTCAGATATTGTCATTTCAATATGACTGACGTTTTTTACCGAGCATAAAACTTCAACCCAAACTTAAGAAACTCAAATTTAAGAAACATGCTAGATGATATAAAATATTTCTTGTTTAAATCAATGGCTGCCGACTAGAAAATACGTTCATTTCCATGAAAATAAACTTTTGTATAACAGCTTCTATAAATACTTTTCCTCTTTCCCTAGAAGTTTAGATAGTGCAAGAGAAAACAATTACTTATGTTACATGTAAATAGCCTCTCGAGTATAATCACTCTGCTTACAAGCCAAAATTAGGACTTAATGTATGATACCGCATGTTGTATTCTCAGGAGGGTGAGAGTACGTAAACTAGTTTCCTCGTTATAATTATATTTTAAACTTATGACTTTGAAGTGACGATAACTATTATCATTATGCAGGAAAACACTCGAGATTTTCGATTAAATGCACGTCTCAGCAGAACATTCATGGAACAACAAATATCTCAAACAACGAATTACATGAGGAATTCAGTATTTGCTCTATATGTTTCTCTCTATTCTAAAAAAAAGTAAAGGCCGTTGTCGCCGCTGGCGCTGTCAATAGCTTGTTGGTCTATCTCCTCCTAAACCGTGGGGATTTGAATTTCAACTAAAGTGCCCCCAGATTCGAAAAATTCCGAGGAACCTGCTAAGCTGACTTAAATTTCTTTAGAAGATATTAATAAAAAACTGAAAAAATAAACAGAAAGTTTGCCAGATTTGGCATAAAATCATTCATTCCTTTGCAACAAAGCGTTTCCAAGTATGCAGAATCGCGTGAAATTCCCAAACATGAGTTATAATTACGCCCATTTTACGCCAAATTAAAAAGTATATGAAATAAATAACTCAAAGTGTGTTATACAAAGTTGAGAACTTTCAAATAGTAAGTTCGCTTAGACAACAGGAGTTTAGAATTAGCGACTATTCGTTTTTCCAAAACAGAATAACTAATTGTAACTGATTTTAAAAGCGCCATCTTGGCATTAGGAATGATATGGCAAAATATTATCTTTCCAAGCAGGGTGAATAAGCTTCGAGTTCCAGAATGCTGGAACCCGGTATCTTGAAAATGAAAAATAATTAAAGTGCAGATTATTTTAAAGGCGGTTCGGTCCAGCTGGAGTATTTCCTACCAGTAGACATATTTTGTGGCGTTAACTATGCCTATTTGCCAGCGCGGCGAGATGATATAATTCGTGGTGCTAAATACGCCAATCTGCAAAGTATTTGATTATGTATTTGAGATTATGTATTTGAGATTATGTATTTGAAAATATGGATAACGGTTTTCCGGGAACTTTGCATGAGCAGTAATTATAGTACTAGCATTTGTAAATCGCCAAATAATGAAAAGTCGCCATTGGTGGTAAGCTATCCTAGCTGTTCCGTAGTTTTTATCAAAGAAAACATGTGAAGTACTGTTTTCTTAGAGCTCATTATTAAATATACATATACGCATGTAGCCAAATAATGAAAAATGGGCCTTGGGTAGCAAATACTCAAGGTGTCCAATAAGTTTTACATAATTAAAAGTACATCTGAAACAGACGTTCTGATTTTATTACGCTTTAACTCCTAATTAATATAACTTTTGAATGGCAACATTAAATATCATTGTGTTTCTGAGGATTGCAAATAGTTTTTCCAGCGATTATACGCAGAGTCCGCACTCCAGGTGGAGTATGGCTCAGGACCCGTAGAACACGGATTGCTAATAACAAAGTATCTACCGTGATATATTGGAGTGGTCTACTGTAGTGTGAAGTTTAAATTTTTATGTGCCAATGAACATGCAAGAACCAAGCAACGTGTAGCTCGGTAACATTCTATCTGATCCAATCTTTGGGTTTTGTCTGTTGAAATTCTGTCTTTTTCACGAATAAGCCTTATTAGGGGCCGAATGCCTCATACGAAAAGCGAGAGTAGCGAGTCTAGGGGCCTTGGCCCCTAGTTTCTTCTATAAACTTTAGTCCGTGCCGGAAAGAAATTGTTCTCAAAGTTAAACCTTTTTGCATTCAAACTTTATTATTCTGTGTTCTAGCATGAATAGTGCACTGATTGCACATGACATATTGCATTCTGGAAATGCTATCTTGAAAATTTTTAACACTCGACATTTATAGCATACTTACATTTCGACAGTAAAATAGAAATGAATTCTTATTATTTATTGAGAGAATGATTTTCTTTTCTAGGGGCCAGATCATCTACCAACTACAAACATGAGCGTAAAAAAGGCCTTAGACGTTGGTCATTTAATTCTGAGGAGGCTTAGAAGGTATACTAACAGTGCTCCCTATTATTTATCTCCTAATTTTGGTCTAATTCCAGATGAGAGACATTGCCAATGGATCAGCACCTCCAGAGGTATCGCTTGAATATGGGAGACATTGAAGACGCGACGGATTTTACGTGCACCAACTTTCTTTAGCGTACACGGACCGGTTCCACAGCAGTCCAGTCAAAAGGAGTTACCGCCATCCCAATCACTGAACAAGTCGCCACTACTTCACCGTCGATGTTCTTATGAGAACCGTGTTCAATCGACTGGGCTATTGCCGGACAGCTATTGAGAGCATGAATTTGCTAATGTAATATTTTGAAATCGGTTGATGCATTATTCGGTTTCTAAATGTGGATCATCTACTGAATTCTAAAACGAGTCCAATAAAGTAATGTTGAACAACACTAAAAAAACGCCATGCAGAGTCTACTCTTTTCAATGTGTATTATCAATCTCGAGTAATTATTTTTTAGGGCGAAAACATGCGGAAAAGCTAAACTGCTATAAACAATAGTTAAAAAACCCTCCACGCAATGAAGTGCCGTTATTGTCTTGGCCAAATTTATCAAAGCAACACTACTAACTTGCCGAATACTCGCAATTTTATCAAATCTTTCTTCAAAACGAAAAAATTGAGGGCAAGTATAAAATTTATTTAACAAAAAAATTAATTTTTGAAAAAGAGCAAAATATAATTAATTTGTAAGGTAAGTCGCCGCATCAGGTACTGATGCCGCACCCTTTGTATTTCTTATAATTGTCGATAGGTAGCAGTCAAACGCACAGTATGGGTCTGCAATGAAATTTCCTTAATCAGTGTATAGCTTGAATCCTTCTTAAAGTTTTACCTGTAATTGTACAATCCTTATTTTGAGAAAAGCGTATGGCTTCGCTATAAAAATTTTAAACACGTTATGCTTAAGTACTTTTGTTAAACTAATTACTGAATCCATGGATGATTTCGAGGTCGAAACTAAGTATACAACATGTATAGAATGTTGAATATATGGTTACGCCATTTCCATTGCGTGGACAGGCAACTGTGATGTGTTACGTCTGTACCGTAAAAAATGGGGCAGATGCTGCACTGCCATTCCGGTATACATCCCGCAGTTTCTTAAGTATGGAAGACTGCAAATATCAAAATTTTAATTTTTTCCCGTATCTTATTTTTTTATATTACAGAATTTATGTTACTGGAGTAAATTTGCTGGATTTGATTAAGTGTTATTAACTCTTTTTTTCTTTTCATTTTACACACACAAACTGACCAAGTTGGTCGTGTTATGAGTCGTTAGTTGTAATTGTAACAATTCTGCATTTTAACGTTCTGGCTTAAATAAAAAATTGTTTTTAAAAATTGGATAAATTGTTAATTTTTTTAGATTTTATTAGAAAAGATCACATTTTTAAAAAAGTGAAACATTATAAGTGGTATTTTACTCTTTTTTCCCTCTTAAATGCACTGACATTACGTTGTTGATGAAACAACAATTAAAATTCAATTAAGAAATATAACTTAATTTTAGTAGTGAACTAAATAGACAGACTAATATTGATTTAAACCTGCTAATACGTCTCTTTATACTAATTTAGTATCTTTCTGTTATTAAATAGGTAATAATACTAGAGATATGTATATTTTTTCGAGTATATTTTTATTTATCATTTCATTCTGTTCCTATGACAGGCGCAGTATAACTCACGCACAAGAGCGGCGTCTCACCCACAAGAGCAGCGTCTCACCCGCAATGCAAAACAACAATTTTTTAAACAATGTTTTAGAAAAAAAAGTTAAAAAATATTATTTTTTTTAGATTTTATTTCTCGCAGTACACATGCTCTATATTCTACTATAAACAGCACAGCATCATTTATTTTACTGAATGTACATCCTAGGATTTTTACAGAAATTCAAAAAAACTGTGGCATGAGTCCTGGAATTACCCTATATCAAAAAAATATGTGATCCGCAACGTGCCAAGTTTAATGGTGAAATCCTGCCGGAACAGATGTAAAAATTAAATTGTGAAAATAGGCAACATTTTCAGTAATATACGCGTAATTACACTCATGTCCATAAATTCAGGATAATTCAGAATCACACAGAAATTGATGTCTAAAATAAAAATTTCACCTGTGGAATGATCACACACATCTTGAAGAAGAATATGCAAATTACAGGAAACCACCAGATGGCGTGGATGGTACGTCACAATGACGAGAGTGTAAGAGAGGGGTATATAAGGAATGCTGGCAAAGAAGTAAAATTGTTCACAAGCGCTGTGAAAGCCTTTCAGTGCAAAAACCGCATAGTTATGGCACAAAGGAGGCATTTGGATGATGTTTTACGTGGCAGAATTATCGGACGACTGGAATGTGGACGTACCCAGCTGGAAGTATCCGAGGTAATGTGAGTAGACGTTACAGCACAGGTCGCCCCCGAGTTACAACGCCGAATGAGGACCGCTATTTGGCAGTTACTGCCAAAAGAAACAGACGGAGTACAGCATCAGACCTGTCTCGTCAGCTCTCTTCAGCTACCGGTACGACAGTTTCAAGGCAGACCGTGTACAGACGCTTAGGGCACATTGGTCTATATGCTCGTAGGCCTGTCAGATGTGTTCCACTTACCGCAACTCACTGTCGCCTGCGATTAACCTGGAGTAGAGAGCATGCATTGTGGACACCGCAACAGTGGTCTTGTGTGATGTTTTCCGACGAGACCAGGTTTAGTTTGGAGTCTGATTCTCGCCGGACATTCATCTGGAGAGCGTCAGGTACCCGTTACCACCAAGAGAACACCATTGAAAGACACCGTTACGGTGGTGCAGGATGGCTCGTTTGGGGAGGAATTATTCTTGGTTCCAGAACTGACCTGCATGTTCAGAGTGTAACGATGACAGGCCACATCTATCGGGATGTCATTCTGGAACAACATGTACGTTTGTTTCGGGGCGCCATGGGTGCTGAATTTGTGTTTATGGATGACAACGCCCGTCCTCACCGTGCAAACATTGTAGACGAATGCCTTCAATTTGAGGATTTCACCCGTATGCATTGGCCAGCATACTCACCGGACTTGAATCCAATAGAGCATGTGTGGGATATGCTTGGCCGACGAATTGCAGCCCGTCAACCCCCTCCCACCTGTCTACCGGAACTTCGGAGTGCATTGCTTGATGAGTGGTGTAATATTCCCCAAGATCAGATTGATCATTTGATACTCAGCATGCCTAGGCGTTGTCAGGCCTGTATTGCATCGTCCGGGAGACATACTCCGTATTAACCATCCTACTAACCATGTTATACTGTTTTTTGTAAATAGGTTCTTTTTTGAAATTTGGTCAAGGGAGTAAAACTTGCAATTTTTATTAATTATGTCAAACATATAGCATCTTTTTTGCTCTTTACTTTTTGTTTAATAAATAGACTTTACAAATAAGTCAAATTTGTTTTGCTTCTTTCTCTTTCTTTGCCTGAACTTCATTATCCTTAATTTATGGACATGAGTGTAATTACCTACTTCAAAAGTAAAATAGTGGCATTAGAACGACATTGTAACAAAATTAGCTGAAAAACAAAGTTTTAAGTAATGCTTGTAATGTTTGAAGCATGTTCATAAAAAAGAATGCTTCATTAAAACTTTCAAACTTAAAAGAATTACTACTGAAACTTCAATTGCAAATCACAAAATCGAATATTCTTGCTCAATTTGTTTAACAAAAATAAATATTAATGATCTTTAGATACATACGAAGTATCTATTGCATATGAATTCTTCCCAAGATTCATTTTATGTTCTATAAACTTGTAACTGATTTTCCTGCATAATCTTCGCAATTAAAAAAAAAGTTCTTTCTTATGGTAGCCGAATGCTCAGTTCATTGTGTACTAAAGGGTTGCGTTGAAAAAATTTTAACAATACTTGCATATTTCTTCTTCACTGACTTACAAAATAAATGGTTTCTGAAACGTGCATAATTTTTAAAGTGCAATATTCTTGTAGAAGCTTTTGTCTATGTGATCAACAAAAATAGGATACTATTTCAATACGAAAAATATCCTTTTCTCAAAATGTTTATTAAAGATCCTTTTACTCACACAATATCATGCAATAGCTAAAACAATAAAGCTCTTTCAAAATACTTTTGAGAATAACTTATAATGTTGTTATTTAGATTTCTCTCAGGACATAATTTAAAGTCTGTACATTCTTTCTCTTTTACACATGTTTCCAGTTTTATTTATGAATGCTGACAAATTTATGCACGTGTTTTTAAACTAAATAATCATTGAAGCATTGGAAATAGTTTAATTTTTTGATAGTTTAAACTATTTTTCAGACAAAAATGCATAGCCTTATCTTTACACTTCATGCATTGCATTTGAATTTTGTTTAGTAGTAATTACATTTTAATAAAACACAATTCTTCATAAAAATGCATTGCCTTCCTTAATTTCTTTCAATACGCCTAGAATGAGAAATCCAGGTTCGTAAAATCAGAGCAACTGACAAAATTCGACGCAATTTTAATCAAATTCATATTAATTTATGACTCAATGACTTTGTAATTATTAAGCTAAAAACCCTCAGATTAATTCCTTTTCAAGGACTCTGCATATAAATATTTATAAACCTTTATAATCTAATTTATACACATTACTGTCAACCCGACTGAAGTAACTGTTATAAATAATTATTTTTGAAGATTTTTGAAACAAATTGTTCATATAGCTATTTGCTTCCAATGTATTAGAAATGATTGAACTCAAAAAGTACGATTTATTTATAGTTCATTTTGTTAAAGTTCTTGATTCTAAACAAATACTTTTTTCAAGTACCTATAGTAGAAAAAACAAAACATTGTTTAAAATTGAAGTACTTGAGAGTAAGAAATATTTGAAAAAGTACTGTTTTTCTGTCTGAAATTGGAATTTTATTTATTCATTTTGGTCAAAAGTTATTTAAGTGGGTGTCTTTTGTATTTCTTTGTTATCAAATTTTCTTTTAATACGAAACAAATATCTATAATTGGGATTGATTAATTTTGGATGAGACCTTTTGCATCTGACTCTATGGTCACAATCTTGAAGGGGATGAAAAATTTGTTTTGAAATTCTACATTTAGGTTTTCGTATATCGCCATGCCTGGCCTGTCATACCCAGCGCGAATACTTCTCCTGCTATTCTGACCTACTCTTCTGTTTTCGATGTGTCTTCCTAACCATTTTTTGAAAATGGATGAGGCTTTATGCGACTGACTTTATCGTAATAACCTTCAGGGGGAAAAACTTGTGGTCGAATTCTTCAAATAGGTTTTCAATCATCGCCACGCCAGGTGTGTCATACTCTGCGAGAGTACTTCTGCTATTATTCTGAGAGAGGCTCTAGTTCTGAGTATATAAACACATTTTATATTGGAATTTTATATAAATGTATGCTGAAAAATGTATTTTTATATTTATTTATTCAGTTTTACCTCTGATGTATTGATTTTACAGAGAAAATAACCTTGGGTATGAGATACCCTGCAAGAGTAATTCCCCTCGTTTTTTTAAGGAAATTGAGATTTAGTATGCTTTTAGATGGAAACAAAAGCTCAACATTTCATTTACTGAGTCTTTGACTTCATCAAATTATTGCATATCTTCTTTTTTGAACCTAAATAATCGTCACTCATTTTCGTTTTCTCTATAATTGTATTTTAACTAAGAGTTTAAAACTAGTACTTAGATACATCAGTATGTATTTGGTGAAATCTTTCTCTGAGGCGGTGATTTACAGCAGAAAAAATAATCTGTCTTGCCATAATTCTCTATGTTCATTTATTTTTATGTTCTTCAATCAATATAGCAGGGGTTACATTTGTTAGCTGAAATAATGTATAAAACTAACTTTTATTTACATGAAGAGTATAATTTTTTTTTCAATATACACAACATTCTGAAACTTTATTCGTTGAAACTGTTGGATGCATTTATTATACAACAATAAAGAGTGTAAATCATTCTTTTACTCCAACTGATTCAACTTTTTACAGCGCAATTGCTAAATTGTGTTACATCATATGAAACTTTCTAACCATTCTAAATTTAACTAATTATTCTTTAAGTACACGCTAACATGCATTCAAGCTTTTTCCTAAATTAATTATTTACTGAAATTTCATTTGACAGCTAAATAATAATTAATTGCGTTATACAGCTGTTTCACGTTGGTATCAAGGGAAAGTTGGTTATTATACTTGAATAGTGCATTGAACAATTAGTTACAATTCAAAAATACTGTTTCGGTGGGAACGATTTATGACGCAGAAGTGATTTTTAAACTTTATCTAATATTTAACGTTTCCTATTAAATTACTTTTTTATATGAATCTTATTTTCTAGAACTAGTAAAGAAATAATCTCGATAACTAGTTTTACTGTAACATAAATATACATAATATTTTTCATAAAAAGTTAAAATTTTCAATCGGATGAAACGTTCGTCTTGAAAAGGCTGATGCAGTTTAACGACTGTACAATCCAAATGATGAAAAAAACTTTTAAGAAATAAAGAGTAGTTTGTTCCAATGAAATATGTATTGCATAGCAAATTTCTTTCTACATTCAACATAATAGAAATTATCAATAGCAGAAGTATTTAAAAAAAAACGTTTTGGATAGGTGAAAGGAGTTAATGAAACTCCTTCATACATCGCAAAATGTATTTCATCTATTTCATATACAAACGTCGACGTTAGTACTGGCGGAGAACGTTTGCAAGGGGAGCATAAGGAAACAGACAAAGAGCAAGTGATAATGCATGTCTTCGATGTTGTTAATTTTACTCTCAAACATATCTATTTTCGTTTAAAATGCTTATTCAAACTTCACCAATAGCACCTGATAGATATAGTAGATTTCGTATAAAAGGCTACTAAAAGTTCATTGGTGAAGAAAAAAAACACTATATATGCTGAGGAATGTTAGGAGGATGAGGAGGGGCGCCTTCGTAAATTATGATTTGTTAGGACACCACTATGTTAAAAGGTTGGGAACCGCTGCGTTATGAAATGTATTGATACCATATTTTTGGTTAGCAAGAATACTTTAATGGCAAATATTTCTACTTTTTCAAAGTGTTTGACCTAACAATGTTTACCATCTGTTAACTTTTTGTTGGTAAAAGGTAATTATATACGTTTTGTTGTACCAACGAAGAGGAACTTTCAAATAAAAAACGATTAGAAAATTGTGTAGCTGTCTTTGTACAAAGACTATATTACATTTTTAGTAAAAGAATTCAAACTTTAAAAAGAAATGTAGAATTGAAAGATTAAGAAGGCTGGGTCACATACATTCGTAAATGCTACACACAAATTTACCATTAACATGGAAACAGAATCGCTATTTGATTTAAAGGAAGAAGGGCAGTGTCTTATCTTAACGCTAAATTTGGGCACAATATCTCTAGGTTGTATCTTAGCTCTAATCTGGCACGTAGACATAAAAATAATTCGGGTAAGGCGCAAAAGGCTAAACAGGCTTTGTTACATAATAACTATATTTAATTTACGTCCAACGAACACAAATTAAAATTTCTGGAGGTGTCTAGACCTCCTTGGCTACGTCCTTGCCTCTAAAATATCCTCTTTCGACAAACTTTTAGAAATACACAAGAGAGGGCCATTTTCTTGTACGCCTGTTGCATGCAGACGAGTTGCCGCTTAGACATTCACTTGAACACCTCTGTGGACAAAAAAATGGACCATATACATATTCTGGTCTCATCGGAAAACAATAGGAAAAGTGACAATTACTTAATGTTAATTTTGAAAAAATCGAAATTGAATATCCCAATGTCGATATCAATTATATAAGCAGCGATCAAAAGCATTTGATTGGAATCTGCTGCAGCATTAAATGCAGTCAGTGTCAAAAGATTTGTTGTAAAGTGATCCAGCAAAATTTAACATACTAGATGGTTCAGGGCGGCCAACTCTACGATCTCCATCTGTACGTCAATACAAAAAATCGACAGCAGAACTGATGTTATTGGTTATTTGTATGCTTAATGTCTAAGCACGAGTCTGATTTTGTCTCAAATCAAAACCCTTTTGTAAAGGTAACCGTGAGCATGTTTGGAATACGATACACTTCTCAGGGTATCGAGATGAAAAGCTAAAGAAAATCAATGATCCAGTTATTCGCCCAGGGCCGGCTCGACCATGTAGGCAAATTGGGCAACAGCCTATGGCTTTTGCTTAGAGGAAAATTAAACGAAAATATCTTTTGGTGGAGAATTTCGTTTTGACTTAATTAGCTGTTGCTAGCAGCAGTAAAAAATCAAGTCGCAAAATGTACTATGCTACTGAGCTTTTTATAAATTTTGAAAAATTTGAAATTATATGCATATTGAAATTATGCATTGAACTTATAAACATATGCATATAATTTTATGCATTGAAATTATAAACATATGCATACAAGCGGCGCTTTTTGGTATTGGACAGAAACAGAAGACATATCTATGGAAAATCAATCCGTGATAATAAAAAAATACCACCTCCATCCCTTGTTAATAATAAAAGCTATTATTGTAAATTTTGACTATTGAATATCTGTACTTGGTTACAAATATCTTTTTTTAATAAAAAAAAATTCCTGCCATCAGTTTTACATTTTACTTCAGCTGTTTAACGGTCTAATTATGAAATATTTGCTCGATGCCACACTCGTCACAATTTCTGTCACACCGGCCACATGAAATTTAATTTTTTTTCAATTTGAATGAGTGAAATTTATTTTTAAAATGGTATTATTTTGTTCGGTGGAGACTGTTTTAACTATGAAAAAAAAAATCAAGTCTTATTGCACTAATGTTCGCAGGTATTTTTACAAATATCCATGATAGTGAAAAGTCATGTCATGAAACTGTCACACCCGTCACACAATTAAAAAAATATTTTAGAAAATTACACAGCACAAAATTTTTGCTACTGTTTTAGAATCGTAAGTAAAAGGCTAATTTATTATACTAATTTTTCGAAAATGGTTACTTAATAAATTCTTCGTGTAAAAAATTATTAAAACTCTTTGAAATGAGTCAAAATATCACACACGTTACCATGGAACGGCCCAGATAATGTGTTTCAGTTCAGCTCTTAGGCCAGTTACTGTATTTCTAATAATAAAAATAAATAATACAATGAGTGCGATATTTTTTAAATTAAGTTGTGTCGTGTATTCCTACTAAGAAATGAATACCCTCACTCTCAAAAATTCTTTTTTCAATTCACGGAAATATTGCAGCAGTGCTGTCGGAATATCTCCTGTCAATTGAAGAAACTCCGTTCAAAGAATTTTTTTCCTGTTTCTTCAGATTTTGGAGAATTCAGGGAAATATAACGTTTTCAACGAGTACGGAAATTATTCATTGAAAAATTAAGAATAAATTAGCGTATAAAGGCACACTCTCAAAAGTTTTTTCTTCAATTCACGGAAAGTTTTCTTGTAGTAGTGCTAGCGGAATACATCCGTTATTTGACGAATATTCGTTTCGTTTTTTCTCCTGTCAATTAAAGAAACTTCTTGAGATTCAACGGATTTTTTCCCTCTTCATCAGATATTGAGGAAATATTACGTTTCCATACAGAAGAATTCACTAAAATATTACGTTTCCATGGAAAACAGAAATTATTCGTTGATAAATGAGGGATTAAGTAGTGTATAAGGACGAATTTTTCTGAGAGTGTAATATTATCCGAAATTGTAAATTTCAAGTCTTATTGGGCAAACGAAAGATTTTCCTGAAACTTTTCGAAATTTTACTCATACACAAGTACAACATAATGCTTCTGTACCATAATATAATACAATTTTATATATTTCTTTTAGTGCTATTTTCTACTAATAATTTAGTAAAATACAAAAACATCGGACTATTTGTGCCCACTGAGGATACTTTTTAATTCAGATGAAATTTTCAAATTTTAGTTAAAATAGTACAGGACAACTTTTCTATACTATCACATTTGGTTTTCTCCGAAACTTCGCATCAGTACGGGTTAGAAACCTTAGAAAGTCTCCACGTAGGGCAATTCCCCTCCCTTGGCCTAAATCCTTCATGTAGATAATTGGCCGTAATACTACATTTCATTTCATTTTCAAAAAATCGATTTTATCGACCTACCTTAACATATAAATATCTATATATATGGAAAGAGATAAAAAAATTATCTTTTTAATTCAATATATGTTTTGGAATAAATAAGTTTTGGTCTACTTTATCTGAATATTGCTTTTTTATAAATATATATCAAGAAATAATTAAAACAAAATATTAATACTTCTCTTGGTTAAACTTTGATCAAAATATATCTTGCCCGAAATTCTCATTTCGTGGTTCATGCAAACAGTTCGCATGTTCTTCAGAGAATATCTTCATCAAGTAATTTCTCAGAAGCTAAATACTAATCCTAATTATTAATAGGAACCTGAAATAAATTATTCTATAATATGAGTCTTTTAGTACACTGGCAAGAATATTAAGTGCAATAGCTTATGATATTGACATGCCTATCAGTTTATTGTGTTCCAAGCTGTAATTCTCCAAAATCGATTTCTATGTATACAATTTTATCATCAATAATGCGAAGAAAGATTTATTTATTAAACTATTGACAATACGAATGCATAATACACAGCATATCTTAAATGTTTATTTATTTGTTTGCATACAAATTGTGTTTAGGAATTGCGGAAATTTTAACTTTGAATGTGTGCATACTTCTAGTATATTTAATACTTACAGCTTAATCCTAAGCTTATTCCTAATTCAGAAATATTAAACCCAGAATTAAAAATCATGAACATTAAAGTTGTATTTCTCAGAGTATATAATTTCAGTAAATAAGATAATTTACCACCGTTATCACTTTAAAAATTGTATATTTTCAATTTATAATATCTGTATGATTTTGCCTTAATTATCCAAGAATTTTTTCTATTTGCAGACAAAAACACGGGATTTAATTTGGAATTTTTTTTCCCACACCAATGCTAATTGAAAGTAAATCAAATATTACATTTGAAATGCAATTCCTACCAGAATTTTCTCCCACCTCAACCATGCTTTATCATGCTTTAACATATATTTTCCTACTACTTTCCTCGTTCTTTGAGAAATTCTTATAAATTGGCACAAGTATCTTTTCGTTTACTTTAGAAACTAGAGACGTAGTTTTTTCCATCGCTTTTCTCCCATTTTTCTGTAATTAAATAAATGATTTGAAAGGAAATAGGGAGACGAACGAATTGTAAATCAGTATGTTGAAGCCCCTTGAGATTTAAGTTTCCCCCTTCAAGGTATTAAATTTCTTCTCTGCTGTTGTTTGTAAAAGTTAATTTTGAACAGAATTTGAAATTGGAAGGGAGAATAAAGTTAAACTGAAATTGAATAATTTATTTCTGCCTAGATTTCTTCTGACTAAACACTTTCGTAGCTTTTTCAAAAGTAAATACATTTATGTTATAGTTCAAATGCGTATAAGATTTGAGAAAATGCACATTTTATGAAATATTGTTGCGTCTGCTAGGTGGGATTCTCTTAGGCCTTTTTTTAAAGAATAATCAACGGTTTCGGAAATGTTGGAAAAAATTGTTTAAATCTTTAGAAAAGGTAAGTTGCATTAATACAGTTCAATATCATACGCAATAGCAGGTTGGAAAGCATCTTCATTTACTGTTAATCACGTTAAATGATTAACTAAGTCTGTTAATCACGTTAAATCCAAACTACAATAAATGTTTTTTTTCACGAACTTTGGACGCACATGTCTCTTTTCATTCCATTTTTTTTTTAGGTATCAGTATAGGTACTTATGCATGTTAAAAGCAAAGTATATGTTCCCGTACAGGCGTATCACAGGCGTAACAACACACTAGAGTCTTAGTTACGGTGACGAGAGGTGTCGCTTCATTCGTGCAATTTTCTCGCGGCTCTTGCTTTCGAACTGATTGGTCGTTTATTTTTTTTCAAACAAACTTTTTTAACAAACAGGCAGCACTAATTGCGAGTTCTTAGAAAACACAGTCCTAGTAATCTCGGTTTGAAAACTGTTAACTCTCATTTATATATATATAAATATCAGTTTTAAGACATGTTTTAATCTATTATTAAAATAACTAATTCCATAGCATTTGATTCGGTTTCGAATTGATATCAGTATCATTCCATTTTTCATTTAAAAAAGGTGGGGGAGGAGGATTATCTTTGATTTTGTATGTCATTTCAAAGCAGAAAATTACGAAAAATTTATATTGATAAGCATGAATAACCCCTTACTTAAATTGCTTAAGCTTCGAAAGTTGGTTATTACTTGCGCTCGAGGTATAGGGTCGTACCGAAAAAAAAATATTTTGGGGAGAGTCCAGACGGTGGGAAAAGTGGTGTTTTTCACTAAAAGACTTTATCATTTTGTTATGATTCAATTGATGTTATCATTTTGTTATCATTTTGTTAACGAAAACGGGCATTTCTTGGAGGCGCTGGTTCTCTGAGTCAGGCTTCTGGATATTGCCTTAACAGGGCATATGCTCTAGTTCCAATGGCCCAAGGCACATGCATAGTGTGAGGCAGTGGTTACATTGCTTGGACAAGATACTGGTGAGTCGTGGAATACAGGCGTTAAAAATTTCGGGCAAGGAAAGTATCAATGTCTCTGTTTCTTTCCTTTCAGTCAGTGATGTAGTAGGGTAAGGACGCCAATCCGCTACTTTTACTTTTCGTTTATACGTCCCTCCACTTTTAATTTTATTCTTAGACCTCTTTTACGTTAACCGAACGCTTAAAAATCTCTTTTTAATAAACTAAGATTTTCATATTGTGATCCTACGTCCGAAAGGAAACAAAAACTAGCCTTACACATTTTGCAGTCTCAATATAAATGCTGAATAATGTGCACATATTATAAGAAAAAGAATACAGTAATCTAGATAAGAAAATAATACAGCAATTTGAAAGTCTTGCTCAAAAGGCCTCTTTCTGAAAGGTCGAAAAAAGGGAAAAGTTGGATATAGAGGGATCCAGTACATTTCTAAACGTTTAACGTCGCTCTAATGGAAATGATATAGTTAACAGATGATCAATTATACGAAAATATAATAAATATTAATCAGTTAATGAACAATCAAAAACTAATCATTTAATAATTCTGTGGTTTCAGAAAAAAATCTTTAAATTAAACTTATTACCACATTTCTATTAAACTTAAAAGTGAGTGCTACTGCTTTTAGATATTGTTCTATTATTATATTACATATGGCATAATGAACTTGGTAAAAAATTAAATAAAGTGTTACAGAATTACTAACTTTTGTGTACTTTAACAGCTGTAGACTAAATGGGTGATAAAAAAATAAAACAATGTCGAAAGTGCGAGTCCATTTTTTCAACAACCTCTCCCCGTTCACACCACTGCACAGATAACATCCTTGAAGGGGAAAACTGGAAAACAGGACAATTCGCTAGATCTATATGGCTGTTCTGCTAGGAAAAAACGCCTAAAATTCCAAGCCGTTAGATGGACTGAATGCGAGAGGACAAATCTCCGGACCTGCACACTTCAGATATTCAGCGTCTTATCACTTGGTCATTGGTCGGCAGTATTTAATGATAACGAGCGACAGTAAAATTTATTGTATTTTTTTATGTTGTGAAATTGACTGTTCATTTGTTCATTTTTTTTAATATTCTAATCTGGGTAAAAAGTTTTATCTATGGGCTCGGCAGAGCGTCATTCGTTTGAACAAAAGGATGAAGAGCGCACTCTAGTGTCAAAAGCTGCTCATAATAGAGATATAGCTTTAATGTCATTAAAACAATGTAAAGTATAGATAGGGGAAAGTACCCCAAAACGGGATAGCTTATCTATTCTTCGCTTTATTTCTTATTGTGTACAAGGTACATTCCAAAGTAAGACGTCATTTAAAAGTATACACCTTTTCAACTACTTAAAATACCTTTGTCACATTTATTCGATAATATTTATGTGAAAAATACTGGTTTCACAAAGTCTTACACGATCCCGTTTTACCCTACCAAGGGTGGGTAAAACGGGATAGGGATTTGTATGTTATTAAGTTTTTGCTGATTTTACTTTTGATTTAGTTTTTAGAACAAAAATTAGGCTGCATTTTGATAGAAAGAAACTTTTTAATTGTAAATTAAAAAAATTATATAACACAGAAATCGCATAAAAATGTGTCGTCTTCTTCTGCTTTGGAACAGGCTTCGTGGGCCCATCCCTGGCAGCTCGAGCATTGTACCCAGCCTTCTCCAGATTTCGATTCTAGATACAGAGCGTTGCAACAAATACATGCTTCATCTTCTGAAGACGACGACGTACAACCTTGGCTAACTGATGATTTTTTTTTAGGTTTTCTTATTTTAGGTCCATTTTCTTCGTTTTTTACATGATTGATGATTGTGGTTTTTTTTCAGGTTCAGAGTAACATTTTTTAACTTTATCTGCATCTCCACTTGGTTTTCTTTTTACGCCTCGTTTGTTTTGTCTTCGGACCATTCAAGAGACTTGTTTTGGCAGTCCTTTTTTTCAGCTTTTGAGTTCTTTCTCGTTCCTTTTTTTCACGCTCTTGTTCATCCAACTCAAGTTTATATGGGCTTCCTGTTATAATTGCTGTTTTCCCTCTTCTCCTATCGTGTTTATTTTGAGGTCTTGGTCCAATCACTCGTGGTGGAGGTAGAATTTCTTTGGGTGATATAGAAAATGGCAGTGAAGGACGATAGTATAGCCCGAGTCCTTTGTTTTCTGTTGAAGTGGACGCTTGGATAACTCCAGCGTTTGTGCTAGTGTTATCGGTGCCCCCATCACTAGGGGATTCATTCAATACTGTCTCTAGTGGTTGTGATGACTGCAAACTCTTAGATGCTATGACTGAACTTGAAGATCCTTCGGATCTGGCCTCGTTATGTTGCAGTTGTTGTAATTGATTATACATATTTTTATTCCTTACTTATTTCAATTAAAATAACTTAAACACATTGCCAAAACATTAATGGAAATGGTCGGGTAAAACGGGACACATCAAAATTGTATCCCGTTTTGAGCACCCCAAAAGTGTCCCGTTTTGCCCGACCGTGATGCTTTTGACAACATAAATAGCTGGTCCCTGAACCGTCACTCACTAGCAATATTTAAATACATGAAATTGTTGTTAAAAGAGCCATGAACAAAACACAGTACTTACCGGAATTGTTCCGAAGGACGGAGAAGCACAAGGATAGTTTTTCTGCAGTCGAAAAAAGTACAAAGTAAGTAAAAATCTCGCTTGAAAACTTTGAAAAAATATTTCTTTGCGAAACACGTGGCTAGCGTTGAGAGATCAACTGAGAATGCTGTCATGGCGATCGGAAACCAGTTTAGCCTGTCTCCCGCGAAATAGCACCACCAGTCAAGCTCCGAGGCTCAATATCCCGTTTTGCCCGCCTATCCCGTTTTGGGCAACTTTCCCCTATTGGCAGATTTAACAACTTTAAAGTATCCGTATCAGTTATTATTAAAAATGATTTTGTAGATAAAGTATCGGTATTGGGTATCGGTTAAAATTTGGTATCTGTTTATCCCTAGAAATTATATTAGATACTACAGAAACCCTTTAAAAATTTCTAATGATGAATTCAAATTTAAAACAAAAGTTTATATAAAAACTTTCAAAGTATAGTACATTTTAGTAGGGCTTTGTTTATTTCAAAATAAGACAGTAAATTTCACGCAAATAAAAGAAGCCTTTCACGCGTTCCCAGTTTATTGGCAATAGCTTTCTCTAAAATTGTTTCCGTGTATACTTTTAATGATTATTTCAAAAGATTTTTCTTTCGTATATTTTTTTTTAAACTAAAACAACAGTTTACTTTTTTTAGAATCAAATATTCCATCTTATCCCTCTGTGGTTCTAAGTATTAACTTCATCAAATGGAAGAAAGTGCATAAATTACATTTATATGTTAAAAGCAACATATATCTCTCAACAACCACTTCCGTAGCTCTTACAAGTTCAAACAACAGTTTATTGACATATATAAATGGCCATTACAGACATTTTGCATCTTTAATGGAGAGTAAAAGCTCACAAAGCTTTATTTATATAGATTGTGTTTCTTTTCTGCTTCAACTGAATATATGAAGAAATATTTCAGTTCAGATATTTTTTTTTTTCGCCTTTATTTTGTACAGCTTAAATTCAGCTCTATATTTATTTACTGGGAGAAACCTGTAGTAAAGAGGGTTTTTGCTGAAACAGATAAAAAACTTTAGTATTGAAGTTGAATGTATTTGTATAAAGTATTCTCAGCTTTTCGGGTAAAATAATGGTAAAACCTTTTGTGCATTTAATTCATTTTATAACTTTCAGATTATTTCATTTATCGTATAGGAAATCTGAATTTCTTCCCTCTTTATTAGTTCTTTATTTCTTTCGTTTTATTTTCAGTATGAGTATAGTAAATTAGTAAATAAAAAATGTCCCGAAACTTTCAATACATGAAAAACCAGAGTGTAGATAACAGTGGTACGCGTTATAAGCTCTTTGTGGAATGTCTTAATTCAGAGCTTGATTTCAGATATAAACTATCATAAAATATTCATGAAACTTGTCATTGAAAAATCAAAACACAGCAGTTGGAGTGCATTGCAGGAGAAAAACAAAACTTACTGAAAACTTTACACTCCAAAAATAATCCTAGACGATTAGATTCGTGATGTATTTGGAAGATTCGCCTAATGAGATGGGATTTACCTGTTTTGTCAATTATGTCGTTCTTGTCACTCAACTTCCGTATAAATTTTAGTTAGTGAGTGGGGGAGCAATTTATGTCAACATAGTATCATGCATCTTAACGACTAAAGCGTGTACTGAAAAATTAAAACAGCCTGAAAAATTATTTATATTTACTAATGTATACGCAATTAAAAAATAATTTATATTCATTATCATTTTATTTCGTTAGTTATTTTATAATATTTTCAATGTTCATGTAAAGAAATAATCCTGCCAATTTCAAATTAAATATAAAATAAGTAATAAAATACATATGCATAACAATGTCAATCTCCTCATTAACTAATTAAGCATAAAGTAACGAAACACTCTGTGAATCATAATTTTGACAAGCTTGTTTAACAATTTCATTTTTTAATACCTACGTTTATAATCACTATCAAGCAGAAAATATAAAATGTTCAGGGACTATATGTAGCATATCAACTGATAATCTTTCACTTAGATTAAGCTAAATCTTTAAAAAACTGGAGAGACAATCACTAATCCGCAACATAACTAAATATTTTTTCCGATAAAGGTAGTTTCAACTATTTGCTTCCGACACTAAACTAATAATGAAAGTTATACCTTTATTACATTGTTTGTCATACTTTTATCTAGTCGAGCCCAGAGAAAAATATTACAGGTCATCGCAAATTTTTACGGCAGTTTTTTTAACCCATAATTTGTACCACCAATAGAATAAATGTTATGTCATTTTTTACTCTCAAAATGATATAGCATCTCGTATAAAATGTTTATTATGCTCTAGTGTAGCTTTTCTTACATGCGAATTTCATTTATCAGAAAATCTAAAAAAAATACTAGGAATTTTATTTTCAAATAAAAGAGTGAGAACATTTTAGGGTTTGTTTTATTTCTATTTCAGGATAAATTTATTAAAATATGACATTGATTTAGCTATTGTTATTCTGTTTTATATGATACACATAGTAAAACGGCCACGAAGTTATGACCAAACTGAAACAAAATGTTGCAAGCCATATCATAGCTAATATTTTAGGAAGAACATTCGGAGTGCATCTAATATAATTTTTATTACGGAACATGAAATACAAATGGTTTTTTGGAAAGGAGTTATCAATAAAATAAGCATAGTGAATAGCCTAACGCACTAAAATTTGAATAAGGTTTTGAATTTGCTTCGTAGTCCAGGAATGTATCAAAGCTCATATACCCATGTAGTATATTTCATAAAATAAAACTTTTTTAAAATACTGTTTTACAGATGCATTCATTCCAGATTTTTTTCGTGAAGTCTATCTGCTGCTAATGTGCTTAGAAACACATCAAATGTCTTGCTTCTAGTTTTTATTCTTTTTTGTTATTGTTGTTGTTGTTCCTGTTATTGTTATAGCGACATATGTGGCAATCAATATAGGTACAGAGAAAATCAATTTAAACAAGATAAATAAATCATATCAAACTCATCGATTATAAGAACAAATTTCCCAACTCAACTGCCCTGTGTGTACATTTGAAATCGCATGACAAAATGTCAAAAACAATGTCATTAAGGTTATCCTTTTCAGTTACCACCATCAGAAAGTAATCTGTTTTTACTTATTTACTGGTCAATATGTTGTTCTGAGCTTTCTTGTTGTCTAAAATTATGATTCTATGCCATAAATAGTCTAAGTTTTTTTCTTCTTGTGTGTTAATTGGTTCATTAACTCTCTCTTATTGATAATTAATTTTCTGATTCATTAACTCTAGGATTTGGTGGTATGGCGTAAAAAATCACATGATATCACCAAGCTAAGTTTCAAAGACTTAATGTTTGGCATCAGTTTTTGCGATATACCTTAAAAGTGGCCAAACTCTGAGAAATTTGCGGCTAAAAAGATGCTCTGTCACTATTAATGCAAATCTGTCTGTAAAGAAATGCAATATTATTTCCATCCTTTTAAATTAAAATTAAACTCATAGAAACATGTGTGTATCTATGGCATTGCTTTCTTGAGATGGGTTAATGTCTCTAAATGACAACGGACGGAAACGTATTATTGTTCTTTGGAGTGCTTCTATTTTGTAAACCTTAATATCATTAATTTTTATTTGCTTAAAATATATATGCCGAACATAGCCGAGTGGATTAGAAACTGAATATTGTAGATGGCTGAAGTGTGAAAAGTCAGAATCCATGGTCTACCGTGCGGCTATCGATCTAATGGTGTTGAGAGTTTTGGGCGGTTTTCTTCAGATATAACGTACATACGCATTAGAACTCCTTAAAAAGTCCTTCTAAGGCACATATCCCCGCCTAGTCAGGTACCCCTCTAGAGGTTGGCCCTACACACAATATATTTGCTTAAAATATACATTAAACGGTGACTGCCCGTGCCCATAGAGCGTAATGTACTGGCATTTAAGGTATTCCCTTTTCAACAAAAAAAAAAAAAAAACATCGAAATAGAGCCTTGTAGTAAAGAGTAAGTAGCATTGCTTTTTTACGATACCTATTGTTCCATGCCTACAGATAATAGTTAAAGATCTGCATACCATATTTATTATTAGGAAAAAAATACAGTCAATGCTCCTTAGAAAACAAAAGAGAGCCTCTCTCTCTCCGCAAAATCAAGACAGCCAAGCCTCCCAGTGCCTAAGTCCATGCACCGACTCATTAAATGCTTCCTTCCTCAAAATGACGTTTATAAAGAAATTAACAGTCTCTTTGCTTTACGCAATAAAGTACGTTTTATATTGTTCAATTTCCTGGAAGTCTCACAGGACAGTGATAAAACTTTAACGGCCTCAAAATATCTTATAAGTGAAACAAATAAGCTCGCGTTTGTGTTGTTTTCTTTCACAGCTGTTTATTGTACTTCACTCTACACAATCTAAGCCAGAAACCTTTAGAAATAAACATAATTTATAAAAGCGGAGAGAAAACCTTTTTTAACGAAATTAGCCTTTTTTAATGACATTAATCTAATTTGTGACCTGGAAACATTTATTATCATTTATTTATCACCCTTTTGTAAGCAACAATTATGGTTCAAGTTTTTACCAACACAAAACTTATCTCATCATAATAATAATATAAAAATTTTGTAAACAAATTAAGTCAAAAATAATGCCCATGGCATCTCTAAAACTACCAATTTTATGCTTATTTAACCAATTAATTTTTGATATATTATGTTTTCCTGGAGAATTTTATGTATTATTTTTCATAAAGGAGAATATCAGTTGTTTAATTATTTTTACAGTATCATTCAAGACATAGTTATACATAAATGTCTAAGTAGGAGAATAATAGAAAATTGTGTTTTTATGTATACAGGATGATTTAAGCTTCTAAAATGTTTAAGTTACTCAAAAATAAATGGATATCACGTCGAAATGTTGAATGATGAATGTCGTTTTCTTAAACTAATTAATAATCTCAGAAAAAAATTTATAGTATAGTTATGTACTACAGAAGGTTTAAAGAAAAATGAATTCATTTTTTTTGCTTTAAATTCCTAAAATTGATTGTTTTCAAGACCTAAATTTTTTCAATATTGCAGTACGCAATGCTAAAGAAGTCTAGTTAAGAAATTTTAAGACTCAAAGCTTTTACAGAAAATTAACCAGTACAGGTAGACGAGGTTTTGAGACTTTAAATTGCTTTATAATTCATGTTCACTTTTCTGTAAACACTGTCTTAAACAAGTTTGTAAAGACAATCACCCTGTAAGCAACATGCAGGCATGATGTTGGGTAAGTCTATTTTCTTAACTATTTCCCATAAATATTTCTTAACATTTAATAATAATATTTTCGGCGAGGTACGTACACATTTAATACTCCATTACTCTCATACAAATAATCGTTTAAAATATACAAAATTTGAATTTTTTCCTTCCTTCATTATGCTGCAATCCTTTTTCTAATACAATATGCAAATGGTAAAATGCTTAACTGGTAAATTAATGTCTATGCACGACATAAATTTACTTACTTTCTATTTTGTGACTTTTTAAAATATTCCCCAACCATTTTTAAGGCATATTTCTATCTACCTTTATCGGAAAATGATACAAAGAATAAAGTGGAATTCCTTGTACTCTTCATTTATGTCTGTCATATTTCTTTGTCTATTTCGACTGTTGCGTGAAATTACTTTATTACTGCCTTTCTTCCAGTTTCTCTTACTAAAATACAGGAAGTAAAAAAAAAGTAATCAGAGTTGAGTTGGATGCAATATTATTGTGCATGCGGGTTCTGTCTTATTAAAGCTAAGGACACTCAAATAAAACCCACGATACCTTTCTTCTATTTGTTTTAATATTTAAAAAATTAGTAGATTACATTAAATGTATTCCAGCGGTAAATCAAATTTATCATCAAAAATATTTCCTCTAAATAGTTCGTTTATATAATGATCAATTTTCGATGATTAAATTTGTTTATTTATACATAAAAATATTTTTTTATTACTTTCATTAGTTTAAGTGTCATAATTATAACGACAGTATGCCGACAAAATTAAAAAGTTGACATTTTAATTTAGCAGTAATAATAATAACAGTTGAATTGTGCGCCAAAATACCTACTGCGTGTTTTTGTTTTTTTTTTGGAAATGCGGATATGGATAATGATCCTTCGATTAATGTGAGGTGGGGGTTTTTTTTAGTGTATACAGGGTTGCCACAAGTCAAAGAAAACCTGAAAACATGGAATAGTCAAGAAATTTTATTTTAACCTATTTTTTTCCCAGACTGTTTGGACAATTTTGGATGACTGCCTAGTTAAAAAGGGAAAAAAAAGGAAAAAGTGCTTTTGAGTAATATTTTGCTTTATTGTATACTAGCTGCGTACCCGTTCTCCGCACGGTAGGGAACGAAACGTTTTCTTACATCTATAATTCAAAAAAGATTCCAGTGATTTGGAATCTAAAAATAAGCAAAATGATTTGACTCTTGGCGTAAAGTTACTCATGAGTTATTCGTAAAGTTAGTATAAGTACTGACCTGAGACCATTGTTAATATTATGACACAAAAACTATGTCGGTGTTATTCGCGATCAGAAAAAGAAAAGCGTGACGGTTTGCAGCAAAAATTCTTAACTTTCAAAATATCTCATTTCTACATCATGCTCTTTTTTAGATTTAAGTTATACCACCTTAGATACTACATGACGTGGAGAACCGTTTTATTTTATTGTTAAAAAGTTGTGTACCCGCTCTTCGCAAGGGAAGAAGAGAACATTTTCCCAAAATGTGATCATAATTACTCGTGACAAAACAGAATCTTCAAGAAACAAAAAGTTCTGTTACAGTCTTTTCTGTTGAAACTACCACGGGATATATTAACGCGACGTAGAATTACTTAATGTTTAATTAGCTGTGATGTAAGATGGTTTTTGAAAAAGGAATAGAACACTTAGTTTCACGAAATATTTATTAATGCGGTATATTGTGCTTTGATCAATATTGCCCTAGCATATCTACTAACTATTGCTTATACTATCTTTTACTGATATCAATACAATATAATTTCGTTTTTCAATCGTTAGTGTTTAATTTAAAGAAACGGCTTAGATATTTGCCACGAATGTAGTCTTTTATTCTTTGGTGACTTTTATAATTTACGCATTAGTATAAACGATAATCATTTCACTTTATGGTTGGCACTAAAACAGCTCTCCATACATTTGTATGCATAATTCTTGTCAGATTGGCGTATTTAGCACCAGGGCCCTATTATCTCACGGGCAAATCGCGACTTTGCCCAGTGCCCCAGGCTCGAAATGGCCCCCAATTTGAAATGTTAATCTGAAATATTCTTTTTTATAACAAAATTTTATGAAAAATAAAACAAATTTCATAGATGGAGGCCCCCAAATTCATAAATGCCCGGTGTCCCTGTTTGTCATAATCAGGCCCTGTTTAGCACCGCAAAATATTTCTTGCGATTCGAAAACGTGTCCCGTTTAAAATCTCAATTGAAAATAATGCTGGATAATTCATTGGTGAAAAAACAGCATTCAATTATTTTTCTGGTAACGTAAAATAAAATACGGAATTATTTCATGCGTTGCGTATGTTTTGCTTGTGAGTCCGTTTTCTGATTGAGTTTCGAAATGGGTTTTAAACTCGTGACACCAAATTGACGCACATTTCACATGCAAAAAACCAGTTATTTTAAAGTAATTTTATTTATTTTTTTCAATTGGCAATTTTAATCATTGTTACTGTATCCAGGATAACCAAACCGCAAGATATCAAACCGAAATTTGCAAGCAGCTGCTATTGAAATGAAAATCCTTCTTTACTTAAAAATTCGTAAAAATTCTCCTAATTTATATTTTTCCTCCGTTCTTCTTTTAAAAGTGGGCGAATTGTGTGCTCCGTCTTTTGCCGAAATATAAAAAAGTTATGACAGATAGAATTCAAGATGCAGCAGTTTTAAAATATTTTACTAAAGTCAACGTCAAATTTAATTTTATTTGAAAAACTCCCAAAAATCTGCAAATTATGTTACACAGTCCGAACAAACAGTTTTTAAAAGAAAATTTTCTCCTCTATTTGATGATGTAAATATCGTTTTCTTGCGAGTGCAATTACCGTATTAATTTGTATATTTAATTATTATGTATTACGCAAGAAAAATCACTAAAAATCGGACAAAACATAAAATAAAACATTTTCTAATTCGAATTTCGAAAAGAAATCGCTTTGAGGTGTGTCGAGACCCGTCTTTGAGAATTTCCGTACAAAATTTGGTAGTTCTACGATCACCCGTTTTGGAGCTACGCGAGACACAGACAGACAGACAAACTAACGGACAGTTTACACGTTGCTTTATTTATATAGATTTTCTAGGAAAATTAGCACTTCTTTTCTTCATTTTTTAAACTAGACACTCCGAAATAAAACAGCCATATTCGCCATCGCCACTGTTGCCCACTCATGTTTAGTCCTAATTCTTTTCTTTCAGGCATACGGCAAATGTAAAATTAATTTATATACGTGCAGACTTTAGATAATTTTCCAGGTCACACTTAGGAATTTCTGGGCTTTTAGTCAAATTTTTCTATTTTCTCTGGGATTTTTCTGTTAAAGTAAAATTCTGACTATTATAGATTTTTCAGGTTTGCCTTTACCATTTGCAATCCTGCATAAAAAATGCATCTTGAACTTATCACGTGATCATTATCCACAACCCCATTCTAATGAAATCATGTAATAGATTTTTTAGTACACAACTGAACTGTTAATATTGGTACTGCACAATTAAAATATTTTTTTCAGGGATATGCTTTTAAAAAGTTTTGTGTTTGATTTGAAATTACATTACTCTGCACTTCTTTCTTTTTTAACATCGGATAATCAAAGAAGCAAAACTCAAAGTTCTCTTTCTGTTCACAAACTTCATTTTCAGATGATTTCTTTATATTTATTTGCAAAAACGCATAACAAAAATAAAATGCATTTTTAGAAAGTGAGACGGCTCTAATGCGAGAAATTTCATCTAGGAATCATCCCAGAGTAGCTCAGTAGTAGAGCACCCGCACGTTATGCGGCAGTCCTGGGTTCGATTCCCAGCTCTGGAATTTTTCGCATAGTTGGTAAAAAAATAAAATTAATCAGCCTATACACTCCAACTTGCCTAGTAAAAAGAAAATGTTTCAATAAATGTATTTAAAATAGATGTAAAGTAAACGAATATTGTAAACAGTGCTTCGCATACAAAAATAATTTTTTAAGTTTGCTTCAATTCAAAAGTATCGTTCGTTTTATAATTCTCTTAACACAATGCACATCGAGGAACTCAATCATTTTAATTTAATCTTATTAAAAAGAGAAGACAAATTAGCTTTCATTCATCATTATAAAAGTATTTTAGTTTTTGTGGAATGTTATTTTTTTCTTTAAAACTTACTCTAAGTTATTAATCCCTCCTTAAAATAAAAAACAATCGCATTACTCGAACATATAATTTAATTTTCTTTTTTACTGTTTTTGATTTGTTTGAAGTGCATCTAAAAGTTTGTGATTTCTTTTCCAATTATTGTGATTTTTAACATGTTTCGCCAAATAATTTCTTTTATGATTTCAGTTTTACATGTCCGTGGACATTTACACGCTGCGGATGCAGCATATATGCGTCGATATCCACGAAAGTAATGCTTGCTATCTATGCATCTAATTGAAAATGGTGATTATAGCATCTTTTACAGGAGCACATAGGAGCAAACGTATTGCAGTACATTACAGTTTTGTGCAATAATTCTTCAAAACGTATTTCAGGGACGTTAATGTACCTTTGTGTTAGTATATTAGGTACATATTTTACAAATTTATGAGTTTTCCGATTGAAAAGGTTTAATGCTCTTTTAGCGAGACAAATTAAATCTCACAGATTAAACTTTAAGGATCATAATCTTCAAAAATAACTTGCATCTTATTTTCTTGAATCTGTTCACTCTCTTATGTATGATAAAGTGCGGCAGAAGTTCCCTCATTTCTCACTATTGCTTTCCGGCATTGGTTATTTAATGTTCCAAGGGTTGTTCAGAGACGCATTACTAGAAAGCAAGCACTACCACAAAACGTAATCTCTTTTGAAATTATGGTTGCTAACTGCGTACTCGTTATCCAACAGTGAATGATGAACGGAAGTTTATAAAAGTTATTTTACTTTCCTTAGCTTTCATCTCTGAATGGAATATACATTACCGTTGACAACCGAGTGTATCTTGCAGTGTTTAGGACCACATGTCACTGCATCAAAACTGCATTTTTAGACAGCCTGCCCGCTAAAGCCCGTTGTCACCCCAGTAATTTCTAAACGGCATGAGTTATAGTCATAAAAGTAGGGTCTAGGTGTAGTAACGTTGTCATGGGGCTACTCAAGAAAACCAATCACAGTGCCACATTGCGGCTAAATTTAGAGTTAGCGTTCTTACTTCAAAAACGGTGCGAGATACGAGAAAAAGACAGTCACAAAGTTGCTCAGTTTCAGGGATTTATTACAAAAAAGACATCTAGAGCTGATTAATGTTAAAAACTTAAAGCTTAAAATGCACGGCGTAGTAACGTATTACTTATGTTTTTGTCAATGTGTCACCTACCGTATTGCACTTTGCAGCGAGAATTGCAAATTAGCTTCCAGATGTGTATTGTTGCTGGCGGAAAAACGGTTTTAGCATGAAAGATAAACTTTGTAATTTACTATTCCCCGTATCTCATACCGTTTTAGAGATAAGCACGCTAATTCCAAATTAAGCCAATAGGTAGCACTGTAAACGGTTTCTTTGCTTAGCGCATGACAACTTTACTATACCTGGACCTTACTTTAATGACTATATCTCTTGTCTTTCCGAAATTATTTGGGTGACAACGGACTTTAATAGGTACACTGCTTACTTAAAAAAAGATTTAATTTTACCCATTCTTTGTGCTAACGGTAATAGTAATTATAATAAAATTTGTAGACAAATGTATAACTCATTGCGCTGTACTTTCTGCAGTAGAACTGTAGTGGAATGTGCGGCAAAATCTTTTTTTCAGTATATGTTTCATTTTCTTTTTTATGAGTTTTTTGAAAATTTGCTGACATTTTGCTCCTTTCTCAGTTAAAATTATACTAAAACCCATATTTTTCAATACATCAATCTAAAAATGCTTACGCGTAATTATATTTATTTCCTACTACAGTTTTTAATTTGCTTTAAAAATTATAGATGCTTTTCAGTTCTCGTTAAAGTTTTCATTATTTTAAAAGTTACGCATTTCTAAAAATTTTTTTCGGCATGATGATACGAATTAACGACGTTTTATGGGTACAGTTTTCTAAATAAATTCGCAATATTACGCTGGATTGAGAATTTTCTTTTCAGAATATTCAATAGTGTTCATGCCAAACCTGTTTAACAAGAAACGGCCATGCAATTTTTATGAGACAAATGATAGTTATGCTCAAAATTCTGAATAAAAATATCGTTTATTTTCATGAATTGCGTTGAAAGTTTAGTGTGTTACATTCATCTCTAAAATAATCTTCACTCACGCAAGTCATAAATTGAATGAAGGGTGAGCATACATGTAATTATGCGTAAAGATTTTTCTTGTATTTTATTGTCTTTGCTAATAATGTGGTTTTCAAACTATGCATAGTATTTCTGAAGTATGCTAAACTTACCCAGATTGTCAAGGAGTAAATAACTGAACGTTTTTATTAAAACCGATAGTAAAATCATCATCTCTACGAATTTGTTGAAGCAAAACCATTTGTCAGTGATATATAAATATAAAAAAGTTAAGCTATTTATGCACATTTACAAAAAACTTAAAATATTTTATGGGATAAAAAATTTTACCGGCAACATAATTCTTTAATGAACCGACTTTTAAAATTTTCCTTTATAAAATATATTTTATACTTTAAAGTACATATTTTCACGGCATCTTTCGTAACAATAATCTATACGCTTTATCATGGGTTACTCCAAAGTTTTTTAACAATGAATTTATACTAAATTTTCGTGTTCGTGTTTTGTACCAAAAGGTAAATAATCTAAGTAGGTTTCTGAATTATATAACTGATGTAAAAACACAAGAAATGGAATGTTTTAGTTCAGTACTTGTTATAACTATACATAAAAACTACTACTTAAAGGTCAGCTCCATATTAAAACAGAACCCAAGTTATGAAAAAAGAGGAGTAACTGATCTTTTTGCATAGCCTTTAAAATCGACATTTTAAAAAAAAGTAAATTAAATGCAAATGTTCATTCATTTATAAGGCATAGTGTATTAGAACAAAATCACCGTAAAATGACTTAAGTTCAAAAGGAATTTTACAATTCAATTTATAACTCCTATTATTTTATTAAACTTTATTTTAAAGCGATTTTTTATATAAAAACCATACAACTATAACGAATATTTTATAAGCTGTTTTTCATATTAATAATTTTGAAAAATCATAAATTCAAATGTTCGTGAATTTTTCTTGCATTAGAACCGTCTTTTTTTAAATTTAAAATTCCATTAAAAACACTAGCTTTCAGAAACTAGTTCAGAAACTAGACATCGCATTAAATTGCAGCGTATATTGTATTTCACCATTCTGTGCATTTCCGTTATATCTGTCTCGACTGCGTTTTAGTATATGTTTTCTGTTATAGCAGGCCTATACGCGGGACATCTGACTATTGGGGGCTGGATGCCTTTGTCGGAGGACTTCTTTTAAGGTATTCTAATGCTTATTCACTTTACATTTGGAAAAAACGACCAAAACTCGAGACCGTGAGATCGATAGCCGCACCGTAGGCCCGCACGCGGAACCTTCAACCATCTACCATGTTCAAGTGTCTTATCCTCAGCCATGGTTGGAGACCACCCTCCCTTCTCGAATCGAATTGCGAAAGCATCTTATGATTTCCCTGTAAGAATAGACTTTGTGTTTTAATGTTTGGATTATATTTCTCGAGAATTTTAATTCAATCTATGATATAATTGGCGGTGAAAAAAATATTTAAAGTGCGGAGAGTAAAATATCCCTATTGAGAGCGGCGTGCAGCAAAAACTGTTGATCAGAATGCTATATCAAATTCACAGGAAACCATATAACAGAGATTTCCGTGGAAAAATGTCAGTTCAAAAACTCGCCACCAGATGGCGATTCAGAGCACTCCAGTTGTTATGCAAATTCTCCCGATGCGCAGAAGAATAAAACATCTACTTCACATTCTTCTTCTGTTCTTCCTACTCATGTTCCGAGAACTGCTGTTATTTAGGAAGATCATGCGTTACTCTTAAAACCTAAACCAAAACGGCGATTCTGAATTTGCGGTCTTATGTCGATATAGGTCCTGAAATGGAATTGGAAAATGTCAAACGACATATACAGGGGCTGAGAAAAATGATGCCAAAATTTGAAACCACCAGGATCATTCAGTGTTCGATCCGGAGTTGTAGGGAACAGAGTGTTGATGAATAAACACTGCTTTGCATACTGCGATCAACTGTTATATGCTAACGTTTTAGATGGTGACTGCAAATAAAGGCAGCCACTCCAAGCATGTTTTGCAGTAGTTACACGACAAACAAACTTGTCAGTTTTTTTTTCACATTAGAACGCTGCGCAACTGCTTCTGGTACAGATTCGCTCTCTAATAATTTCATTTAAAGTTTTCTGCACTTTTGGCAGTATTCAAAGCAGTATTACACCACTCTACGCGATACTTTAGTTATGAATACCCTGCATTTTTTCTAGGGGATAAAATGTTCGTTCTTTACGGGCATTTGTTTTATTTCTTTGACTAAAATTAATAAAAAATATCACTTCTAGCCAATACTATATTGGTTTTAAAGATGCAAAGCAAATAATTTCTGAAGTTTCAGTAGTGGATGATACCAAAAACGTCATAAAAACTTATGACAAGTTGTATAGTTATCTAGCGTTTGTTAGAAGTGATTATGTATTAGACATATAAAGTCGGGTTTTATTAAATGCAAATATTAAAATGTGCAAATAACTACATTTATTTCATAATATTAAAATTATAGTTATCAAATCAGTTGTATAATTCCCATTGCATTTCTTGTGGTAGATTCTCAGGAAGGGGTATTATATAAGGCTGATGATTTCGCATCATTTCTTTCACACACATTTTTAATAGACAAATCATATATTATTCATGTTTTTATGACACAAAAGTAATTTTTTTTTCAGCGAAAAAATAACTCAGTGTAATTCAGTGAACGACGATGTATAACTTTTAAAAATTTGTAATGTCTAACAATTTAAAAAAGAATTGAACCAAAATTTGTAATTTCTACCGAATTTTCGATTTCGGAGTCATTTAAAGAAATTTATTTTTACTACAACAACGTATTTGTTTTTACTTCTTTTGATCCGAAATTTTATATTTGATGTGTAATGAAAAACATTTTAATTTCTTTGCCATTCTATACTGGTATTTTCTGTAGCCTTGATATGACAGAAATGAACGAAATAACAAAAGCATTTCTTATAACGCTAAATATAAAAAATAAAGTCACCCAGTAACTTATGTTATTAGATTTTTAAAAAAATCTTCAGCTTTATGAAAAACGTGTAAAACTTGAAAAAATCGTTTAGGAAAAAACCGCTAGTAAACCAGCAGGGGTTAGTTTTATCCCGTTTTGTGAGAAGTCTTATATGCGATTTACATTTAAAAAAAGAATGTGCAAAGTTCCTATAATTAGTATAATTACATAAACAATGCTGAATTTTTAGTTATATGTAATTCAATAAACAATGCTAAATTTTTAGTTTAGTTTTTCCTGACGTTCATTTCTCTCATGATATTTTATATCAAAATAAGTTTTATATGATGAATTTCACTTTCGTTTATTTAATTTTAGCTGATTTTTTTATGGTAGACTACCACAATAAAGATATTTTCCGTTGATTAAAAATAAAATACTGCTCTTTTTTTTTTTTTCTTTCATTTTAAATATTCTAAAAGACCTGTCCTCAAAAATACATAATTTTTTTAAGAAGACTGTCTAATATAATTTTTCTCTTCCATTAATTTTCTGTTTATTCCTGTCATGAAAAGAAAATTATTATATTAATCTTAAATTAAATTTAAATTTGCAAGCTCTTAAAGGGCTTTATCAGTAAAGAAATAATCTTTTTTTTTCTTTAATGTGAACATTTTTTAAGCATTCGATAAAGTTATGTGATGAAGATATTTCAAAAAATAGTTGTATGAATTTGATCTCTTTATTAATTTATAAATAAATGAGACTGAAAGCAATGAGTCATTTTACTATCAATTTTTTTTCTTTCCTTTTTACAAAATGTAAACTATTTCTTCTTTCTACCAAAAACTTTCTTTTTTCCGTACTTTATTGTATTCATATACATTTTACTTAAGATGAATGGCATAAAAATACAAGTAAGAAGAATATACCAGGTGTGTCTAAGTCCGTGAAAACTTAGGAAAACCTTTCTTTTTTTCGTATTTCACTGTATTCATATACATTTTAGTTATTATTAATGGCATAAAAATACAAGTAAGAAGAATATACAAGGTGCCTTTTATTGTTAAAAGCGCATGACTAAAGGATTCACATTTCCATCACTACACGAAAGTCAACACGCACCCTCGAAAAACCGAAACACAGCAAAGATAAAACTCTTCCAGAACACAGATCAATTACACTCACATCAGCTAAACTAAACTCCCTCCCGCCGCTCCCTTTAATAGTTTTACTTTGCAGTTGCCAGGCGGGCCCAGCAAAAGAAATAGACAGGCCTAAGTTTTTTGGCTGGAAAACAAGAGGTCACTATCACGTGACTTTTCGCCGCCATCTTGGAAGAAAGGTCAAAAGCGCGCTTATCGAATTCTGAATCTGACGTGTCTAAAGACAAGTGACGTCAGAAGCCGATCCGAAAACGGGGTTTTGGTGGGGATGGACGTCTGAAACGCGTTTTCCGTTCCGAATGTCGCATCCGTCGCCAAACCGTACTTCAGCTTGTACACCAGTGACGTTTTCTCAGGGTGTGCAAGTCGTGTGTTAACGCCCAATCAAAAACAGAAAAAAAAATCCTGCAATTTACTTGACTGTATTGTGAGAATCCTAATGTTTCCCCAGTTTTCCCTCACACCCCCTCCCCTCCGAGCTCCGAAATGACCAGACTACGAGCCTTTCTGTGTGGCAGTAAAACATGCTTGTCCAGATAAGCAAGGCGTTGGAGACGACTCAGCTATATTCCCATCACTACTAATTGGAGCATGCGCTGTACGTCTTCTACCTCTTGCTTAAGCTGACCAAGGCGCTGAAACGAAATCCAACGCTTTCAGCTAGCCCGTCCCCTTTGGGCTTCAGGTTTCACCCCCACGCATTTCCTTTCCTTTTCTCAGTTTTCTCCCTGCAAAAAAACATTCTTTTTTGAGAATTCGTACTGACCAGTTCTGTATCTCCTCTCCTGCGTTGATTTTCAGCTTTTAAAGATTTTAAAGATGGCTTCTAATAGTGTTATCCAAACACTATTAAAAAGTTCTTTTTCGTCACTTAGTTATGTTAAGAAAAAGAAAATACTTAAGAATGGTCGACCATGCCCTAATCTCACAATTTCGACGAATGTGAAAGGCATAAGTGGTATTGGATTTCTGAGACATTTTCGAATGAATTTATATGAATTATCAGACTGGCTGTTTTTCTCTTGGACATGCTTACTATTCTCAAACAAGAAAAACGTTTGGAATAATCAAGGCTATGATGATCTAAACCATCTTAATACCGCTGTGAAGAAGCATATCGAATCTGAAATGCATCTTTCCAGTTTCATGAAATTTAATACTTTTGTATCAACTCCAGCGAGAATAGATGTTCTTTTAGATTCCCAACGAAGAAAGGAAATTGAGTTTCATAATGAGAAAGTAAAAAAAAATCGAGAAATATTGAAGAGGCTTATTGATGCCGTCTGCTATTTAGCAAAGCAGGAGCTACCCTTCCGATCACATGGTGAGCATGCAGAATCTTTAAATAAGGGAAACTATATGGAATTTCTTATAGCAAGTGCTGTATTTGATTCGACGTTAAAAGAACACTTACAGAATTCCACAGTTTTCCGCGGCACTTCAGCAACCATTCAAAACGATTTAATTAATTCAGTTGCCGACGTTCTAAGGGATCAAATTTATAAAGAAATCCAGAACACGGATTTTGTTGCTATTATGCTTGATGAAATATCTGACATAAGCAACAAATCTCAGCTGTCAAATGGTTTGCGGTATTTTTCCAAAAACGAGAAAAAAAATTGTTGAAAGGTTTCTTGGATTTCGCGACATGAGCGCTAATAAAACTGCAACAGCTCTTTTCAACCATGTCTGTGAAATCATCAATATATATAAGTGTCAAAATAAATTAATTGCACAAACATATGATGGATCTTCGGTGATGAGCGGCCACCTCAATGGACTCCAAACCAAAGTCCTGGAAAAATACCCAAAAGCTTTGTTTACGCACTGCTATGCTCATGTAATGAACTTAGTTTTACAGCAATCATTAGAATCCAATAGAGAACTGAAAACATTTTTTTCCTGATTAAAATCACTAACCGCATTTTTTTCACACTCTCCAAAGAGGCTACACGAACTTTTCCACTTTCATGTCAAGAAAACTGCCGTCATTAGCCAGTACTAGATGAAATTTTACCTCGAGGCTTGTCCACACGGTATGTGAAAATAGAGAAGCTTTAATTGCGTTTTTTGATCACGTTAGTGAAAGGGGAGATTTTGATAATTTAGCTGCAATGACAGCTAGAGGATTCTGCAGTTTCCTTAAAAATCTACAAAATATATTTTTAATAAAGGTTTTATCTAACCTACTTGCTTTCTCAGATGTCTTATTCGACATACTGCAGTGCAAAAATGTCGATATTTTGTACTGCAGTAATAAAATTACGGAATTTCAAAATCAACTCCAAAAGGAAAGAGATCATTTTGAAACAGTGTGGTCTTTTGTTAATGAAGACGAAGAGTTAATTCAAATTAAAAAAAAGAAGATTAACTAGTGAAACACAAAAGGATTATTGTCGGAGACTTTACTTCGAAATTATCGACAACATTAAAAACCAAATGTTAATTAGATTTGCAAGTTTTGAAAAATTGCAGTATTTTGAACTTCTAAATCCATCGAAACTGGTGTACTTCAGCAAAAGAGAAAATTTCCCTCATGATATATTGAAAAAGCTGCAACAAGTCTATGGGGATATTTTTAATTTTTCTAAACTGCAGAATGAGCTGCACGTTTGGTACGCTTCCAATGAAGGACGGAATAAAACACCTATTGAAGTGATTAATCATTTGATAGAAATGATTTTAGTGAGTGGGTTCACAGAAATCTATAAATTAGCCACATTGATTTCCACAATACCAGCTACAACATCGTCTGTAGAAAGATCATTCTCATCGTTCAAGAGGATCCACACATTCTGCCGCGCTACTCAGACTGAACACCGAATGACTAATCTAAGTCTTGTTTTTATTGAAAAAGAACTGCTTTCTCAATTACGACGTGAAAATAAATCCAAATTTTATTAAGCAGTTATTCAGAAGTTTCTCCAGAAAGAAAGGCGGCTTGAACTAGAATTCAAATGAATACAAGTAAATATTCATTTGATTTATATGTATTGTCTTATAATAATTTTAATGAAATTATCATTTCTAACATAATAATAACCTCCCTTCTTTCGTTTTTATAATTTTATTCTTAAAATGGCAAATGAGAACTTTTTTGCATTTAGATGTGCGAATTAGCCTGCTGAACAGCTGAGACATAAAACTGCCCACACCGATCTATAGTTTTCACAACAAAACACCTAGATATATTGGTAAATAAATTACATGCATCTTAAATTAACATTCAACTTTAAAATTTTGAAACGAGCATATCGAACTGATTTTCTGTTAAATATAGATGAATATTATACAAATTTGTTTTTCTTATTTTGAAAATTCTGTAAAGGGAATCCCCGTAGTATGTTCCTAAAAATGGGAATGGGCAGGTTAACCCTGAGTTCCAATTTCCCCGCAGCTGTTTGAGCACATTTCTGCCCTTTTTAAAACCGGCCAGAGGGGTAATACAGTTTCCAACGCCCTAAGTTTAAAGTCACGAGACGCCACTGTTGTACACGTCTGTGTCCTTAATGCTCACGCGCAAGGTGTTCAAGTGGGCTACTAGGGGGATGGACAGGCGGGAGTCCACAACAGCCCGAGTAGCCGTTTAACAATAAAATGCCTGGAAAATCCAAGAAGGAATCGTTTCGAAACAATTCGGCAAGCGCACATATGACTGGCACCACGAGCAACTAATGACATGCCCGTTTACTCCTCTAAACTGGATGTTTACGTTTTTATCTATTCGGTAGTCAAACAACATATGTGAGATCCAGCAGTAACGAAAAAAAGTAGCTGGTTCAGATATTTCCTCCTCACCGTACAGTGTACTGTTCGGGAATTACAATGTGTCAGATAGAGGAGAAGGTTACGACTTTGCGAGATGATCTTCCTCTTTAGGCTTTAATTTAGGCTGAAATTTACGTTCTCTGCATGAAAGTCACAATTTACAATTTGTTGCATATAGTTAAAGTTCCTTTTATTTGCCGCTAAATTTCCATTATAAAGCGTATTTAAATAGGGTTTTTTCTCAAAAGCTAATTTTAAAAGTTGGCTTTTTGCTTAGATAAATGATTTATTTCAAAAAATTCGTTGAATTTGGCGAATTTATTTAACAATTTTTGTAAATGCTTAAAAATTTGAAAATTTTCAAAGCTTGCGTTTTAAATTATGTAATCACCCCGACTCACTACCAAAGTTTATTAAATTCACTAAAAACTGTTTTAATGTCATGCCCAAAATTATTTCAGCAATTCTTCCAAAATCTCTAAATCTTTAAAAATTGCTTTAAAAACGGTAAAGCCTTTCATGCTACAAAATTTAATTTCAGTCAATTAAACCGACTCCAAGTCATAAGCCCTAAATATGTAACATGGGCAGACAAAGTATTAGGACGGCGGACAGGCAAAATGATAGACAAACAGACAAAATAACGATACAACAGAAAATTTTAAAGAAATGTTTTTCTAAAGATCGTTTTAATCAATCTATGCTCAAAATAGGCAAAGTTACATTTTTAACTCAAAATAATGTACAGACAACAGCTTTACTTTATTTTCACCGATTAAGAATATCTCAGTAAGTTTTTTTTTTTTTTTTTTTTTTTTTTTGCGTTTTAACTATTATTTCAAATAATATTTCAAATTTTACAAGAAACAATGTTACACGCACACAGTATATTCCATGCATTTTTCAATCTGTACATAAATAATGAAATACAACAAATATATACATTTATTTTCCAAATAATCAATGATGAATGTACAAGACAATTTATTTGTACAAATCAATTTAACTAAACGTTTTACTAATGTTAAACAATATTGCTGTACAAGAAAGCTCCCAGCAATTCCAAATTTAATTAATAATTCTTAAAATACATACTGAAATGCATCCAAACTGCTTAAATGAATCATTTTGTAAAGCTTCATTTGACAGCTAAATTATAATTAATTACACTGGACTGAAGTTTTGCACTAGCCACGTACAAAAGTTTGTTATTAATTCAGAATAATTGTATGAATAATTAGTTTTAGTCTTCTTCAAAGCCATTCCCATGAGAACAATGCATTACGTTGGGATGTTTTCTGTATACAAGTAATTGCGAAGATTATAGTTTCATATTTGGGCTTTTTTAACTATGTAGATTAAATTTGTTCACAAGCTTTATTTAGGAAAATATAAACGTTTCGAGTAAAAGAAAAGCGTTTATGTGTTTTAAGGAGCAAAAATATCAAAATATAAGAAATGATTATAATTTTTTGTTGAAGCAAAATATCATTCAATAAAAAAAACAGCTTTACATGAACTGAAACTCAGTAGTATACACAAACAGAACGATTTTCAAAACGATGTATCCATAATGTAGATACTATGATATTTTGTTTAAAGAAAAAATACAAAACGCTGTTCTTCTGCATTTAAAAGCTGGCGGGATCATAAGGTTGTGAATATTGGGAAGCTCAGAGTATCTAGGAAGATCTAGAAAATAGCCACCTTCTAAGGATAAAATACATTTACTGCTTCTGAAATCTCTCCGAACAGTCAATGGATAAGAATATGTCTGATAGAAGGAGTTAATCAGAAAGCACAATTTGCATACAAAAAAAAAAAAAAAAACATTCCATAAGCTAATACTCAGTAGGAAGCATAAAAACACACCTTAATTTCTTTACATATTATGGAATTCACTACAGCTTTCACAATATGGTTTCCCAAAAAAAACGTGAAATATTGTTTTTAGTCAACACCTCCTAGATATAGAAGGCCTGAGAACAGAGGCTTTTACGTCATCACTAGGTTTTCTAATATGACGTCGTCACAGTTTTACTTTCACAAAGTAAAACTATTTAAAATTTCCGGTGAATGATGCAAATTTTAGAAAAATATCGTAAGATAAAAATTAAAATATATTTCTGATAAAATGTAATTTATTATGATCTATTTCTATATCATCATATTATATAATTAGTGATAGTTAAAATTTCGTATTTCTCGTAAAATTAAGTTTTCTATCTTAAATCAGTAAAATATTTTATGCGGGAGTTAATTCCCCACAAACTTTGAATAGTTTTACGTTGTGAAAATAAATGTGTGACGTCACTTTAGTGGACCGAATGATGACGTAAAAGTTTCTGTTCTCAGGCATTGTATATCTAGGAGGTGTTGGTTTAGTACAGCCTAGACAACTTCTCTGTGATCTTCATCAATTTGTGATCAACTTCTTTGTGTGAGCGATAATTCACAACTGAACTGACTAGGCTGACTTGCTCTCCTTTCAAACTTTCTAGTTTCTCCGATTTTCTACGCGTTTCGTCCATCAGGAGTTTCTATACCCTCCTCATAGTTCGATTACATAGTACTATTTCTTTGCGAAAAGGGACACAGGCGACATTCTCTCTTGCTCCAAATGTCACCAATCTGGCGACTTTTGATGAAAATTTGCAGAATTTGACGATAAAAGTATGTTTCCAATACTAAACCCAGCTTGGGAATATCTCGCACCTTACTGTTATGTAACGAGATTTTTAAGTATTAATATCTAGAGCTCTATTTCATCATCTCACATGCGAGGAATGCAAAGTATAGTTATTTGACACGTTGAACAGGAATTTCAGACCAGAAGAGCACGTTTCCCGAAAATGTGTAATATTATGATACTATTTGTATATCTATAAACAATGTTAAAAATGTTTTTCGTAAAAAGTGCCCTTAATAAGGGCCCTTGCTAAAGGGGGGTAGTCTCCCCCCCCCCCAACACTTTAAAATTTCTATTAAACTTGGAAATATTGGTAAAAAGAATTTAACGAAACCGAGAATTTACTTTCTGTTTCTGGTACAGTTGGCAAAATTACGTAAATCCATTTGGCAAAAGTAAAAAGTTATTAGTACAGTTGATAAAAAAATAAGTAAGTTGGTAAAAACTGATATTTGACTTGGTAGTTTATCGTCATCTCCCCCCCCCCTAAAAAAAGTTACAGCAACGCCTCTGCGCTTACACCATACTGTATATTGTGTCCGATGAAAGATTTTCTCATTCGTCCAAATAAATAATACAGATATGAAACGTATTGAAAACTACTAGTTTTTCTGGCGCTGCCCAGAATATTAAAAAGAGAAAATAAGAGAGACGAAAAGAAAGTAAAAAATAGTTGAAGGCCCTCTCGCCTCCCATTTTGATAAAATCGAAGTAGATCTGACGTACGTCTAAGTGAGCGAAAGATTCTCTTAAACGAAAATGGACAGTTCATATATTTCCTTCTTTTATAAAGATTTCGACATAAATACATAGATGTTATTGTAGAAAAAACCGGTAAATCCGCGTTTCTACTGCAACAATTTAGTGGAAAAAAGAAAAAATTCTTCACAATACACACAAATGAGTGTATGATCACCAAAAATGCAAATGACCAAAATATCTGCAGCCCCACCTTAAATTTCGTTTGATTCAATCTAGAATGGTAGCTAGAATTTCCTAAAAACCACTACGTAAAATTTTAAAATAGAGAAAATACCATTATAAAATAAAAATCTTAGTGGATATTTCCTTTATTTACTTAGTTTCGAGGTATGAGGTGAATTCATGTAAAAACATGTTTTCTCCTTCTCGCCGCTTGGGATACGAATTCTAAAAAATTCTAAAACTGATTCTAGGAATTTTTCACGTTTTTTTTTTTTTTTTTTTTTTTTTTTTTGGCCATGACAGAGAAAATTCTCGCCAACGTTTAGAGCTATTTGAAACACGAGGGGAGACTTCCTTCCTCGATTTTACATTTGAAATAAACGATTTTATGGACATCTATTCATACTTTATTTTACTTTATTTGTTTGAGATATGAAAAGTTTTTCAAAAACACATTTTAGCGGAATGTTCATATTGGAGGCACTTTTGAAAAATGTATTTTTTGATGTTGTTATCATAAAAGTAATATGTTCGTAAAATTTCATGTTTGTATTTCTGGTGGAAAATGGCTGGGCGTTGACGAATCGGTTAGTCAGTCAGTCACTCAGAACATCTTCTTTTATACATATTGACACTGTTCGTTTCTCAAAACCGGAACCACTATAAACAAGACTATTCTACAGTGAATAGCGGCGGTATCGGATATGGATATTTCTTGAGGCTCTATTTTATACTCGGTCTTTTCCATGAGATGCTGCTTACTTTCGATTTCATTTTTTCTTTCTTTTAAGAAAAAGAATAAATAATGAGTGTTTTAGCAAAATTCTATACATCTTTCCCTACAAGCACAGAAAGAGAACGTAGCTAATCCTTCTCTCTCGCCTACTTTAATAAAATCAAATTATACCCAACACATGCGTAAATAACTCGCAGGTTCTCATAGACAAAACCGGACACAATAACTATTTGTTTATATAATACAGAAATCGACACAAAGACTAAATCCAATATTTTACTTTGATGTTCAACGTATAAAGAATTGGCAGAATTTTATTCTGAGTAACAGTTTATGCTAGTTTGGGCAGAATGTAAATCTATAAAATATATTTTTTTATTTCTATAGCCAGGGGTGTATATTGGGACGTATATCCCCCTCGAAATTTTCATATTAGTTAGTATAAGCTTTATGTTGAGCAAAAGCTTTATGTTGAGATGCCCTCACACCTAATGCACCCAGGCAACGATGGACTACGCACTAGTCTTTAGATAAATGTTATATATAGCCTTTATTATAAGTCATTTAATTGTCGTGTTTCATTATCTCTAACTATTCAAAACACGTCCAAATAAGGAAATATTAAAGAATAAAAATATTAGTTTAAAAATTTAAAAATTGGTTTTTTCACACGCATAATGTTACATTTCAAAGTTATATGCACATATTAAGATCATATGTTGTTAAAATGAAATTGAATTTTTTTTATACGAGAATAATTAGAAAATTTAGGTCACATTCATATGTGTGTTTCTGTAATTAATTTTTTTACTTTTACTTTGTTGTTTTTAAAGCTGAATAATGTCATTTAAACGCAATGGTTAATAGACAGTAGTGCTCTGTTTTCTCGAAATTATTTAGTTTTCCCGAAAAAAAAAAAACTATAAATTCTAGATACAACATTTCACCTGGTTTCAATTGAAAACATTGAAAAGAAGTCTAAAATACGTACAGGTGGCAAATAAATATATTTACTCAATCTAAACCAACGTGTGATGCATTTTAAAATGTCAAAGGCAACCCACTGACACACCAAAGCAAATTTTCCGTACTTTAAATCAACTAATTAAATGTAACTTTAATTTCGAACTTATGAGACAGGAAAGTGGCTTATCTTAAATGTAACTTTATAGAAATTATATCCATTTATGCGGTTATGTTACGATTAGGACTGATAAGGTAAATTTATTTCGCGTCTCAATGATTTCATTCATATTTGTGATAGACTATTTTGAATATGAATTGTCCAAAAATCTTTTAGTATCAGAATTTATTAGATTCTATCACTGAAACGGAGTTAACCACTGTAAATGCAGAAGAGAATTCTAATGTCGTTGAAATTCAGATTTCTGTAGTTAAACGTTGCAATTTACAGTGTGAAATTCATTGACTAGTTCAATATTAAATATTTCCTTCCGGTTATAGGTTAAACAAGGGTGTAGCCAGAAATGTTTCATGGGGGGGGGGTGTTACGACTACTGCAACTCACAAATATGCATGCATGTGTGTTATAAGGGAATGAATAATATACATTTTGTATGGCAAAAAGTTCCTCATGGAGGGTTATGACCCCCTAACCCCACCCTCCCCTTGGCTACGCCCCTGGGTTAAGTTAGATTATTTTGACTGACAAATTTCAGTTTTTCTTTCAGTATGATGACTGATAATTCTTGACAATTTATGATTGTAATTTGTATAAGACCTTCAATTCATAATTAAACTCTAATTTTGTAATTCAAGAATGCAGTGTTTTCATATGATAAATCTTAAAATCCCTCTGTACTGTCCATCATTTTTCGTTTTTCATGCATCCCATAAAATAGTTGAATTTACGTTGATTACGTACGTTATCAGTTGATTTTATGAAAGCATGTGAATGCTTTGCAATTTATATTTCCATAGCAAATTACAAGCTTGAACGCAAGGTGTCCGTAAATAAGTAAAGAATGTTGATAAAAATCAAGATTCAAAGTGATAAATTAAAAGCACAAGAATAAAGTTATTAATGTATTATTTACAAACCCCCTTTAAAACATGCCATTATATAACTGAAAAATCAATAAAATGGAGACAATGATATGTGTATTTATTGATAAATTATTGATTTCATCTGCTCCATTCCGTTCCATTGCTTTCTGTATCAAAAGAAAAGTTTATGAATTTTAATCATTTTGATCACTTGATTCTAAACTAGCCTTAGTTATTCTTGAATAATGAAGTATAGGAAAGTAGAAGCGAAGTAGTACAATAAAGGTCTTGTACACATGGTGAAAGCATAAATCCTAGCAACATTCGCTAAATAGATCAAGAACACTAGTTCAGAATAACTTGTTATTAGTATGTTATAATAAGCTCAAAATGTACATAAACTGTATAGATTTACCTACGTTTGTCTGAATTTGAAACTGATACAAAGCAATTTTACCCATATTCCTGCTCAAACATGTTCCTACATTTTTCCTCTAAAACAGGAAGAGCACCATGACGAAAACTCAAAAATAAAAGCTCTCAACTATGCCCTAGCGAAAAAGTCAAATATATTTCGAAAAGTTAACAACCAGATTGTGTATAAATCGGTATGTCTAGTCAATATACTTTAGTGTATAGCAAATAAAAAATGTATCTATTACTCGAGAGATTGGACATTTATCTGAAAGAAGTAAATGAAATTCTTTCATACATGGCCAAGATTCAATACATCGATTTTATATATAAATGTCAACGTTAGTATCAAAAGATCAATTTATTGGATGCGTTGTTTGAAAAGGGGTTTTAGTGCTTAATCAAAAGAGGAATGTATACATGCACTGCTGAACGTAAAAAGGATTTTTTTGAACTAAACAATTTTGTGAAAGCATAATCCTCCATGAGCACTCGCATAGAAGTATTTCACGATAGGTATATTTTTATGGACCTGGATAAGTTTGATGTTTGTTTGTTTTTTTATAATATACTCTAATAAATATTTTATTGAGCTTTTAAAATAAAAACGTCCCTGGAACATCAAATTTACGCTATATTCATAGCTTGTGGAAAACTTTCGCATATTTGGCCATGTGACCTAGGTTTGCGTGGACATCTAACTGTGGTTCTCTCGGATCGAGAAGGCCACACCTCCTAAGTCACATGACTCTTTGAGGGCCAAAAGCGTTCGACCAAATGTCAGCACCACAGCCTGTCTTTCTCGTCAGCCAAGTGGCTGGAGTAGTGACGTAAGTTGCAATGAAGATGCGTGGCCATGTAGGAAGACATTAACTTCATCTCAGATTTATTTTACACTTCTGAATCATTATCTTGAAAATTTATAAAACCACAAAATGTTTGATGCAATACGTCGAGAGATTTTAAATGCTGACCGTGAAAAAAATGACTAAGTTGTGTATGAAGCTAGGCATGAGTAAAATATTGTCTTATTTTCTCAACTTCTTCCACCAGAATAATTTATCAAAGGCAGTTTATTCGGTTGCTAAGAGAGCTTAGAGAATGTCCAGTCTAAAAATTTATTACTAGAAACTACAAGAAATGAAAACCAATATAACAGAACGTTCCCATGAGAAAATAGTTAAGTAATATTATTTGGTATCAGGAGAACCCCAGTCATGAAAATAAAAGAAGGAATTAGGTACAACATTACATCAGAATTGATTTTAGAAGAATATGCACCTAGATTTGAATGTAAAAAATATGTTTTTAAAAGAACGATTGGAGTGGTAACATTAGTTGCAATGAAAATATGTGGCCATGAAGGAAGAGATGACTTCATCAGAGAAAATCTGCAATCAAGAAAAAGTGAAACATGCTAAAATTTAATTCAAAGGATTCTGCTACCGGAAAAGGCAAACCATTGTGAATAAAATATATTTTGGAAGAAAGGGAAGAGCGACTGAACTCTACAAATTCACCTTCTCGTGGTGAAATTCAGGGTTATTTTGCATATAAACACAAATCAATGTAAACATTTCTCATAGCATACATCATATTTTTAAATTTTATAAAATTAAATGTTAAATTACAACACAGAGCATTTAAGAAATAAAAGTTCAGATTACAGACACTTAATATTATTTTAACAGGAAAATACGCAGTCTATGGTCATTTAAACTTCTTGGCTAAATTTCTTAAAATTACAAAAAGCCAACATTTTACTAAAATCTCTACGCAATATCAAAAAGTCAAGGAGTTTTACTGCAAACTTTGAATTTTTGTGTGAATTTAATCCTAAAAATAGAATTCTTTTGGCATACTCATCATTAAAAAGGGAAAAGGGAAAGATTTTCTATGGCCATCCTGTTATATATCATATTAGCAATACTGTAAGCATTTTTGATATGTGTTATTAAGTGAAAATAATAGGTTAAAATAATTTTTTGTGTACTAACTTTTAAAAAAATATTACTTTTGAAGAATTTAGTTTAAAGAAAGATCACAATAGAAAATACATAAAGTTTCAAAAGAAATTTGACATATTTCTCATGGGATTTTTAAGTCAAACATTTGTTTCTAGCTCTTTCGGGAGAGTTCTCGATTAGGAAAATTGCGTGCATTACATATGAGTGTAAAAAAAAGGAAGCTTTTATTACGAAAGGGGAATTGTTGCAGATGCAATCATTAAAATTGCAAAAGATTCTTATTTAAAAGCTTTTTTTAGTTTTAATTGTTAATGACGTATTTTTTTAACTCTGCGAAAGTTGTTTTTTCTGCTCATCCATTACACAGCTATTATTGCAAGTATTTATTTGAGATCATCTAAAGGGAAAAGAAACACACATGCACAAAATAAATTATTTTTTCAAAGGATAAGTTTATGAGAGTACATGTAGTCAGAAATTTAGAAAAGTTGTGGAAAACAAGTAATTTTGAATTGTTTTGTAATACCATTTAATCAAAACCCAGAGAGCGGATTTTTTTTCTTTAAAATGTCTATCGAAAAATCATTTATTACATCTTTTTTTATTACTTTTAAAACACGTAAAATAGCAATTAAAATCCGGAACGTTATTTTATTCTCATTTAAAACCTTTAATTTCGAAAAAGGAATTGAAAAATAATCTATTAAATTAATGCAGTGAAAAATGCTTGGAAACAAAAATCATTTATAGGAAAAACAATAACATTAAATTACTTTTAATGTAAAGTCATTTTTTTTTCGTGTAAGGCATTATTTTTCAGCAGTAAAAAAATTACAATTAGTATTATATAAGTGTTTTTCTAATATTTTTAATAATTCGTTTTGAGTCTGATTCATTCTTTGTTTTTTTTTCTTTTACAATTACTATGTTTCCCTTTCATAAAATATTTTTTCTTGTTTTTCCTACCTAATCGTTTCTCTTAAATTTATCTAAGAGTTAAGGCTTCATATTTATCAAGAACTTGTTATAATTTCCATATTATTACAAACATGTATGCTATTTTATTTAATGCATCATTTAACAATTAATTTTTCTTTACGAAATTCATAAAAATATATCGAAACATGTTTTTAATAAAATGCTTTGGTGATACACGATTGACGTATGCATAATTGATGATAATAAAGCTTGCTAATTTCTGAACATATGTCTTTTTGTAAGCGATTAAAATTAAGTTTACTTTTCTAAGATTAATATATGCATGCATCTAGACAAATATGTATATTTACACTGCTTTACGTATATTTTACGATTCTTAAGTTTACTCTTGAGCATGAAAAGAGCATAAAACTGATTTTCAGTGAAATACAAGTTAGGAAAAAAAATCACCAACTCTTTTACATTCAACACATTCTCCCCTCTACATCAAGCAAAGCACAAAAGCTTGTGATTTTGGCCACCCCCAAAGAAATATCGTTATGCATTCCGTTAAAGGAAAAACCCATTCTGTTCATATTTATAAGTAAGGAATGTATGTTCCTGTAGCATTTAACCTCAAAAATATGTTATATTATGAATACTTTTTACGGATCATAAAGTACAATTAAATTTAGGATTTTTTATTTATGTTGGGCACAGAATACTTTCCTTACAGATACAGAATTCAGTTTTAAAAAAATATTTTTTTTATTTACTTGAATGCTATAGAACAATATGAAAATATAATTTTGCTTAATTGCTATAAATTAAAAAAAAAACAATTCTCTAAACTTGCAGATTATAAATATCATCATCCTTTCTCTCGTATATTTTTAACTTTTCCAGCTGTATCAAATTGAAAACACAAAAATATAACTTTATACCTACGTGAGGGTAACCAGATGACTTTAATTGATTATTGCACTTTTATATTAATTTATATAAAAATAAAAATGAAGTAAAACTTATTGAAACTTGGTATAATATTACTAAGTAATATTATAACAAGTGACCAAAAGTCAGCACATTTTCTTAAAAAAAAAAATCTGATGTGTCCAACACATGACTTCCTTGCACGTCCATTAGATCAAAAATAGTTTCGACGCACTTCCTCTAAATTTATTTGTTTGAAAGAGATAAAATATCAATAATAGTAAGGTTTAGCGATTTCCAGCCAAACAGTTCGATATCGCCAAGCTGAGTTCAATTTGAAAGATTTCCTTCTGAGACTTTATTTGGCGATATTTCACCAAAAGCCGACAAACTTGAGATAGTCTGCGAGATTTTGGGGATAGCCAAAGTAGTCATTGACCACAGACTTTCAATGAATTGAATGCATCCATACACCTCAATGTATTCAAAGTCATTTGGCTCACCCTGTAAATAAATTCTCAGTCGATTGCTGTCAAAAAAGATATTGAAAACAGTTAGATATTACAATAGTTCTAAATACAAAAGTTAAAAAATCTACGGGTTAGTTTTAGAGTTATACAAAATACGAAATAATTTTTAGCGCCAAATTTGGCGATATTTCGGCGAAACTCGTCAATATCGACGACATTTGGCGAGATTTTAAGCATGAACCAAACAATGACAGATTATCGCCAAATTTGGCGATATTTCGCCAAAACTCGCCAAGAATGATGACAAATGGCGATACTTTGGGCATGGACAAATGACTGACTATCGCCAAGTTTGGCGATATTTCGCCAAAACTCGCCAAGGTCGAGGACAGACGGCGAGATTTTGGGCATGTACCAAACAATGACTACCTACAGTAGTATTATATCGAAGATGTCCATAGACATTAAAGTACTGAAATTCTTTCCGGTGGTCCTGTAAATTGGGTAGATTGGAACCAAAAATCGAGATGCACAACTAGATGTTACAACATTCTTATATATGAAATTTCATAATAGTTTTTGAGATTTGAGAGTTAAATATGCACACACGTATACCAAAAGTCGCCAAGCTTGGCGACTTTTGGCATAGTTCTTGAGGGAGGCACGTGACCGTGGTCGGACCATTACCTAACTTATGTGGTAGGACGGTATTGTGCTTGAAATGGATGAATGCCCCTAAAATTGCCATTGACCGTAATGTATTGGAAATCTTTTGAGTGTTCCTGTAGCAGAACTATAAATGATAAAGACACTTTTTTTAATGGAGAAATTCATTTTCTAACTCTTTACAGCATATATCACTTCTCAGTCGTTTGAAATAGCCCAATACCTCTAAAAAACGCTTTGATGAATTTCGGCCCTTAGAGCGTAATGTATTTCGAATATTTTGGGCGGTCCTGTAGATAAACTATTCAGTCGAATGGAACCGAAAGGGGAGGTGCACAACTAGATGTTACAACAATCCTAAATATAAAGTTTCAACATTGCACGCCTAACAGTTTTTGAGATATGCGAGTTTAATGAATTTCGGCCCATTGAGCGTAATGTATTTCGAATGTTTTGGGCAGTCCTGTAGATAAACTATCCAGTCGAATGGATTCAAAAGGGGAGGTGCACTACTAGATGTTACAACTATCCAAAATATGAAGTTCCGACATTCTACGCCTAATAGCTTTTGAGTTAGGCGAGTTTAATGAATTTCGGCCCATAGAGCGTAATGTATTTCGAATCTTTTGGGCGGTCCTGTACATAAACTATCAATTCGATTGCCACCAAAAGGGGAGGTGCACAACTAGATCATAGAACAATCCTAAATATCAAATCTCAACATTTTACAACCAATAGTTTTTGAGATATGCGAGTTACATACATACGTACGTACGTACGTACGTACATACGTACAGACGGCATGGAAAAACTGGCCACAGTAGACTCGCCGCTGGTCAAAATGAGTTGCAGACGCGTTAATATGATCGTGCATGCTAGCCTACGATGAGATGCATCGAAAAATTTTTTTAAATTAAATTTAGAGGTAGTCAAATCGGTTTTTTTGCCGAAATTTGGCCCCCAAAATTTTTCGGGATCCCATTACTTCCTTATACTACGTACAAGGAAGTAAAAATTATTTATATTACATTTTGCTTTACAAAATTTCTGTCCTTAAAATGGATAAGGTATTTTCTTAAAGTGATTTGTACAATGAACTTCATATTATCTTGCATACTGCAGAATAGTTTGCCTTATCAAAATTGAAGGTAACAGAAGCTGCTGCAGTATTGCTTATTATTCTTTTTATCCAACATGACTGACTATCGCCAAATTTGGCAATATTTCGCCAAAACTCGCCAAGGTCGAGGACAGACGGCGAGATTTTGGGCATGTACCAAACAATGACTACCTACAGTAGTATTATATTGAAGATTTCCATAGACATTAAAGTACTGAAATTCTTTCCGGTGGTCCTGTAAATTGGGTAGATTGGAACCAAAAATCGAGATGCACAACTAGATGTTACAACATTCTTATATATGAAATTTCATAATAGTTTTTGAGATTTGAGAGTTAAATATGCACACACGTATACCAAAAGTCGCCAAGCTTGGCGACTTTTGGCATAGTTCTTGAGGGAGGCACGTGACCGTGGTCGGACCATTACCTAACTTATGTGGTAGGACGGTATTGTGCTTGAAATGGATGAATGCCCCTAAAATTGCCATTGACCGTAATGTATTGGAAATCTTTTGAGTGTTCCTGTAGCAGAACTATAAATGATAAAGACACTTTTTTTAATGGAGAAATTCATTTTCTAACTCTTTACAGCATATATCACTTCTCAGTCGTTTGAAATAGCCCAATACCTCTAAAAAACGCTTTGATGAATTTCGGCCCTTAGAGCGTAATGTATTTCGAATATTTTGGGCGGTCCTGTAGATAAACTATTCAGTCGAATGGAACCGAAAGGGGAGGTGCACAACTAGATGTTACAACAATCCTAAATATAAAGTTTCAACATTGTACGCCTAACAGTTTTTGAGATATGCGAGTTTAATGAATTTCGGCCCATTGAGCGTAATGTATTTCGAATGTTTTGGGCAGTCCTGTAGATAAACTATCCAGTCGAATGGAACCAAAAGGGGAGGTGCATTACTAGATGTTACAACTATCCAAAATATGAAGTTCCGACATTCTACGCCTAATAGCTTTTGAGTTAGGCGAGTTTAATGAATTTCGGCCCATAGAGCGTAATGTATTTCGAATCTTTTGGGCGGTCCTGTAGATAAACTATTCAGTCGAATGGAACCGAAAGGGGAGGTGCACAACTAGATGTTACAACAATCCTAAATATAAAGTTTCAACATTGCACGCCTAACAGTTTTTGAGATATGCGAGTTTAATGAATTTCGGCCCATTGAGCGTAATGTATTTCGAATGTTTTGGGCAGTCCTGTAGATAAACTATCCAGTCGAATGGATTCAAAAGGGGAGGTGCACTACTAGATGTTACAACTATCCAAAATATGAAGTTCCGACATTCTACGCCTAATAGCTTTTGAGTTAGGCGAGTTTAATGAATTTCGGCCCATAGAGCGTAATGTATTTCGAATCTTTTGGGCGGTCCTGTACATAAACTATCAATTCGATTGCCACCAAAAGGGGAGGTGCACAACTAGATCATAGAACAATCCTAAATATCAAATCTCAACATTTTACAACCAATAGTTTTTGAGATATGCGAGTTACATACATACGTACGTACGTACGTACGTACATACGTACAGACGGCATGGAAAAACTGGCCACAGTAGACTCGCCGCTGGTCAAAATGAGTTGCAGACGCGTTAATATGATCGTGCATGCTAGCCTACGATGAGATGCATCGAAAAATTTTTTTAAATTAAATTTAGAGGTAGTCAAATCGGTTTTTTTGCCGAAATTTGGCCCCCAAAATTTTTCGGGATCACATTACTTCCTTATACTACGTACAAGGAAGTAAAAATTATTTATATTACATTTTGCTTTACAAAATTTCTGTCCTTAAAATGGATAAGGTATTTTCTTAAAGTGATTTGTACAATGAACTTCATATTATCTTGCATACTGCAGAATAGTTTGCCTTATCAAAATTGAAGGTAACAGAAGCTGCTGCAGTATTGCTTATTATTCTTTTTATCCAACATGACTGACTATCGCCAAATTTGGCAATATTTCGCCAAAACTCGCCAAGGTCGAGGACAGACGGCGAGATTTTGGGCATGTACCAAACAATGACTACCTACAGTAGTATTATATTGAAGATTTCCATAGACATTAAAGTACTGAAATTCTTTCCGGTGGTCCTGTAAATTGGGTAGATTGGAACCAAAAATCGAGATGCACAACTAGATGTTACAACATTCTTATATATGAAATTTCATAATAGTTTTTGAGATTTGAGAGTTAAATATGCACACACGTATACCAAAAGTCGCCAAGCTTGGCGACTTTTGGCATAGTTCTTGAGGGAGGCACGTGACCGTGGTCGGACCATTACCTAACTTATGTGGTAGGACGGTATTGTGCTTGAAATGGATGAATGCCCCTAAAATTGCCATTGACCGTAATGTATTGGAAATCTTTTGAGTGTTCCTGTAGCAGAACTATAAATGATAAAGACACTTTTTTTAATGGAGAAATTCATTTTCTAACTCTTTACAGCATATATCACTTCTCAGTCGTTTGAAATAGCCCAATACCTCTAAAAAACGCTTTGATGAATTTCGGCCCTTAGAGCGTAATGTATTTCGAATATTTTGGGCGGTCCTGTAGATAAACTATTCAGTCGAATGGAACCGAAAGGGGAGGTGCACAACTAGATGTTACAACAATCCTAAATATAAAGTTTCAACATTGTACGCCTAACAGTTTTTGAGATATGCGAGTTTAATGAATTTCGGCCCATTGAGCGTAATGTATTTCGAATGTTTTGGGCAGTCCTGTAGATAAACTATCCAGTCGAATGGAACCAAAAGGGGAGGTGCATTACTAGATGTTACAACTATCCAAAATATGAAGTTCCGACATTCTACGCCTAATAGCTTTTGAGTTAGGCGAGTTTAATGAATTTCGGCCCATAGAGCGTAATGTATTTCGAATCTTTTGGGCGGTCCTGTAGATAAACTATTCAGTCGAATGGAACCGAAAGGGGAGGTGCACAACTAGATCATAGAACAATCCTAAGTATCAAATCTCAACATTTTACGACCAATAGTTTTTGAGATATGCGAGTTACATACATACGTCTGTACGTACGTACGTACGTACATACGTACAGACGGCATGGAAAAACTGGCCCCAGTAGACTCGCCGCTGGTCAAAATGAGTTGCAGACGCGTTAATATGATCGTGCATGCTAGCCTACGATGAGATGCATCGAAAAATTTTTTTAAATTAAATTTAGAGGTAGTCAAATCGGTTTTTTTGCCGAAATTTGGCCCCCAAAATTTTTCGGGATCACATTACTTCCTTATACTACGTACAAGGAAGTAAAAACTTATCATTATTAAACTATTTACAATAAAACGATGAGGATTGCACAGAAATGATCAGAAACACGGGATATTTCTGTTTAAAATGAAAAATATTCTTTTTTACATTAGTTACCTTTTCGACCAAAAGGTGGCAGTGAAGTTAGAGGATTTATAAAATTATAATACAGTTCATTTTGATCGAAAAATGTGCTTCAACGTTGCAGCTATTCAATGTGTATCCCATCGCTTGAAATTAAACCTAATGCCAGTGCATTTGGTGTAATTTTGCCAAATTTCATTAGGTGAAAATTATTGAAAATTACGCCAACTTCCATCGCTTAACAGCGATGGAAGACTCCCTGCACATCGTTGAAAAGCATTTCGGTGAATTAAGTTGACACAATGGTGGCTGTTTCCCCTACGTCATTATCACTACGTCACACCTTAGCGACCAACGTTTTTTGGTCAAACATTCGTTCATCTAAGTATGGTCATTAGCCGAAACTTGGCTTTGTATCTCTAAATATCCGGTTAACCTAAAAAGGAATTCAGTGACGTCACGTGAAAATACACTGTAGCTCTTTTTAACTGGGCCAAAGACATAGACTGATCTCAATACCCACGTGACTTAAATTTATCCCAAAGTTAGAAGTCATTAGGTATGAGATCTGAAACCTTGGGGACAATTCGTGCGTAAAACGTCTACGAATTACATGACTGTCGCCAAATGTCGACCTCAGAAGTGTCGTGAACTGAATATGGAGGTATAATACGGAGGAGGAACATGTGAGTACGCGCTTCATCTTGCATAAATGTTATTGAATTAAGTGCTTGGCTCTCTTGCAAGTAAGGCTCTCTTGAGAGTGGCTTCATTTTTAATAGCACTTGATATCGTTCACCTGTGGAAGAATCAGTTTCAAATGTGTCACCATACAGTTCCTCGAAGAAAGGAGCACCAAAGATGAATGATGTAATAAAGCCGCACCACACTGTCACTTTTACGTCGTGAAACGGTTTTTCAACAATACTGTGTGGATTTGTATTTGACCATAAACGGCAGTTGAGCGCGTTTGTGATATGTGTGCCCCGTCTGTCCACTAAGCGTTTAAAAATCAATCTGGATCCTGTTACATTAGCACAAGAACTTAATTAGCAAAACTTGACGTATTGTTAAGTTAGTTGATTGAAGCTCTTGCACAAATTGCATTTCACATGCATACCTTTACAGAAGAATCCTTAGCGATCGCTACACACTTCCATAAAAAAATTCCAGTTCGTCGTAATTACACGTGCATTGCATTCGCCATGGGATTGTCTGTCTGCATCTTATTCCACAACCTGTACTATGTAAAAAAAATTTCGGTCTTCCTGCCCCTTTTGCGATGTATAAATGAGCCCGTTTCCTCCATTTTTTTAATCCTATCCTTCAGTCCCAGATACAGTCATCGGCCCTTTTCTTCTGTTTTTTTTTTTTCCTTACCTTGAGTCGTGTGATACGCACGTAAAGCTAAACTTATGAAATCTTCATTTTTGTTAAGTGGTTTTAAATTAATAATATTTTATAAAATCACTAAAGATCATTAAAGATAATATTTATAAAAATCACTTTATTGTGGGGGCACCTAGTAGGTGGACCAAAGTCGCCCCCTATGAAGGGACGGACACAATGACAGCCACGCCCAGTCGGGGATCCCCGACTGCCAGGAGTTGAACCCGAAACCGGAGTACGGTGCTTTACCCACCATACAACTCGGTTGACATAGTTAATAGTTATATAACATTTTATCTTTATTGAACACAATCTTAAAATCAAACTATTTGAGAACATTAGTTACTTGTAAACACATTTTTTAATAATAAAACTAAGTTTTTGTGTGAAGAATTCCGAATCCTAAAAAATGATATGAAGCAAAGTTGAAAATCTCCGGTTTTACTGATTCTTAGATCAATGTATTTTAAAATCTGATTTGTGGGTTAATTAAATGGTTCGTTTTGACAGCATAATCATCCTCATTACCCGATGCCCAGACTGGACTCTCCAAAATTTTCTTGAGGATTTTGCCAACGTTCCACAGATCTTTCAACATTCGTGGAATATCTTGAATATTACATCCCACACAAGCGGAGTCACTTTGGATTTGTACACATAAAGATTGAAATTCAAAGTTAGAAACATATAAACTAAAACAGGGATTACAGGTTTTTTATCAGTCAAGCTTTTACTGGAGAGAACGCGTAATTCAGTTTTGTTCAATGGAAAGATACGAATTAGCACTCCATCAGCATCCTCTTACAAAATTAATATTAAATTCATCAATTTTTCACAAGTTGCCAATATAGTAGCTTTCAAAGTAATAAAGATTTGCTTAAACAGAAATTTGACGAGATTAACTAAATATATATTACTTTTTGACATAGCAGGTTGTAAATGCTTAATTGTTGTTAACTAAAACTTCTTAAGAGCGACCGCTATCCGTTCAGTCAAAAATAGGTTGTTAAGAGAAGGGGTCGTTCAGAGAAATACACTTTTGGTGTCAAATTAAGAAAAAAAGAGCACTAAAAAAATACTGTTGGTGTTGTTATTTATAAAATTGCATACTAATGCTATTATATCAAATAAAGAAATTACACACAAAAAACTGTTTTATTAATATTTAAAAATTTCGGAATTTTTTTCTCTGACAGTGTTTCATTTATTACATCTGACAAAAAAGCCTTTATCCTAACGTTCTCCGTGATTTCTGAAACGCCATAAGAAAATTTATTTATGCTGAACTCCTCCTGGTCTGTCATTGTAAGATCGATCGGTCATTCACGTCATCAGATAAACTTTCCTCGTCAGACTCTGAATTAGTACCTGAAAGCGCTGAAAATATAAGCACATGGGTCAGATCATCAGCATCGTTGGAGCAAAATCGTAATAAAATCTAATCATCTATCATATTTTTTTTTACCGTGTTATACAAACGAGATCAAATTTTTCCACTGTGTTATACGAATCCGTCTTATATGAACCCGTGTTATAGGGGGTCTACTGTACTTGCTGTCGATTTGTGGTAGAGCGACTAGTTCGTAAAGGGGTTTTTTGTTCATTTTGCATCCGTAAAAACGCAACATTTCTGGAAAGGACTAGGATAGATCGCTTATAGATGGTTGTATGGTCTCTTCTAGAGAACATTTTAACATTAAATACATAGGGTAAAAAATCGATGCCTTAAAAAATTGGTCGTTGGAGTAGGGGCCGTTTAATAAAGCTATTCATCCGTAGAAGTTTCTCTGTATTTGCAACAAAGCTCTTGATTCAGGTAATTGCGATACGCTGATCAGCTGTGAAAAATAAAATACTTGCTTTTGACCTAAGGGTTGTTTATTTATAACTGAAACGAAGAAATGAATCCTTTCTGGGGAGAACCCATGACAGCCATTTGATGATAAATCTATATCTGATCTGAAATCCCCGTGCTCACATTCAAATGAAAATTATCCTCATTCTCATTGCTGCATCTCTCCTAACTTCTGTTTTATTTTCTCGTTCCCCTGTCTTCCTGCCTGGTAGCACTGTGGGTTGGAATTCTTGTAGTTGAGGAAAAGTGGGCATTTTGTACAACCCTAAATGTACGTGGAACCTATATTTAATTTATATGTTTCAAACAAAGATTTATTCTTACAAATGCAAAGTTACTGAAAGTATGTAGGATATAATTTTCAAAATATTCCCAATTTACTCGCAGAATGTTGAAAGATGTGTGTAACTCGTGATAAATCCTGCAAAAAAGTTTGTGGATCTGAATCTAGAAATGTTGCTATGTTTGTTTGTCTGTTTTGTTATACAGCAAGCCTGCGCAAGGAGTATCTGCCGACGGGGTGACGCCTTTATCGGAGGATTTTTTAAGAGTTTTCTAACCTGTATTCACGTTACATCTGGGAAAACCGACCAAAATTCTAGAACATTAGATTGATAGCCGAGCGATAGGCCCGAACGTAGAACCTCTACACTTCAGCCGTCTACTAAAGGGTGTTATAAAAAAACTATTCAGATTGTGAATCTCAAACGCTTGTACTGACGTCATCGTGTTAGTAACTATTCTGCGTCGCGTAAGCATCTTTTGTTGTTATCTGACTAATCAATTAAAGAAGGATAGCAGAGTCGGGACGCAGAGTCGAAACTAATTAACAGCACAGCACACACTTGATTGGTTGATCAACCATCCTCAATAATGAACGTTGGTACCTCCTTTGTCGTTTTTACCTACGCTAAGTAAAACTTACCTTTCTTTATAAACTGCATGTCTTTAACCTTTTTCATTGAATTTTTTAAAGAAAAATCAATTTCATAAACTCTATACAGATAGATGAATTAAGAGCCACAATGTAAAATGAATTTCTTAACAAAGAGTGAAGCATTAGTGAATGTTTGGAATTCCATATGATGTGGACGGTGATTTCACAAGAATCGTCATCTGGTAGAAAATAATCGTTGAGCATAAGAAGCGAAATTTGTGAGAATTATTATAAAATTTGTAAATGAACTTTAAAGATATTATAAACAATTAATAATTAATTCTCTAATATACACATTCATAAAATATTACGAAAGAAATAATTGAAATCATGCAAGTTCATCTCTACTGTAGTTTAATCCTTAGCTAAAAATATGGTTCATTTTAAGTTTTAGAGAATAACAATTTTTTTTTCATTTATCCAACATATAGAACTAAATTAAATTTTTTTCATACTTTGCAGTTTATAATAACTTTCAAACTTTTAACTTTTAAAAATGTTTCCCTATCACAATTCAAAGAACTAAAAAAAAAGTAAACTGTACTCTATCAATTGTAGAGAGTTTAACTCACATTTTAACTGTTTTTATTTTATCTACAGTATCAAGTTATCTATTGACTTAAATACAGGTCTGGAAATGTACTTTTAGTACTATTTTTTCTTCGAATATCTCGAAGATTTTCTCCCAATTCTAAAAATATCTTTCATAAAACAGTACACGAAAAACTTTTGATCATCTAAAGATTCGTAGAAAAAAAAACTTTTTTTTCCTCAAGGGCAGCTTCGTGTTTAACATTGACTTACAGTTTTTTCAAAACGGGGAATCGTTTGAATTTTCTTCGGGGTAATTCCCCTGTGGGTAAACCGAAAACCTTTACACATCAAGTGAAAACAACATGGAGTATATTTATTTGATTTTTTTTACAATAAAGCTGTGTACCCAAAAATTCAGGAAATTTAAAAACAAAAATCCCGCTTATATGTTCACGAAGGGGAAAACATTTTGTAAGTAAAAATATCTGTTATATACATTTTATGTAAATAAGAATCCAACTTAATTTTAAAAATTGAAAACGTACATTTTTAGTGATGTAAGAAGCTTTTTTTTTTACTTCTTCCTATTTTGTATTGTACAAGGTGTTCATAGTTAATATTAACCAATTCGGAGCAATGTGCAGCAAAAAGCAATGGTAAGAATGCTACTAAATTTGCAGGAAACCTTAGTGAGACTAGGGGAAGAGATATGAGTATGAAAAAAACACCACCAGGTCTTGTTTTGCAATGTTTTAGCGTAAATGAAACATGAAAAGAACCATTATAAAGCAAAGAAAATTATGAAGAGGCTATGAAGTACATGCTTTATACATCTATTAGCAACTAAATCATAGTAAAACGCCACTTGATGTTGATTTTTTGAAGATTTTTTTTTCCAGGCAGATTTCTATCCCCAGGTTTTATTAAGGTTTCCTGCAAATTTAGTCGCTTTCAGACCGTTGGTTTTCACTGTACACCACTTTCAATAATTTAACTTTATAATGTGCACTTTGTACATTGATATCAGTCTCTATTTAAGCTTACAAAAAGCTTCAATCTTGCAGCAATAAAAAAATATATTTGAATAAATTACACACATGCAATTATATGAATTTTTAGAATACTTTATCGTCCATGGCTACAGATTTTAAAAAAATGTTCCCTAGAGCAGTTAATAGATATCCAAATAATAAAATTTTATTTCACAAAGAATTAAAATATTATCTATGTATACTTATACAATAATGCGTGTATGTATTTTAACTACAATGCAGTAAAACATCTGAAGGACATGCTGTAAGATCTTTCTAAAATTTAAAATAAAGTCGCTAATATATTCCATAAAATCACCAGAGAGTAGCCCAAAAACTGGACTCAAAAATACTAAAAATACCCCTAAAACTATTTTTATTATATTTATTTCGAAATAATTAAGAATTAAACATATTGTTAACTAATTTCTTTTACTACGAAATTTTGTTGTAATTGTTAGCGTAACAGGAAATTTGTAATCTCAATAGTTAAATTCAAGTACTCAAAAATCTACATACTTAATATTTAATACCTGTTGTTTACTTATTGATTATCTAATAATTAATTTTGGATATTCAAACTAATAAGTTTTATTACAGATTGCATATTGTTGTGAATATTCAAAAATCTGCATATTTAATACTTAGCAGCTGCTGCAGTAATTATAATAATAATAATAATAATAATAATAATAATAATAATAATAATAATAATAATAACACTTTAGAAGGAAAATGCTTGTTAGGCGTCTTGTACAAAAAGTAGAGAGCGTTTCATACAACTTTTTTTCTTAAATTTCTGTATTTTCTACATAAAAAAAATTATAATTTATTTCTCGGTTTTAATTATTTCGAAGCTATTGCCTTGATTTGGCATGCATTATGTTATGACAATTTTTAAATTTAAAAAACAAATGATATTGCAAAAGCTCACCTTTGCTATTACTTTTCTGCTTAAAACATATCTATCCGGAAATTCTTTATCTATTAAAATAAAACTTGAAACTAAAATTCCAGAATACTAATAATCTGTAATCCTCAACGTTTCGATGGCTGACAATTCACATTCCATTATCCCACCACCCGAGACGTCATATTTCGCCTAACTCGGGGATGCGAAATCATTCCTTAAATTGTATCCTCTATTTTCTCTTTGGATATTACATGAGCTCTTAGTTTATAGGGCTGTTCCATTATATCCGATTCTCAAAATGAGGATATTTATCTCAACTCATCTTCTCTCAGTGTATGATAATTACCGCCATAGCAGGCGATTACCGTAATAGACGTACTTGATAAAATGTGGAAATCCTTCGGAGAACCATTTCTGGCTCGTACGTTTATTTCAACCTATTCATGATTTCACATTTTCAGATATTTCTGTTAAGGAGGAAACTTTATCTGCGCTACTTGAGCTATGGAAATCGCTGAATGTTATCTTTGATCAAAAGCTCTCTCCGTAATGGGTCTCTGAGAAAGGATGTGTCAAAGATCTCTTACGAAATTAACGTTCTGCGACCAGTCTCGATATCATTTGTGACTATTGTTTGGGCGAAAGTGCGTAAATATTGTAATACATCTTAATGAAGAAATAGAGTCAGACTCAAGATAATAATAGACTGAATACATATTCTGGCATTTATACGATGTTGGCTCATTGGTGTTTTGTTTAACCAACGATTACTAAATTACTGTTTATGATTTTCAATTTGTTATTTTAAGCATCAGTTCCAAACTACCATTTTGTACTAATGTTGTTTGCCACATTTTTTTAAATAAAACATTTGTCTGGGTAGCCATACCATTATAAGAAATTTCGAAGCATTGCTAGTCTTGGAAAACACTGGTTGGAGAACATGGGGAACAAAAACAACTTTATTTTTCTCTAAGTACAGTGAAATAAAACAGCTTCTGTATTAGGATTATTAAATCTCGAGGAAACGGTTAACTTCAATTAATAAATTTGAGAGCTACGCGTAAACAGAAAATTAAAACGATAAAAATTAAAAAGGCTAAACAACGTACTAGAATTTCTTTCGTGGTATTATTTGGTTGCATGAAACAATACTGGCCCAAACCACATTGAAATCTCTTGAATGTAAAAGTTTAATTTACCTACTCACTAGATAGATTGGATGAACCAGATTATTACGTATTTCCAACAGTTGTATCACACGCACCAATTTCCAAGAAATCCAAAAATGATTCCATGACAGAATCTGATCAAAACATGAAGTGTTTCTTCACGATTTTATTTAAAAGTTACTATAAAGTAAGTTGCAGCAAACTATAGAACTTTATTCTTTTAAAATATATTTAACTAGCCGCCAAGGCGGTCAGCTTCGCCTCTCCATATACCTTACTGTTTTTTATACTCAGTGCAGCGTTGACTAAATTCCTGGACTCATTTCAATGAAAATCATGTTTCTTTGTTTTAACAGCACTTGCCATTAAATTTATTTAGGTTACAGTTGCAACACACGCATTTTGAGTCTCATCATAATAGCCGATGTTGAAACAGCAAATGGCTAAAATGTGCTTTAGCCCAATGCATGGTGACATTTTTAGATGGGCGATTATTGCGCCAAGTATTGTGAATTCGATATTTTAAAGCTGTGAAAGAGTCCGAAAGGTCTTGCATTTTTGTGTATTTATTATAATTTCCTTGTACGGAGTATAAGGAAGTAATGTGGTCGCGAAAAATTTCGGGTGCCAGATTTCGACGAAAACCCGATTTTGACTACCTTTAAATTTACTTAAGAATTTTTGAGATGCACCTCATCTTACGCATTCACGTACGTTCATATAAAGGCATGTACAACCCATTTTGAACGACCGCGAGTTTATTTTCATCAGTTTTTCCCTGACATCTGCTCGTGCGTATGTGCGTACGTATGTAACTTGTATATCTCAAAAACTATTGGTCGTAGAATGTGCAAACTTTATATTTAGGATTTTTGTAACATACAGTTGTGCATCTTGCCTTTTGGTCCCAATGGACTCGATAGTTTATCTACAGGGTAGCCCAAAAGATTCTAAATACATTACGCTCAATGGTCAGAAATTCGTTAAAGTGTATTTTAGATGTATTAGGCTATTTCAAACGACTCAGAAGTGATATATGTTGTTAAAGGTTACTAAATGAATCTCTCCATCGAAAATAGAGTATGTATCATTTATATTCTGCTACAGGAACACTCAAAAGATTTCCAACATATTACGGTCAATGGCAGTTTCAATAAGGTGCATTGACAAATGCTGTATATTTTGAAGAGTTTCATCATTTAAAACTTAATTTGAAATTTAGAATACCATGTAAAATTCCTTTTAAATAGCAATAAATTTTTTCTGTTTATTTTTCGCTCTCTTAATTTATATCTTAATTGTTTAAAAGAAACCAAGTTCGATACTTCTAATAATGAGTCAATATGAGACCAAAACCATTTGTTTAAATGCATATAACAGGTATAATTGAAATTAAATATGCTGCTTATAATATATTTTATAAATATGACTCACGAAAACCAACTTATCAAAAGACATAACAGACTCCAAAAAAAAATTATATATTTCATTAACAAAATGCAATTTTATAAACGTATTTAATGCATTTTTAGCCTGTAGCATTTTTTAATGCACATATCTTAAAAATCCAATGTTCAAACTTGGTACCCAAAGATCAGCAATGTACAAAATCTGTAATCTACAAATCAAAGATGTCCGAAATCTGTAGCCTATACTGAGCAAAAATCTCAAAAATGTGTAACCAAGATATCTGATAATTAAATATTTTGATTATTAATTTTCCAGGACACGTGCTGTCTTTTTATGTTTCTATGCTTATTTCTAGGCTTATATACTATAATGTAAAAAATAAAAAATAAAAATAAAGTGAAATTCCGAAATTTGGAAAATGGATTATAGTTAACATTTAGTGAAACACCTTTTTAGAATCTCCCAATCCTGAAACAACTGCGGTCACGTTTTATTTACCTAATAGTATTTTGATCACAGCTTTTTAACCCTTTCGATACGGAATAGCTGCCCGCGGTTATATTCGCGTTACTAGGAAGTTCTCCAGCAGTGGTTGCAGTGTACGGAAGCGTAAGCCGCGAAAACGCGTTTTGCGGCATCCAGCGAAAAATAAAAAATTTTGCAATATTCTAGCTCAAATATTACTGGTTAATTATATTCCGGAATTGTTTTCAGCTATGGCAATCATATCCACAGAACCTTTAGGTGGGGCGGCATTAGTACTCAAAGAACTTTTCATAGATGCGGCGGTAGTACCGAGAGAATGATTCTTCGATTCCGCCATTGTGCGACGGTAGTAACGAAAGGGTTACTAGTTAAAACTTTAAAATTGCAAAACGTAAAAACTGAAACGATGTTACGTGTAAAAACATAATATTGTTCCAATTTATTGTAAATTTAATACATTAAACGACATATATTAAACAACATACATAATCATTTCATAATTTTAAAACTAGCTTAACACTTTCAAAACCGATTGCATATCTTCCCTTTCAATTATATAATTTTTTTCTTGATAATATATTAAATTTGTAGTAAAAAAATAAAAATCATATGTATGAAATTTTCGAGGAAAATTGGTTTTCATTTATATACACAAATTAAGGAATCCACCCTGAACGACAGTATAATTTTTGCATCCTCAGTTGTGGACGCAGGGTCTGAAAGTGCGTAAATCCGCTTTCTTGCTGAGGAGACGATAAGGTATTAGTTTAACATGACTGAAAGATTTTTTTTTTCATAATAAATGTAGAAAAGTCATTGTTAATATTTGATAAAGGAAATATAGAGAAATCCAATTAAAAAAGTATTTTTTCCATGTGGTCAGAAATTCACGACTCACGCAACCAAAATTTCCTTAAAAGAACTCGTAGTCCTTGTCCTTAGCTCAGGCAAGTTCGCGTGTGCACAGTGCGAAAGTGAATTTGTTTGTTTCGTGAAAGTATCCATTTGTGTATCCATACACGCCGGGAAAAAAAACTAATTAAATTTTCAATTAAACGCGAAAACCATAATAGAATTTTAAATCAAGAATAGATTCTTTGTTTTAATGTGTTATCTTGAGTTAACACAAATTCACAATATAAGTATCCAAGTTTATATTCGTGCTTAGAAGTGATTTTTTCTCTTGAAAAAATGCAGAGCTCCTATAGATGATTTTCTACCGCGTGACACTATCGATCAACTCCACTGTTAGATAACTTTTGCCAAGTTATATGTGTTAACCAGGAACGTCAGTTTAACCAGGAGTCTTGCACAGAATTTATCTAAACATACATCTTCAGAAAGTTCCGTGAAATAAATATTTTAAGAAAATTATATACATATATCTGACTCATTCCATATATTCCATTGCAATAAATATCTGTTGTTATTCATATGCAACGAACGTTTCAAAACAATCGTACAAGGCACATATGAGAAGGTGTTTTTGGAATGCGTTCGGTTCGTCAGTTGGCGTCTTTCTGCTACTCAATGTCCATGGTCGCGAAGATGTGCATGAGCAATGCAGACATTGCCCCCACAGCACCAATTAGTTATGTTTAATTAAATCTCTTCGTTTGAGAAATCAAACAGTTCTTTTCACTCCAATGGCTAGGTGAGTTGCCGACTAATAACTGACCGTTGTGAAGGCTGGATATATTGACCATTTTACAATGGAGTCTTGTAATAGGAAAGTCAATGTTACCCCTTATGCATTGTCTCCTAATTCTGGACCAATTCCAGGTAAGAGAACCTAGCACCTGGATTTGTGCCTTCTATGGTATCATTTTGACAAAGGTGACATTAGAATCACGAGAGATTTTGTTTTAGTCATCTCCTATTAGCATATACGGTCCACGCAACAGTCTAGTGGAAAAACGTTGTCGCCCTATAGACAATGTCAAAGGTCGGCGCCGTTCCACTTTCGGTGTTCCTATGAAAACTAAGTTGAACTTACTGAGTTGTTTCAATGCCGGACGCTGAACAGCTTGAAAAAGAGCAGAATTGTAGAAAATAAACTTCAAGAACGCACACAAGAAGCAGTCCACATGCACGGATCAGGGAATGGGGACGGGAAGATTCATGCAAGATACAGACTAATACACAAAAACAAGGATTTTCCATGATTGAGGAACTTCACCTATGACGTAACTGTTGAAAATACAGCTAAACGTAACCTACTGAAGTACTTACAAATGATCGAATTGTAATAACTTTGGAGAACAATGTATTTATACGTTTTGCCGTAATATTTGCTTCACCAAACTTTTTCAGCAGATGTTGTACGTCTCTTATATACGGGTTTTGACGTAGACTGAAATTCCTTGAATGTAAATTTGAATAACAAAGCTAATCGTCAAGATGATTTGAAAGCCTCCATTAACGAGAGACATAGTTTAGCTTAATAATTAACCTAGAATAAACCATTTTGGTAAAGACTGACTCCTCTCAAACACATACTACTAGACAATTCTAACACATTGTACTAATAACAATAATGTACAAAGAAGTATGTGATGTACTCAAAATATTACAAGCAATTTTTCTCGGTTTACCGATAACCCTATCAGTATATTTTTCATAAATAAATAAATTGCTTTATAAATAACCTGCTTTCATTAAAATGTAAAACTCAAGTTAAAGTATACATAAAATACGTATAAAACTTTACTTTTTAAAAAAAAATCACTTTATTTGAATTATTTTCCTATATAGAAACATAATTCATTGTGATGCGTTCTTTCACATCCGATATTTTCATATAAAAAGGGTAATTCAGAAACATTATAAAAGTGTTTCATGGGTTACAATAAATTTTTAAGTGTAATCAATTCTTGGATTTATAATGTCGGTACTGTTATGTATCAGTTAAAATACATAAAAACTTACAAAGGATATTAATATTTTTTCTGTGCTGAAAATTTAATAGACATCGCCATAAAGATATAACGTTTCCCTAATTACCATGGCTTACGGAGCCAAAACTTCAAATCACCGTAATCGAAAAAAGGAAACGAAAGGAAAAAAGGAGAAATATTTTTAAAGGTATATTAATTATGCCACTAGAGCTATAAATAAATCGGTGTAAAATTAGAAAAATTTATTGGCAGTTGAAATTCTATCTGTATGCTTCAGATATTTTATGTTTTATGTGGTCGTAAAACAGGTAGTAAAAAGCAGAAACGAAAAAAATATGTTGCTGAAAATCATAAAGTTTAGTTAGTTTTATAGTCATTGTTTAATTATATAACACTGTTTCACGCCATTAAAAGAAAACTGCAATTTATGAAAAGACTATTATGTCTATATTTCATAGAAATTTATGGAAAATGATTATTTTTCTAATTGTATGTATTTGTATATATATATATATATATACAGCTGTTAAAAAATGCAATCATTTTAATCACAATCGATATTTTAATGGTAAAAAGTAATATTTTAAAGGCACAAGCATGTTTGTTTTTCCAATGTTTAATATAATGTTTTTCTGAAGACGCATTTCAAAAATTTTTGAAATGTTGAAAATAGCTTCTTAATTTTTGATAATGTTTATAAAAGTCATTATTTTACTTAAATTTACTAAACTTCTCATAAGAATTTATACAAATCAGCAAAATGCATTTGATATTCTGACAAAAAGCTAAATTAACAAAATTTCCTTTTTACGGTTTTTACAGACTTCTCACGAAGTTTACCATTTGATTAGAACTAATAGATTACATACTGCCCGACATTGAAAATGCAACCCCCATAAGGAGTGGCCAGAAAGTGTTGAAACTCGGCAAGCAGTGAACAATAAGTGATCTTTATTTCAAAATGATTGGATAACACAATAATACAGAGGGAGAGCAGAGTCGTTTTACTAGGTTGTCGGACCACCGCGGACGGCGATACACAAAGCAACGCATCTAGGTATTGAGTCAATGAGAGTACGGATGACGTCTCGAGGAATGTTTCTCCATTCCCTGTCATCCATTTGCCACAGTTCGCCTTCTGAACAGGCTAGTGGCAAGGTCTGAAAATGGCGTCCAATCACACCCCAAACGTGTTCGATTGGCGACCGATTAGGAGAGTACAGTGTCCAGGGAAGCGTCTGTACACCTTGCAGAACACGTTGGCTGATGTGAGCAGTGTGCGGTCGAGCGTTATCCTGCTGATACAGGGCGTTGGGGACCATTTGAAAGTAGGGGAATGTCATCAGCCGCAGCACATCATCCACATATCGTTGAGCCGTCATAGTGCCCCGAACACGAACTGGAGGTGACCGGGAGTCATACGCAATTGCTCCCCAAACCGTGATGCCACGTTGTCGCGCGGTGGGGCGTTCTACAATTGCTGCCGGATTGGACCTGTTTCCTCGTCGACGCCACACTCGTACGCGGCGACTATCGCTGTAGGAACAGAAGTGTGAGTCATCTGAGAACACGACCCTGTGCCATTCTGTTGTCCACGTCGCTCTAGCCTGGAACCATTGCAGTCGTTGCCGTCTATGTTTTGAAGCCAATGGCAGTCTTCTTAACAGACGCCATGAGGGCAGGCCACTTGCAACCAATCGACGGGAAATGGTTCTGGTCGATATAGGAACATTTAAGGTGTCTTGAATATGCCACAGAATGGAGATTGGAGAAGTTTGCGGGGCCGCCACCGCTTGTCGGTGGATGCGTTGATCCACGCGTGCTGACGTCACTCTGGCTGCACTGGCACCCCTTAAACGTGCCACATTTCCTTGTTCCAACCATCTTCGCCACAGCCAGTGTACAGTGGACGCATCATACACGCTAGTGGTATGCGTCCGCATCATCCAGGACGCATCATCCAGGTGTGGACGCATCATCCAGGTGTGTGTCTTCCGAGATTTGCTGAATGGACCAGCCTGCCCTTCTCAGTCCGATCATCATGTCCCTCATAAAATCGTCGGTCTGCTGGAACAGCCTACGTTGAAGGCGGCCTGGCATTCTCTGGTTACACGTGACCTCTGAGACAAGAATAAAATTTCTACGACAATTTCTCTAGCAGCAATACTTTCACAAAATTGTCTTTTCTACCGGTTCATTTCCGTATATATTTTTCCACGAGCTGCCAATTTTACATTATTAACATAACTCGGCAATGTGCATTTACCCTGAAATTTGCATAATTTTCTGACCACTTCTTCTTGGTGTTGCATTTTCAATGTCACGCAGTGTTCTTAGTCATGTTAAAATCAAGAAATATGATTTACAGATTGTTTTCACTGTATAAAATTATAGGAAGTGTACTGAGTACGGGATTATACGAGATCACTTGGTAATGCTGGGTCTCAAACATTATTGCGTGCAAAAGTCAATCATAATAATATATTGAATGTTTAGTTACTACATAACAAAACTTATCAGCCAAAAGAGTTTTCGGCAAAATTTCTCTAAAACAGAAACCATACCTGAAATAAAATTTTCAGTCGCCCATTTCCATTAAGCTTTATTTATTGCTTGTGAATCATAAAGTTCAATTCTGTTAAAATTTCGAAACATTTTTAAAGGCTTGTTTGTTGATTTTAAATGACAAATGGTAGCAGTTTTCATATAAAAAGAAGGCTTTTGAATAAATTTCTTAAAATAGGTTTCATATCCTACTCCCTTACCACTTCTTCTGCGTAATCTGGAAAAAATAAACATAGATTTAGCGAACACGGAATGTACATTTTAGTATCTCACACAAAGTAAAAGAAAATGTTATTTATTGAAAAAACATTAATGGATAAATAAGTCTAACAGAAACTTCAAATTCAAAGGGAAAAAAATAACCGAAATAAAATACTAAAAGCTAATGCTTTCACATACATTAAACTAGTGTGAATAGGAACGAAGTTCTTACAAATGTAACAATGTCAACTCTCTCTTTTCCATTAAAGATTCAAAAAACGCTGAAATGTCCATTTATACCTTTCAATAAATTGTTGTTTAAACTTTTTAGAGTTTTAGAAGTGCTTGTTCACGGTTAGGCAACGTTACACTCCGAAACAAGACTTGATGAAAAACTTTTCTCACTTTAAAACGGAACTTTTAGGGTCACGAAGCCCATACAGACTCTTACAAAGAAAAGAAATGTAGTTTCAGACACAGAAAAATAGAGAATTGTTCATTTAAAATATACATTGAAATTATTTTAGAGAAATATATTATCAGAGAATTGGGCTTGCATGCAATATGTAGTCTTTATGTGTACACAACTTTTCTTTTACTTTTTTTTGAGAGACGAAGGTTCTGGATTTTAGAATTTTAATTTGGAATGGTTCTAAAGAAAATAGGTTAGGAAATGCTCTGCAGTACTTCTATTTAAAAGTATTTACTACACATTAAAAATGTTTAAATATATAATTTAAAATAGCACTCCTCCGTCGTAAAAAGCAAACAGTCTCTGAAAGCAAAAAGTCTGTTCTCGAATACTGGGATATTCACTTCAAAAAAAATTTCAAAAGAGCTTATATTCGACTTGTAATATTGAGGAATGTGAACTTCTTAAAAAAGGAAAATGTTTGAAGATAAATTTCTTGTAGAATATGAGAATACACTGCACATAAAAATACCTAAAGTAAAAGGGAGTTGCCCGAATCTTGATCTTCTTGAAAATAAGTTAAAATAACTTTTTGTGCATATAACAGATCCACGTGTAGGATAAGTTTTTATCAGGAGTTTACTTAAATTCGCGTGCTTATTGTTCATTCCCTTCCTCATTCGCGAAAATCAAACATGTCATTCAGAACACAGTATACGTGATGAATCTAAGAAAGTTGTATTTAGTTATGAATGGCATTGGGACACACTTTTATTTTGTTGCACCATTTCGTGGTATCAAACATTTTGAATAATTAAACAGCTACTGAATTAAGTTTGTGTTACTATTTTATTCTTGTTCAGTGCATTTTACTACAAGCTTTATTTACATATAAATCTGTTATTTTACACGTAAAATCTGTGTTATGCTTGATTGGAAATTTTCCTGTCATTTAAACATTCTATTGTTTCCTTTATCTCATTCATGCAAACCACACTTTTTATCTTGCTGTGTCCTTTTAAATTGAACTTCTGACATACCTGGAATAGATACACTAACCATTAATCAAATTGAAATGCTACTTAATACACACACACACACAAATCGATCCAAGTAAACTAATGTCCAAAATTCCATTTACAAACACAAAATCAATGGTAACTGGAGAAATATTTGGTTTATTGTAGAAAAATTTAGAACTAAAGTGTATTATCATATTAGAACGCATATGGATATGTAACGACATAAAAAAGAGGTGATTTTTTAGTTAATATACAGGATTTATCAAAAACGATCAAATCATGATCCATCACAGCTCGGAAAGGGTCCATCTTGCATGAAGCATGGCCACCATACTCTGCAATAGAAAGCCTCACAGCGAGCGGTCATACTTTTAATAAAGGAACACAAAACGCTTGAGGCTATAACAACCATTTTCCCAAAAGTTAGATTTTTAACACGTATAGGGTCCTAGGAGGGGCATGACCGCTGTCGTTTCGTTTTGTATACTTGAAGATTCGTCGAGAATCATCAGTGTATCATTCCTCCAGTGCAAGGAGTATTGTGCACTTTGGTGACAGAGGACATCTTGTCTAGGGTGGCATTTTGTTTGGCAGTCGTACAACACTGCACACATTTTATTTGGGTTGTGTCAGCTCCCAGAACTGTGGGAAATATGTCTTTAAAGGCTGCAGGAAGTTTATTCGGGGTAGGATTTGTTTTTTTATGGACGATAATGTGAGACCACACACAGCTCACATTGTTGATGATCTTCTTTAATATGATAATATTCCCTGCATAAAATGGACCTGGGTATTAATTTATACATTAGTACTTTCAAAATTATTAATTAGCTATCGTTTTATTTCACTTACTGTCATAAAGACCATCACTTAGTAAATTTATTATAGTTTTCAAAAATGTCGTCAAGTAGATTTTAATTTAATCTCTCTTTATTGGCTCTTTTGAAAAGTGACTTATACAGTAAAGGGAATGAAATTTAATTTATGTTGCAACACCTTTTCTGACAGATTATTTTAACAAAGCAACACAATTTTTGTATCTAATCAATATTCATATTTATATAAATAACATATTATAATCCTTCATTGCATTAAACTCAAGCACAAATACTTCTAACAGTTGCTTATAATTAATGTAACATGTTGATGAATATTTAATCATTCATCTATGGAAATTATTCTCTATTTTTCTTGGGATGAATGAATCTGAAAATAAAAGTAATTAGTTGGCATGTACATCATGGAAAAGACGAAGATGCCTCAAATATGTTTTAGTCTAATAATAGTAAGTCAATCCCTCTAGTCGATGTCGTTTTCACGTAGTCACGAAGATAGGTTTTTAGTTTCATTGGATTCATTTTTCTTTTACTTCAAGAGGGTCCTTTTTTAGCGGTTACATCTGGTTTTTTGAATAGTCATGTACATAATGCGGAAATTTATGGAAATAATTTTCTCTAATGTTTCATGTTTCCTGCAGCTAATAATTATCATACAATGGCCTTCATTATTTTCCAAATAAGCATTTCAGCACCTTATTAATCCAGTAATTTCATATCTTAAATCCATATGATGCAAAGCTTCAAATGTACATATTGATGAGAAATTATGAATTACCTTATTTTCCTAGTGGTGCTTTTCTCCCTGAATTAATTTTTGAAAGAATTTCAGAAAACTTATTTTAAATTATGAGCTTATCAAAAACTACACACAACTAAATGTAACATGTTATTAAATGTAGTTGTTTCGTATCAAAATGTGACAGTTTTCGAATCAAAATGTGGCATTGCATACATGGATACATGTAGTAATATTATTTATGTATTTGTGTAGAGGATTCAAGAAATTCAATAAAATACTCATTGATAAAATCTGATAGGTGCTTAGTTTTTTAGTTCTTGACTTAACCCATTTATGCCTAGCGTCCCTTTTTTGGGACGGCATTTTCGCTATTAGTCGAAAACGTTATTTATTTTTCCTAGCCTTTATTCATGAGTATTGAGCCTCAACTCCGCACAATATTTTAACATGACCAAGTAGGATGTTGATATTTCGATTTTTATGCAAAATGATTTTAAAATAAATCATTCCTTGTTCAAGAAGTTGACATCAGAAATTTATCTATTATTTCTGTTATCAGTAAAAATCGAAGAAAGTCGCAAAAATATCCAGGCACAAATGGGTTAATCATATAGTGGAAAATACAATGATTTCAGAGGAAGAGTTCCATGCAGTTGCACTAAATAAATTCGTTATATTTTTAGAAAACGTAAATTATAAATTTATTTGAATATAATACTATTTAAAGATATATTGATATTATCGAAATTTTATGTTTACAAATAATGCAAAATAGCTGTTATAGATAATAGAAGATAAAATTGGCTTTAAGAACCATTTGGTATAAAGAGTAGCATTAGATGATATTTTTCTGTTATTCGCCAATTGGCTTGCCAAACTTTCTGTTCCTTTTGAATATCGAAGCATAAAGAGCTATTTATAGTTTAGAAAAAAAATATTAGTAGTTTATAACAACATGCACGAAAACATATGAATAGAGTCATTCCAGTATCTATTTTGAAGAACTGATTTTTATCTTCTTTATCTATATTTTGAATGAAATGTTTGATCTATATTTAGTCTGCCTTTTACATATTCCCATGAATTTATTTACATGAAATATATGCGTGGTGGGAAAGATAAATATATAGTTTTACTCAGGGTTAAAAAAATGTAATGAATCATGTACAAAAAATGATACTTGGTTTGGTATAATATTTTCAGTTTTTATTTGAAGACGTAAACTTTTCAGTTTTTATTTGAAAATATCCTACAAGTATTGCATCAAATACAGACAAAATTATCGAACAAGTTTTTGCTTGCGACTTGTGTAATTTAAACAAATTACAAACATTTCGCGCAGCTGCTACGTTATGATTTCAGTAAAATGCATTAAAATTCAAACAACTCAATTTTGTAGAAAAAACTTAAATAAGTAAGGGTAACAGAGTTAACGAATGTATTGCAAATATTTTTTATTAATCAATAAATTCAATCGGGTGTTCCCGATTATACAGATGTCTTATATCAAACGACTTTTCTAAAACTTAAAACATAATTTGACTTTCCATGCCCTTCAATTTGTGTGATACTTTTATGGAACGCCTCATGCATTTAAAATATTTTCTTTCAATGAGTACGCTAGAGTCAAGAATTTCAGGATAAGTATAAACAGCTTTGAATTTATCCACATTACTCTACTAATGTCGTGCATTTTACACACTGATAAACTGTTTTACAGAACAAATAGGGTTGAGTCCAGCTCATATAACTCCCCTCAATTAGACGTGGACTGTTTTAGTTTTTGTTGGGAAATATTATTGAAAAATCTATGAAATAAAGCAAATTTGAAATATGTGAAGTAAAAATATCATGCCATCGCAGAGATTTAGGGGAGAAACATTTTTTGCCTAAAAACAGAATTTTAAGACATGCTAAATTTGTTTGGGTTTTGAGCGACTGATTATATCAGAACGATATTCTTTATTTCCACTTGACAGAGAAACTAAAAAACATGTACGCATACAAGGCTAAGGAACTATATATCCTGTTAATGATTTAGTGACCGAATTTTGATTTTTATAAAGCGTTTATGAGGATATTATTTCAGAACATTTTTCTGTTCAAAATTAAAATAAATTGTTATTTAACGCAATTACAAGTGAAATCGAAATTCATAAAATTATATCTATAATTTTTAAGCATGTTATAATCTTTTAGTATAAAAGTGACGTCATTTTTTTTTATTTTGTCTATTTACATATACATAGTTATTCTAAAAACAATTTACTCCTATTAGAACTGTTTTTTAAAATTCCAATTTATGAAAACACATAAGGTAATTCGGAAAACGATGCCAGTTGGATGAAGACGCAAGTTTGCCTTTAGTATTTTTACTAGCTGGAACCCGTCGAATTCGACGGTCACTTTATTGAGTGTAATATTCAAAAATAAATGGGAACGATCAAGAATGTCACCAAGGTCTTGAACAAAACTAACAGGAAAAATCAAAGAGCGACGCGGACGGAACATGACTTGTGACAGAAAGTAAACAAAAGGTTTCACACCAGTTCTTAGCAACTGCACAATGGCGATGAAATGATTGAAATCTTTAAAATTTGTTTTTAACTATCTTTATTAAGTAAAAAAAAGAAGAGTAGATATTAAATGACGAATGAGCAAATACAGTTACAAATTCTAATTGAGCATTTCGTTGAAGACGATATTTTGGGTAAAGTCATCGACCACGAAACGTCCAGGCAAATTCTCTTAAATGAACTTGATTGCTACCCTTACTTTGATCTAACCTTTGAAGAGTGACATGCAACATTCCATGAGAAAATACGGGCGCAGAAAGATAAACACCAAAAGTGTGAAGCGAAAATAGTGAAAATTTTCGGAATTCTGCAAGAGACAAAAAAAATCTAATCGGCCAAACGGCGATCGCGCGCTCCCTGCTTTATTTGCCTTTTCCCAAGCTACCCTCGATGGTAAAGATCCAGTATAAGACAGAAAACTGAAACATTAAAGAAATAAAAGATAAATTGCTAACTAAAGAAGGAGTAACTGCCGTCAATTTATAACTGCCGCCAATGTCGTTAACAAACCATAATGTATTTGTATGGAGAAAAGTTTGAAAAAAAAATCTGAAACACTTTCATATTTTAAATACTCACTAAAGTGCTGTATATTAAAAGCGTATCATAATCCATGCGCCGTCCCTATTTTTCTTCCTTGTTTCATTAAATTGAAAAGTGTATCATTATTCATGGCCGTGCAGTATTTTTCTTCCTTGTTCCACAAAACACTTCTTTGGAATCGAAATCTGTAGCTGCTAAAACTTTTTTACAATCTTCGCCAAGCATATTTCAACTATTCTTCACCATTTTAAATACTGTTCGGAATGAGCATCATAATCCATGAATGTGCTATATTTGTCTTTCTCGTTGCATAAAACACATCTTTGGAATTAATATCTATATTAAATTTGCCTACTAAAGCTATTTTACAACCATCGCCAGGCATGGTTCGGTTTTTAAGTTTTTTGTTTTTTTTTTCCCGCAAACTTGGCAATCAATTATCAAAAATCGCAAACCTTATCAGACTTATTCTTCCCCCCCCCCTTTTCGCGTTATGTGGCAAACACATTTAAAAAGATTTCCACCGTGACAGTTCATCTCTACAAAACCTGTCTACAAATCATATCGACAGAATCGAGTAGACAAAGTCTGGGCGCATGGGCGCCGGCAGAATATTTCCCAGGGGGGGGGCCAAAACCTACTTCAACGTATGGCTACCATGTTGGAAAGAGCAAAAAAGCAAGGGAAAACACTGCATACAAAAATCCAGGGGGGCATTGCCCCCCCCCTTGACCTATGCTGCCGGCGCCCATCTCTGGGCGTGAACGAAATAGCACCCTAGTGCTAATAAGCGATAAAGCGCTAAAATAAACAAGGCTTTTTATGACAGCAAAATGTATTTAATAAACCACAATGTTATTTCTATGGCGAAAAATTGCACATTTGAAGTTCCGCTACGCCTGATCCCTTCGACTTTAAAAAAGTTTCTCTTTAGATGACATACCTACGGATCAAGACCTTTTTTTAGACCTCTCAACCAAATTTTTACACATAGCTGCTCTTTCAATTTAGTGAATACCGGAAAAACATGTTTCAAATTAATATATAGAAAAAATTAAGGAAATAAGCGATAAAGTGCAAAAATAAAGAAAGCTTTTATGATTTCCAGATGTATTTAATAAACCACAATGTTATTTCTATGGCGAAAAATTGCACATTTGCCGTTCCGCCATGTTTGATTTGTTCGACTTTTTCTCTTTTTCTCTTTTGATCCCACATCTACAGGATAAGGCCTTTTTTAGACACTAAAAATTCTCATACACCTAGCCGTTCTCTAAAATAGTGGATACAGTAAAAACATGTTCCAGATTAACAGATAAGCGATAAAGCGTCAGAATAAAGAAGGCGTTTTTAGCTGCCAACAATGAGTTTTAATAAACCACAATGTTATTTTTAGGGCGAAATATTACCAGTTTTGGCGAGTTATCGCCAAGTTTGTCATCAAAAAATAAGTCTCCAAGACTGAACTCAATTTGGCAATATCTGCTGTACTTAAATATTTAAAATTTTGTATTTAAAAGTTATTTAAAATGGATTTATTCCATTAGTTTTTTTTTTTCAAGAAATCAAATTGTAATTCTAAAAGAATGAAGTATAATCATTAGTGGCTATTAATAATGACTAAACTGACATATTTTTTAAACTTTTAAAAGAAATCGTAAGTTTTAAACTGGCAAGCTAATATTTAGTTTAGTTTTAACTAAATATTGATTATTAGAAAAGTAGATAATAATATTTAATTTCCTGTAAATTGCGTTGTTCATTACTGAAATATAAAAAGAAGTTTTTATTAAACCACAAAAGTCATTTTATTTATGCTACATGCGTTATGAGAAATGCATGTAAACATAAAATAATAACTATAATGGGTTAAAAGAAAAAAATCTGATTTTTTTAAAACATAACTAACAGTATAAAAAATCACCTGCATTTTAAAACGACAAGTAGAGACATAATATAATTTTAAGCTATTATTTAAATGAATATCGCAAAGCAGGTAAATGAGCTTTTATAAGTAAAGAAATCGTAAAACGCAGACAGAAAGAAATACTTTTATAACAGATAAATCTGAAAGATATTCATTATGGTTTAATAAGCTTACATTTTTCATTTGGCTAAATCTTATTTTTTGTACAGTAATAGAATCGCACAACGAAAGTTTAATCTGTGAATTTCAACACATACAGAAGTATTAAATTGTGCTTTATACAATAAAGTTATTTTTTAAAACTTATAAAAAGCATTACTCTAAACTGAATTTGATATCTTAAGCAAACCACATTCAAAAAGAGAATCCACAAAAATGATAATTATTGCTTTGCACATTGCACAGGAATAAATCCGAGATAACAATCTAATTTACTGTGTGTAAGTGAGCACTGTTCCATAAAACTGGTAATTTAGTGAACTCTCCTGGGAAATATGTTATAATAAGAGAAAATGAAACAAAAGTGTTTAAGGAACATAAAACAGAGACTATATTTTTATTAAAGACAAACTTACACGTTTCAGTTAGATATTTTATTCACAACCGTAGATGAAGTTTGATAACTATAAAATTGGCGATGTGCACAAAATTATTTTTTTTTCTCTTCATATCATGAATTTTTAATTAATCAGTCAAGTTGTAATGCATTAATGTAATGCATTTCACAAGTTGTAATGCATTTATAAATGGCAATGGTTAAGAAATTTGCCTAAAAGTGTATAAGCCCTATTTTTAAACAGTGAAAGTTGAGATAATTTATGAAGCGGCGTACTTATAATATAAACTGAGGCTAGAACGGATAAAAATTATAGGTATTTTTAGTTTTATGACAGAACATATGAAAGAAATTTCGAAAATTAAAGATATAAAGAAAAAAATGAATTTTGAAATTGATAAATGATTGATCCTGTTTATTAGAGTATTTTTCAATATAACGTAATGTAACTGCTTTAAAGTGTACTTTGCCATGGATTGTTTTGCTTATTAAAACGTTTTTTTTTTATTAGCATTAAGGACTATTAAAAGTATGCGTAATGCTAAAAAATAATATGTACTATTTTAAAAAGTATTTTATAAGGAATTTTGCATAAATGATTGACATTCTAAGAGATTATCACTGATCGTTTTTAAAAATGAAAGCGAGCAATTTTTAAAAATTTATTTTAAGAATTAATTTAATCATTTCGATACTAGTGCCGCTCATTGGTGAAGGCCACTAAACGTTCTCTGGATTACTACTGCTACCCATGGCGGCATATAATTAACAAATTCCGTAATATAATTAGCCTTTCGTTTGTGAAAAAAAAATTCATATCATATATTTAAAGCCCTCGCCAGGTTTTTGAAATTTGTATAATTTGCTACTTTTTAATAAAGCATCTCTTTCGGTACCATTTTATCTATACGATTTTGTTCAGTTTAGTTTTGAATATTACTGATAGATAGAGTATTCTTCCCAGGCCATTAAAAAAGGGCGCAGAAAAAACATTGCTCGCGATACTTTAGTTAGCTTCCAATCGACATCGGTCAAGGTCAAACTAAAATTCCGATTTCACTTGTTCATTTCCTCTGGATGCAAAAACTGAGTACTGAATCCTGCAAAAGTAAACTCCAAACTGTTGTTTCTTTAAAATTACACCCTAGCTCCTATGTAAAAGTAACCAAAAAAAAAAAAAAAAAAGATAATGAAGACAGATTGTATTATAGTTAAGAATAAATGTAATAAACAGAAGGTTCTCTTGCCTTTTGCCCCATTGTCCCTAACATCGGTACTGCTTCTTATAACCTTGCACGTTTCCTCTCATATTCTCTTTCATCTTCGACTGCTAGTAATACTCGCACTGTTAAAAACTCTTATGATTTTGTTAAGAAAGTTAAACTTCCTTCTCCTACTAATTGTAAAATGCTTTTTAAATCTTTATTTACTAATTTTCCTATGTAAGGTGCGATTGACTGTTTGCAAAAACGTTTGCGCGAGTTCCATTATTCTTCTATTGAGATTAAGGAGTTTACAGCTTTAATAAGCGTTTGTATTAAACAAACTGCTTTCATTTTTAGTGGTTCATTCTATAAACAAACCGAGGGTCTTGCTATGGGTAATTCTCTCTCATCTCTCTTACGTGATATTTATATGCATTATTTTGAAAAGAAGCTCTTCAAGGTCTTTAAGGTCTCTCGTGGTTGTAGCCCCTCTATTATTGATAAAGCTCTTTCTAAATTTAATAAGCCTTATACTTCTACTACTACTACTATACCTTTCATAGTGAATTAATTGTACTACCTTCCTTTTCTCCTTTATGCTACAAAATTTCTAAACTTCTCAAAAATTTCGGTTTCAAAGTCATGTGGTTCTTGTGATTTGGGCTATATTAGTCAGACCAGAAGAGCTCTCAAATTTAGGCTTAAAGAGCATGAGAGAGCACGAGCTTTCCAAATCTTCTATTGCCTCCCATTGTTGGAATTCTAATCATCGTTTTCAGTTTTCTAAGGCTAAGATATTGTGCACTCCTCAGTCTTTGTCCCATCTTAATTTTTTGGAAGGCTTTTCCATTACCCAGCTCTTGGAACGTCTTCTGAACGATGGTTCTTTCGTTCCTTTCGTTCATTCCACTTGGAAGCTGATGTTGTAAGGTTCTATTCCCTTCCCCCTTTCTCTTCTGCTACCGTTTTTCTTTTTCTGTCTTCCTCTTTTTTTTTCCCTTCCTAATCTATTTTGTTTGTCCTTTTTTTATTTTGGTTTGGTTTTTATGCGCGCCTTTTCTTTATGTTTTTTATTATTTTATGTTTTTTATTAATTATATAAAAAAATTATCCAATGTGCTGTCCTGTATGTGTTTTTATAAAAAAAAATGATCGAATGTGCTGTTTGTATGTTGTTTTTATAAAAATAAAAAAAGAATTGTATTTTCATGTTATTTTTTTATGTTCTGTTTTCTTTTTTTTTCTTTTTTGTGTATGTTTGTGTGTTCTTTTTTGCTTTTTTATTATTGCTATTATTATTTATTTGTGTACTTTTGTTTGTCCTTATTTTCTTTCTTTCTTTTTTTTTTTTTCTTTTTTTTTTTTTTTTTTGTCCCTTCCCTTTTTTCCCTCTCCGTGGTTTTGTTCGCCTTTTCTTGTTTCCATGCGGCAACATGCTTGTTTGTTTATCTTCAATGTTCCCTCTGCTTAGTGAGACGAATAGCTTCGTCTGATGAAGACCGAAAGAATTTTTTGGTCGAAACGATCGTAACGTATTATAAGTAACATTTTATGAGTGTGTTTTTTCACAAAGTTTTTATTCATTTTATCGTTTAACGCCAGTATCTTGAGTATTTTTTACGAAGAACCTTGAATAGTTGCTCATTTAAACTAACACTTCATACCTTGAGTAAAGTGTGTTTTTTCTTTGAAAAAACTCTGCTTATATAATTCGCTAACGTATGCGGTACCAAAATCGACGATATTTCAACGCTGCGAACGGCAACAGCTACATGTAAATATTAATGCAATAACAATAACGCAAGTGCAAAAATCCAAATTACCAGTTCAATGACGTCAAATCTAGCAAGCATATGTCACACAGTAACTAGATTACAAAATAACAAAAATCTGATGTGGACACCACATGACTTCCTTGCACGTCTACTAAATCAAAAATTTTTTCGGCGCAGTTCATATCAACTTATTTTGTTTGCAATAAATAAAATACTGCAGTAATACTAAGGTTTAGCGATTTCTAGCCAGATATTTCCGCTATCGCCAAGCTGGGTTGAATTGAAAGATTTCTTTTTGACACTTAATTGGGCGATATTTCGCGAAAAGTCGACAAGCTTGAGCTAGTCTGCGAGATTCTGGGGCTAGCCAAAGTAGTCATTGACCACAGACTTCCAATGAATCGAATGTATACATACACCTTAATGTATTTAAAGTCGTTTGGGTGACCCTGTAAATAAATTACCCAGCGGATTGCAATCAAAAAAGAGACATACCGTTAGATGTTACAATTGTTCTAAATAGATAATTTAAATATTCTTTGGTTAAAAGTTTTAAAGTTACGTGAAATACAAAATTATTTTTGGCTCCAAATTTGGCGATATTTCGGCAAAACTAGCCAAGGTCGATAACAAATGGCGAGATTTTGGGCATGGACCAAACAATGACTGAATACAGACGTAATATATTGAAGGTTGCGTAGACATTAATGTATGAAATTCTTTTGGGTGGTCCTGTAAATAAACTCTCCAGTAGATTGGAACCGAAAATTGAGATGCGCAACAATCTTATATTAGAAATTTCAACAATCTACGACTAATATTTTTTGAGATATGCGAGGTAATTGCATACGCACTTACACCAAAAGTCGCCAGGCTTGGCGACTTTTGGCGTAATTTTTGAGCGACGCTTGTGAACGTGGTCGGGCTGTTACCCAACTATATGGTAGGACTGTATTGGCTTCAAATGGATGAATGTCCCTAATAAATAAATAAATAAATAAATAAAACTGTCTTTAATTTAAAAAAAAATAAAATTTTAAAATTTAAATTAATTTGGAGTCTTCGAATTTTACGTCTTCAAATTCTAAAGAAAAATTATTTTATGTCTTGTTCACAAATTTATTTAAAAAATTATTAGTATTTCGATCGTTATGCAATTTGAATTCGTTAAATAATTTTCTTAAGAATATTTTCTGCAGGAAAAAAAAGTCCTAATAAAATAAAACACTTACAAGCATTGAATGTCAATTTATAAATTTAGTGATTTTTTAGCACTCCTTATAAATCGTACTTTTTAAATAATCATGTCCAAAAAATCGTAATGTCGAAGCTGACAATCATTTTGTTCCGACCGTACTCATGCGTTTGGCAATGCTCATCAATGATGTTACCATTATTTGAACTATATTTCACTAATAAAAACTGTTGATTTCGAGAAACAAGATTGTAATTAATGATCACCTAAATTTTTAAGACACTGGCAACTCTGTGACAATAAATTAAACATTAAAAAATGGATGTTTCGATCATTACGCAATTTGGACATCGTGGTTTATATGCATATTTAGAGGAGAGAAAATGCTTTAAAAATTTGAAACAATTATTTAAAGGCAGATAAATGAGTTGATATACTTACATATTATTTATTTAAGCTTCTGAATACCGTTGTTTCAATCGTTACTTTTCGACAAACATAACTGGCAAGAACACATTATGTGATTCTCGTTGTAATTCTTAAATTTTTTAAGCATGCTGCTGCCATGCTTAAAATAATGTTGACTAAAATAGTAAATAAACCAGCATTTTATTGTATTCACTCAATATTTTAATTATGAAACGCCTAAAAGCGTGGTAGAATTTTTTTTTCTTGGTGTTGCAGAGATATCAGTTAACATAAGAGCTGTACAAAATTAAATATTTGTAGCTAAAATGTTTTAATTTAAGGATATTTACAACAAACTTTTGCAATAAATAATACCAGCTCTTGTTTCTGAGCAGAGCTAAAAATTCGATGAGAAAAAAGTTTCAGTTATAAGATCTCATTTTTTTCTGAGATTACTTTAACTTAGGATGTGTGTTTGTACCCACCTTTTAAGAATCACCCGCTTTTATTACTTAAACAGAAAAGAAACTTGACTAACTTATTTTACTGTTTTTATAAAACAGCTTTTTTGTTATTTAGATTTTATTAGCTGCTAAAGCTTCATCTTCCAAGCAATTTATTAAAAAGAATTTCTCCAATTATTTGAATGATTCTAAACTGTTTCATTGCATTCATCCCTTGGTCTTTGGCTACTGGTTATACATTAATTTTTACTGGTTAAGTTCTCTCTCAACATTGCTTGTTAACTTAAATTTATTAGAAAACTAAAGAATAAGTTAAATTGTTGTAACAGTTCTTTTTAACAATAGGTATATGCCATTAATATTCTGTTTTAAATCTGATAATCAAAAATATAAACTTAAAGTGGGTGAAATAAAATGAATATTAAATTTATCATTCCATTTGTTTGACTAGTATGAAAAATGTAAACAATAAATCTTCCTAAAAGATTTACATACGTATACCTTTGTTGTTACATGACGCACCTCATATAAATTGTTGTAATTCAGCAAAGAAATAAATCTCCTGAATGCTCGTTTATTTTTAAAAGATGTTAAAGTACCAAAGGCACAAGAACATATGTTTTCATTAAATAGCAATGAGTCAAACATTCCTAGCAAAACATAAATGACATCAACTTTTTCGCTTTCAGTTAGTTGTAAACGGTTGTTAAGTCTCCCAGTACGAAGCTCATTTCATTACATTCTCGCTTGAAGTGACATTTATGAAGAAATTAACAATCGCTTAGAGCCCCTTAAAGAGCGTTTTGCACTTTTTTTACTTTATTTTATTCCTTTTTTTTCCAAATCTCGAAGGAATGACTTACAATTTTAACACCCTCAAAACACTTTTTACTAGTCTTTACAAAGAAAAACAAATGAAGGCATTTGTTTTAAATTACTGGCATTTTTTCCCTACGCTTGTACAGTTTTAAGACGATAGTTTATGTTTGTTGTCGTTTCTTATCCCTTTGGTGCAGATACACCTTGAGACCTTCTTTCACAATAGACTCAAAAAACCCTGTCCTAGTCCTCTAACAATTGATTCAAAGAGATGCCAATGCAAAGGCGATAGTCGGGAGAAGCATGAAGTGAGCACGCGCAACGATAGTTTATGTATATGATACATGTATAAATATTAAGTAAAAATAGTGCTAAAAATATTTTGAAAAGCTCGTGTCCTAAACGGTTAAGTTAAATAAATTAGTATGAAACACAAGTGTTCTTCCTTCGAGAGCAAATTTATGTAATAATTAAACAAACTTAGACTGGGAAAAATAGATTTATTGATATTATTGGTACAAATGGTTAAAATTCTTCAAAATATTCCCCTCGTGCATCAATACACTTGCGGAGACGATTCTGCCACGTCTGGAAGGTACCCTGGAACTCCTCGACTGGAATGCCTTGCAGGAACCTTCTAACATGAGCTTGGATGTTCTCCACCGACTCCACCACCAGTGCTTTCCCTTCAATCAGGGGACCAAAAAAAAGTCACTCTGAACCAAGTCAGGGATGAATCATTTCTAATCAATTCCACAATATCTTCTCTGCGCAAAACTCGAAGTTCTTTCTGCTCCTCCTTCAATACCTTCCCGACACAAGCTTCGCACAGATCTTTCGCATTTTCAAATCCTCCGTCACAATCCCATGTACCACACATTTTGGCAAGTTCAGGGTGTTAGAGATTGCCTGGATGCTTAACCGACGGTCTGACTTCGAAACTTCGAGCACACGCTGGACGGTTTCATCGGTTCAGGCTGTTGTTTGGCGTCCAGAACGGGGTTCGTCGGTGACCTTCTCCCGGCCCTCCTTGAAGGCCTTGTGCCACCTTCCACATGAGATCTCGAATTCTTCCCAAGCCACACACAAAACTTTATCGCGTACCACTGTTCCAGCAAACACTCCATCGCGCCGTGACACAATCGGAAAAAAGACTTTGCGCAAAGACACGTCCTACCGCTGCGCTCCTACTGCTCGGAGCGAACTGAGACCGCGCGTTTCGAAGAACAGATCCCCCACCACATTTTTCGACCAATCCGAGTACTCTGCGATGGGTCGTGTCACAATAAAAAAATGCGCATTACTTTCAGAACGCACCCTGTATGTATGCACTCAAATGCATGTTGTTGAGAATCAATGTATACCGGGTGTCTCAAAAGGTCGATGCCAAACTTAAAACGCTAGTCTGTCATAGCATAACAAACAAGATTTACATAAGCGCTTGTGTCCGGAAATACATACGGCAACCACAAGAGGGCGATATTCGCAGTCTTATGGTAGCGTGATCATTTCTAGCCTAGGACGTTGCCGGAGATGAATGAATCGGTTTACTAACTCAGAATTGGCCGATATGACATATGACTTACGTGTATGGTGTTGCGGATGGGAATGGACGAGCGGCAGTACAAATGTATGTACAGCTTCGGAGAAAACCCGCCCACTTGCACTTTATCCGACCGTCGTTCTTCGTACAGCAAAGTTACATATACCAATTGTTGACGATTAACGTACACTTTAACTTGCTATACATAAAATTTGCATAAGAGGCCATCCCCATATTTAAATTCTTCAATCAAATCAACTTTTTTTTCCAATGACAACACCTAAATTTTCCACGTCATTTATCAAAAATTTAGCTCATTTCAATTTCATTACCAATTTTGAATATAGTAGAACTGAAAATGAATGAACTATGATCTTAAAAAATTTTCCTCCCCTTATCTTAAAATATTTTTTTCATATTTCAGCTCAAATCTCATTTAATACTGATCTTAAGAAGTTGATTTTCCCCCCACTATTTGAACTAAATTCCCCAAACATAATTTACTATTATAATAATTTTTTACTAAATTATTAATATGAATTATGATTTATGATATTAATATCTGAAAAAATTATATATAGTGACCTGACCTAATATCAAAGGAAATAGATGCAGAAAATAATTTTACATGGCTGTACAACATTTCAAATTTTTACGTTCAGTAGTTTAATTTATATTAAATAAAATTTGTTATCTTCATGAGTTATGGGACCATATATAAATTTATTAAGTAACCATTTCTTGAAAATTGCGTAAAATAAACGTAAATTAGATTTCTTTTGCACAAAACTATAGTAAAATTAGCGGTATTAAAAAATAACAAATTTTGAAGCAAAACAATTGGAGGTGACTTTATTAATTCACTTATTTATTTATATGACTTCCCACGTAATGTACGTAATACACGTGATGTATATTGTCCAATCCTGAGTGAGCAAACCGATTCATCCATTTTCGGCAACGTCCTAGGCTGAAATGATCACGCTTCCAGAAGTTTGCGGGTCACGCCTTGGCCAAGTGGATAAGACTCTGAACATAGTTGATGGTCAAAGTATGCAGGTCTCGAGTTCGGACCTACGCGAGGTTGTCAATCTAACGGTATGGAGTTTGGGGCTGTTTTCTCCAGATGTAATGTGAATACGCGTTAGAAACCCTTAAAAAGTCCTCCGCACAGTCAATCCCCCTTCGTAAGATGCCCCTCACGCAGGCTTGCCATGGCACACACAAGCAAACACAAAACAATCCATAAGCCTTCGAACATCGCCCTCTAGCAGTCATAGGGAATGCAATCCCGATCCCCCGGGAACGGGATCCTGCGGGATCCCGCTTAAATATTTGCGGAACTAATCCCGCGGGATTAAGACCGTAATCCCGCGGGATTCAAACTGAAAAATAAATTATTTTAATTGCAATTTCACGCCTCTTTCCCGATCATCAATTGGCCAAACATTTTGCATAAGATGAAGAAGAAGAACCAGTGATCTTGGGCGCTCATACCTATTGGCAGGTAGGCGCCTCCCAACCCCCCCACCAAGCTCCCATATTGTTATGATTTACGTACTGGTATAACGCAGAAGTGCTACAACACTAAATATTGTAGCTTTCTGCGATAGCTCTTGACTTGTCCTCCCCACTTCATAAACAGCCATGCGGCCGCCCATGCTAGTGATATCTTTAAGAGGTGAACTTCAGTTAACCACTAAAAAATGTATGGCTCCTTCAGGGTTTCATACAATGAAAAAAACAATATTTTGCTAAGTGCTTTTGTATTCTCTATCAAAATTAGATGAAGACCTCTCTTTACGCCTCTCTTTATGCCTCTCTTTACGTTGTCTTTTTTACATTCTTCTTTTTTAGCAACTAAGAAATAACAGAATATATTATTATGAATATCAAGACTATAATTTTCATATTTATGTAAGGTATTGTATGAATTATCAAATAAGATAAAGTATTATTATTAAAGTTGAAAAACTTCATACAGCTTGCAATCTTACTTTTTCCTACTTTTCTCTATAGAAATCAATTTTTAGTTGAATGAAATATTAATCCCGCGGGATTGCGGGATCCCGCGGGATCAACAAAACACAATCCCGCTGAGCGTAAAACAGTGCGGAATTACATTCCCTAAGCAGTCGTCGTATGCATCTCCGGACACAATTTCCTACGTAAATCCTGTTTATCATGTTATGACAGAGCAGCATTTTAAGTTTGGCAACGACCTTAAGTTTTGCGACACCCTGTATATGTCGTAATTTTAGCAATTGCATACAATTCCACGTATAACTGAGAAATATTTCATCTGTTACTTGTTTAAACAAAAGATATAATTATATGGCCTTGTGTTTCAGCACCTTGGTCGCACATCAAAGTACTGTCTCAAAGTAAAAGAATAGATATAGTTATATCTAAAAACTTACTTTACTATGGCAATCCTTGTAGAAGTTTTTAAACATAAATATTTTCAGTAGTTTAAAAACATATTTTAATAACATATTTTCAGTAGTTTAAAAATAAAATTTTATAAATAAAGAATTAAATTTAAATCAAATGCACTTAGATACTGAAATTTATCTTAATAAAAGTAGTATTTTAAATTCCTTTTATAACGGTTTATAAACCATTTAAACTTAACATTTTACTTTAAATAAATCAAAGTTTCTCTATGTTTGTTTCTCTTTTGCAAACTTTATTCTCAAGACGATTCCCGGATTTTTAAACTTGAGATAGACACACTTTTAAGCATATATTCTATTTCTTTTCAAAAGAGTTTTTTCCACAATTTAATGAATGCTGAAACGATTTATCATACTGCTTCTGCAAGAAGAAATAAATTTATACTCCTTGTTATTTCCTTGCAATTTCATATATTTGAAACTCTATTTCTCTTTAGATGAATGCATAAAGTAAACCATTTAAATTTTTGTCTTTTACTTCAAATCTTTTATCTATCTATCAGTCTAACTATATATCTATCTATCTATCTATCTATCTACATACATATATATATATATATATATATATATTAGGGTGGGTCGTTTTTCACTTTTTTTAAAAAGCAAAATCGCCTGTGGTGGGAAAAATTGTGTATTGACATCAAATGTCTATTAAAAAATTTTTTTGAAATTAAAATACATTAAGACACCTCCCCCACCCAGCCAAGCCCATGAAATTTCACCAAATATGCAAAAAATTCAATGTTTTTTTATATATTTTTTAATTTTTATATTTAATTTTTTAACTTCCTGTAGTAGAAATAATTGAATAGTAAGATTCTTCGGTTGTGAAAAAACTTTTTTGATATAATTTCATATTTAAAGCCTACGTCAGGCTTTTGAAATTTGTATAATTTCCTATTTTTTCAATATAGCGGCTCTATCTGTACCATTTTCTCTGTACGATTTTGTTCACTTTCGTGTAGTTTAGTTAATATTACTGTTCGATATAGCAGCAACACGGTTCTCCCCAGGCCTTTAAAGAAAGGCGCACCACCCAGCTGATTTTACTGACTGCCAGGGTTTTTTAAAAATGAGATCCCTCTCGATTCTGTAGTTAGCTTTCTACAGACACCGGTCAACGTCAAACGAAAACATCTATTTCATTTGCTCATTTGCTCTGGATGCACTGAGTACTGAATCGTGCAAAAGTAAACTCTAAACTGCTGTTTATTTAAGATTGGAGCTAGAGCATGGGCGCGGGCAGCATAGGGCAAGGGGATTTTTCTATGCATTGTTTTCCCTTGCTTTTTTGCTCTTTCCAACATGGTAACCATACGTTGAAGTAGTCTTTGCCCCCCCCCCTGGGAAATATTCTGCCTGCGCCCAGGAGCTAGAACGTAAAGTAACAAAAAAATGATAATGAAGATAGACTCTATTATGGTTATCGATAAGTGTAATAAAATAGAGTCAAAGGAAGAAAAATCTCCTGGACTTGCAAAATACTTTAGCAAAGTATGAAATAGTTTTGCAGGCACTATATTTATATGAAAGAAAGGACTGGACCTTACCAATTTTTAAAGAAGGGTGCGTTTCACACAGAAAAATCAAAGGGATAGAAGATACGCTGTTATTGCAAGAGTTCACCGTTTTAACAATTTCCTAAAATTCTGCACTGGGTCATGTTGTCTCATTTCCTTACATATGATCATTTGTCTTTGATTATGGCAATCAGTAAGTTTTCTGTGTAACCATAAAAACCATTCCTTTGAATTACAGGATCCAGAAGTAACTTCAGCTCTTAGCTCGGATATCTTGAATAATGTATAACTTCCCAAAGATGCTGCTCACTGGCTGTGCGTAATCGCTAAGTTTTAATGAGAAACCAAATTTTTATTACAGTATTAGAACATTATATTCCGCACTATTTCACGTGATGACTTTTCTCTACCAATATACAGACGGAGCCTTCTACACTGCTCAAAACAATTAAAGGATATTGCGGTTTTAGGTGGATCTTGTGGCTGGGAAACTTTTTCGCTGATTGATACATGGTCGACAGACGTAGTAGGTTAAATGAGAATAAATCACACATGTTTGGCAGAAAAAAAATGCATTTTATTGCGCATTTGTGTAGAAAAGGAAAAAAACACAATTTGTGCATATGAGAAAAAAAGAATAAGAAAGGGTGTTTTCTTCAAAGGAAATCATTTTCAGTAGGGGGTATGGTTTCCACGGACGGCCAGCAACGTTGAACACCTTTGAGGCATGGAGTCAATGAGGCTATTAATCACGAGTTGGGGCATTCTGTCCCACTCTTCCAGAAGAGCTCTTTCCAGTTCTTGGAGAGTTTGTGGGGGTGGTTGGCGGCCAGCAACTTGTCTTCCTAGAGCGTCCCAAACGCGCTCTATTGGATTCATGTCTGGAGAACACGCTGGCCATTCCATTCGTTCGATTCCGTCCTCGAAAGGGAAATCCTCCACCAGGTTAGCACGATGTGGCGTGCAGTTATCGTTCATTAAAATGAAGTCATCTCCAATTGCTGCAGCGTAAGGGACTACAATAGGTCTGAGGATCTTATCCCTATATCGGCGACCAGCCAGAGGTCCATCTCGAATGACGTAGAGGTCTGTGCGCCCGTCAATGGAGATGCCACCATACACCAACACTCCCCCACCGCTAAAACTGACACTTTCGTACACGAACGCAGGATTATTCCTACTGCCACGGTCCCTCCAGATGAAAATACGCCTATTATCAGGATGAACTGAAAAACTCGACTCGTCAGAAAAAAGAACATTGCTCCATTCATTTCTCCTCCAATTCACATGCTCTGTTGCCCACTCCCTGCGTTCGCGACGATGCCTTGATGTTAGTCTAACACATACCATCGGTCGGCGAGCATACAGACCTACACCATGGAACCGGTTTCGGACAGTCTGGGTTGAAACCGTGGTGCCAGTAGCCGAGCGAAGGTGTTGTTAGAGAAGAGTAGCCTTCATATTCCGGTGTCTCCGAGCCGTTAACACTAAATAACGATCTTCATTAGGCGTTGTTGCCCGTCTACGACCTTGCTCTGGTCTTCGGTCTGCACTTCCAGTCGCCAAAAACCGGTTCCAGATCCTGGAATTCACACTTTGTGACACTCCAATGGCTTGCGCTACTTCGGCTTGAGTTTGGCCCCCTTCTAACCTACCGACAACTCTCCAAGCTTCTGAATCTGTTAAATGACTTCGCTGAGACATCGTACTAATCGAAACAAAGCAGTCACTGAATGCCGATCATCCTTGTCTTCATTGTCTTTTATTCAGTTGAAAGTCCAATTTCATTCGCTGCCGCTGAAGCGACGTTTTTGACGTCAAACTCAAAATTAGCATACTCCACAGTTTGAAAATCAGAAAAATTTGCATTTGTGATTCTCTTCTTCCATTTTCGACAAAAAAAATTTCGCTTATATCTTTATTTTATATAAAACTTACAATATCCTTTAATTCTTTTGAGCAGTGTATTTGCCGTTGTCATCCACCTGGCATGTTGCTTGGTTGCGTTGTCATCCACCATTGTTGCTGCGTTGTCATCCACCTGGCAGGGTGCTTTCCAGTTGATTTGGTGGACAATGTTTTTCGCAGGACAATTTCCAGATGATATCGCTTGACAGGTTTGATATAAATTTTCCCTCCAAGTCTATTTACATATGTGGACAGATCAAGAACGATTTTTCTGAGCTTCACAATCGCTAGCTTATTTCAGATGAATCCAGAATTTTCCCTATAGTACCAAATTATGTAAAAAGAACTGTAGTGCTTCTATCTAGATACCGTACTAAATGAAGTGATTGCTCCTATCCAATGGACATAGGAGCAACTGCAAGGGTCTTCTTACATGCAATTCAAACAAGCGTATCACACCAAATTCAATACCAGTATTCAGGGCTGTTCCATTAGATCCAGTTGCAGCTAAATCCATGGTAAATAACCAATTTGTTTTCAAATATATTAAAATGCTAGACAGCATTTCATTAGATGTACCATTTTCTGGTGATACATGATGTAGGAAATTGCTTTATGTCTCTTTCAATAATACTATATGTTCTTTAATTCTTTTGTGTGAAACACCCCCCCCCCTTCTTTAACAATTGCTAAAGTTCAGTCTTTTCTTCCATCTAAATGTAGTATCTGCAAAGCTATCTTACTCTTTTCTAAACTATTTTGCAAGTCCAGGAGAACTTTATTTCTTTGAATATCTACTTTATTACATTTATCGACATCCATAAAAGTATGTCATTATTTTCTTTTACTTTTACATTACAGTCTAGCTCCAATCATAAAGAAACAGCAGTTAAGAGTTTAATTTTGTATGATTCAATACTCAGTTTGTGCATTCAAAGCAAATGGACAAGTGAAATGGGAATTTGACCTTGACTGATGTCAATAGGAAGCCATAACTAATGAATCGAGAGGGATCTCATTTTTTTTAACCCGGGCGGTCAGTAAAATCAGCGGGGCGGTGCGCCCTCGCTTAAAGGCCTGGAGAGAACCCTGTTACTTTAATATCGATCAGTAATATTATCTAAACTAAACTAAAGTGGACAAAATCGTATAGTGAAAATGGTATAGAAAAAGAGCCCGTTTTATTAAAAAATAGCAAATTATAGAAATTTCAAAAGCCTGGCGGGGGCTTTAAATATGATATCATATCAAAATTTTAATCTATAATTTTGTAATTCATTTTAGTCTATAAATACCAGTTCTTGAGTGTTCTTACTACACTACTTTACTTTAATTTCCTCATTTACATTACCGCAAAATTTTACTTCTTGATTCTTAAAATTTATATATTTTTATCAACTTATTTTTTTAATATCTATTTTCAAAGAAAAAAGTATTTATAGCCATGTTATCCGTTCTCAGTTAGGTTTTCGATTAAAATTATTTCCCTTATTGAGGTAATTTCAAAAGTGGCTCGTTACAATACTTATAAAAACCATTATGGATACGATAAACATTATCATCAAAAAAAAATATCTATCTTCGGAGAAGACATCTTTAAACACAACGTTATGTATGTTCATATCGTTTTCCTGAAAGAAACTCCCATTTTATGACTTGCGTGAGTAAAGTTTACATTGAAGATAAATGTTATGGCACAAATTTTCAATGCAATTTATAAAGATAAACGATATTTTTATTCAGTTTCTTCAACATAAACTATATTTTGTCATAAAGAGGGCATGTGTCGTGTTTCTGCATTTTGTCTATATACGATAAAAACAAACTGAAAAGCTTCCATTCAGAATATTGTGCTTTAATTTTTGAAAATTTGCTATAGCTTACTTTAACTAACTCACAAAATTACCTCGTCCCGTTTTATTTATTTATTTATTTATTATTTTATCTGATAGTGTCATTCATCTAACACAATATGTATTCTTACTACATTATTATGTAACATTTTAAAAATGTGCTTGAAAAATATATGTTGCTCGAAAATTACCTGTAGTATCTTGTAATCTTCTTCAGTGAGTGTTTCTTAATTATTTATGACACAGACTGTTATAATGTTTCATCCTCATCATTTTATTTAATTGTGAAACATAATTTCGGACTTCTTGAATACATACCATCACTACTAGAAAATTTGCTCGGGTTACCTCCGGCCACGTAGCCGGCCGATGATAGCTCGAGCAAAATTGCTAGTAAGGATGATTTTTCAAAACAGTTTTAAGATAGAATGTTTCAAATTTTTGTTAAATACGATTTTTTAAATTTGTTACCCCCTCTCCCTCCCAATGCTTAATATTTCAGTTTAGTGAAATGACTATAAAGTAACATTTATTCTCCTATTTTATTTTCTTTTTTTTTGCTGATAGGAAACAAAACATAAGTCAACATGTTTAAATCATCCTTTCTGCTCAATCTGTTACAGATGTACAGTCCGGAAAAAATATTTTAGATTAAAGCAAATTTCGTAAAAAGATTTTGTAAATTATTTTTTGAAATTTGTCATGAAAACATGTATCTCACTGCAAGTCTTAAGAGACATACTTTATTCTCAATAATGCATATCTTTCTGGATAATCAATTACAAGTTTATATACTTTATTCAACAATTTTGTTGGCACGACAAAATATTTTATTAGGATTACTTCTTTTGGGTGGATGAATAGCTTCGCCACTACTTGTAGACAACAATATTCAACAAATAATTATATGGAATGTAGTTTTTCGAGCAAATCCAAAAATTCACTGTAGTTATCCAATTTCCTCATTATTTTTTACTCCCCGCCTCCCCCCAATCATTATAATAAGCACTCTTCAGAGACGACGCTAAGAGTTAGTTTTTAAATAAATCGGGATTTGTTGACAATATACTGTTATATGCAGTAAAGAAGAAAAACATCAATAGCAGGCGTAGTAAGAAGACCCCACAAAATAGCTGAAAGAAGTAAATGAAATTTCTTTATGCATGGTAAAGGTTCGGTGCATCGATTTTATGTACAAATGTCGACGTTAGTATCAAAAGATCAATTTATTGGACTCTGTGTCTCAAAAGAGGTTTTAGTGCTTAATCAAAGACAGAATGTGGACATACGTTATTGAGCTTGAACAGATTTCTTATTTGCTTCACATGAATAATATTTTGTGGGAATAAGTATCAAAAATTCCTAATAAAGGGTTACGAAATTTCCGTAGTTTTGACATTTCCTAAGAAAACATATATTTTAAATGGTAATAAAAGCCAATAATTTCTTGCGCATAAAAAACTTCTAAACACTATATTTCTGACGTGCAGATAATGGGTATTTGTTTGTTGACTTTTTTATTTTATTAATGCTTTCACCTGATCTGTGAATTTAATCATATGTAATTGGTAATTTATTATTTAAGTAAGCATTAAAATATGTTAGGGCTTTTTAGTTTAAGAAGTAATGTAATATTTTGATAGTTTAAAAATTATCAAATAAAACGTGAAAGACTCTCTAATTAATTCGCAAAGTACGTCCAATAATACCATTGCTGTACCATGCGCTCTCACAAATGGTAAACCCTTAAAATTATGAAATATCTATGAAAAACCATTAAAATACGGTGCTCAATGCGTGACACATTAGAGTCAATTTTGTTCGACTTTTCATTCTTAAGAATTTTTCGGGAATTTTTGAAAACGTTAAGATTTTAGTTTATAGTAGAGTTTCTAAAGAAACATTGTGAATTATTTTAGAGTTCGAAAAATAATTTTATGGCGTAATATTCGGTTCGGTTTATTTTTCAAAATTATTTCTAAGTTCTTGTTACTTAAAATAAATTGTAATGTAAAATACTGTGTGTAAAAAACTTTTCAAGGTAGGTAAGCTATTACTGATTAAGAATAACAAATTTTTGTTTTCAAAAACAATTTTTGCTTGAAATCCAAACATTTTTATTTTTATACACTATTGCTAATAATCACGTTGTAGACACAGAATCAATAAAAATGCAGACTCGCTTTTCTAATTTTTTTTTTTTTTTCGGTTTTTATTGTTAATGCGTTTCCCATTCAGAGCTATTTTTATTATTTTACAATTTTTCTATTCTTCATTTTATGGAAGATGGAAAGAGTTCCCCTATGCAACATTTTATGATTTTCAAACTATGCGGAGATTTTCAGAAATTAAAAGAAATCTTGCGAAAAAACTCAATGAGAAATACTATTTCAATGCATCATTAAAGAGGGAGATTTGGAAAGTATTTTTTATTCTAAAAAATTCTATTATAAAATCATTTCTAAAATAATTTCACGCATTTTTCAACACAAAGTCATTTAAGTAACACAAAAAAAAATTTTTTTTTTCGCGTATTGAAAAAAATATTCCAAATGAATGCGCTGTGAACTGCTTTGTAACAAACAAGCCATCGATGAATAAAAGTCATCATTAGACTGAATTTAATGTAAAGTTGCTTGCAATTAATTATTTTTTTGTTAATCGTTATATTTTAACATTAAATCTTATTCAATAAGTATGTGGTGAATAAAAGTTATTCATGAGAACTTAGTTTTGTTTAAGAACTGAGTATTGTATGGTTTCAGGCCTCTTTTTCGTGAAATAAGTAGAAAAATGTTTGAAATGAATTATTGCGTCATGCAAAACATAGGAATGAAATTTTTCATAAAATAGATCTATTCATATATGGAATCAGACGCATTCATCATTTCCGATACTGTAATCACAAAAAAAGTACTAAAACTTTGGGGCCACACTTATAAAGGATAAGTTGAATGTTTCGAACAAATCTTTATATGATTGAAACAACCACCGCAGCTCCATGGGGGTTCTGTGATAAGTTAGCCTTTCATCCCATACATGTTTTTCATCACATACAAAAAACGTTGATTTAAAAAAGGTTTTGGTTTCAGACTTCTGAGGTTGGGTCCGAAGAGATGGGGTCCAAAGCATTAAGGGATTTCTAATGGGAAATCAATATATATACAGAGTGTACCAAAAAGGTGGTATGCTCTAATTCTTTATCTATTAAGAGATAAATAGGCAATGTAAATTGGAAATTCTTCAAAATGAGGCAAAAAAAGAAAAGACTTCGTTAGGTAAAGATATTTTGTTGTTGTTGTTGATTTAAAAAAACACTTTTTAAATTTGTATATGACCCCCGTCCCAAAAAAGAAATCACAATTGGTAAAATCTACACCTAATAAAGTGACGTACAGTATTTGAGAAGTATATCCTAAAAAAAATGTTAGAGCTATGAAGATAAATACTTGCTGGCTTAAACCACTTTTCAGTGGCTCTCCAAAGGAAAAAAAAAATCACGCCGGATGATTTTGTTTCACGGATCGTACAGAACATACTGTTTTTACCTTAGCAATAAATTTGTAGAGCACCTCCTTAATGCATGAAGCATATTTTACTGATTCGGAATTTTTTTTACGGGTTTTTATACAAATTTTAAAAGTTTAACTTTTTGAAATTAACGGGAGGAATTTTTTTTAACGCAGTCGTTTTTTCTAACTTATTTTGAACATTTTTTCAATTTACATTCCCCATTTAAATCTAATAAATAAAGTATCAAAACCACCTGTCACCACCTTTTTGAGACAGACTGTATATTAAAGGCAAGCATGGTATGCTTATAACTGCTGCTATAACCCCACAATTGATTAATATAGACCCATGGTGGTTACACTGTAAAAAAAGTCGAATTTACGGGGGAAAAAACAGACGGCCAAGAAGCCAATTTATTTTCGTATGTTTTACAGAAGTCTTCCATGTTTTTTACTGATTCTCAGTTTATTTTACAGAAATCTTCCGTTTTACTTCGTTTACGGTAGATTTCAGTAAAATTAACGAGAATCTGTAAAAAATATGTTTTCCATACGGAAATAAATTGGCGTCCTGGCTGACAGTTTTTTTTTTTTTTTTTTTGGTAAATTTGACAGACTTCTTTTTTACAGTGTATATGGTAATGTTGTTGCAGACATAATGTCTTCAATGTCTCAAAATATTCGAGAATGTTGTAGAATTTTCTTTAATTGGAAATCGGTAAAGCAGTTTGGAATCGAGTTTAAGCACTTGAAGAATGCTTGTGAATTCTAAAGAAAGCTGAGTGACGATCGAGAATATTCTAGAGTGTTCCAGAAAGTTCTGGCTTTCGAAGCTGATTTTTGACGTATTTTCTCAATCAGAATATTTGAATTGACCCTTATTTCTTCCTCATCATCGTGTACAATCGAGTTTTTGTGCAGGTAAATTGTACGTTTTCCTCTCTCTGATCGGATAATTTTAAAATTGAATCCACACAACTTATTATTTTTTTTTACGATTTTTCAAAAGTTAGTCTAAATGTGAGAAACTTTTAAAAATGTTGGAAGTTCTCAATGCCTTAAAAACTGCTTTTAATATTTTTTGAATAAATTATTCTCCCTGTTTTTCGCACAAAAGCACTCAACTAGTTAAATTTTTAAAAAGAGACAATTTAAATTACAATTATTTGGTGACAACAAGAGGAACTGTAACAATATCCAGTGCATAGAAATCATTCAACAATTCTTCAATTATATAATGTGTTAGCAATATGTAAATTTCTATTCAATCCACTCATTATCATGATCTACATTTTAGCATCACCATTCACCAGTATCAGCATATATACGAAGTACACAATTATTTACAGCTTTGACTTATTGGTGTGAAAGACTCAATTAAAGTTCTTCTCTCCTTCAAAATCAATATTAAGCTTTTATCTAAAACAAATTCTATCCATTATTTAAAAGTATTGAATAAAGATATCACATACATATTTCTAACTCTTGTATATCAATCGATTTATATTTGAGTCAGCAGTTAGCTTTCTTTCTTTTATAAAGAAAACACCATGAATAATTCTTTCTTATATTACCTTATGTTTTTCTTTCTTACTGCCTACTTCTTCAACTTTTCTAATTATAGCTTCATTTTTTGTTGTTGTTATTTTTATTACAGTTGCAACAAATATTTCTACGATATTGCAACAATATTTGCTGCAGTTCTCAGTATTGCATGATATAATTTCATTAAGCAGACATATTTTAGATGCACGTCAACTTTTTCAATTAAGTCTAGACATGCTGTTCTTAAATATCCTTTAATGGTTCCCTTAGTAACAGAAGCATACTTGTTCACCATAATTTACTTCCCAGAAGCTTGTCTAATTGTGCAAGCATAATGATGGGCTTTTCCGTACACAAGTAGTGATTTTGTAGATAAGCAGGAAAAGATTCAATCAATATGAAGAAAAGTTTTATATAAAGCCTGAAATAACTATTTTTTCTAAACAAAATTAATGTTTAAGCTGTGCATTTTTTCTAAGAATAAAATAAAGTACTGTACTCTTCTACAAAAGAATTTGCTGCTGCTATCAAACGTATCAACTGATTGAACTTTTTTTTGTGTTTGCAGTATTACTGTATGGGCAATATTTACCAAACTATGGATGTAAGAACCTGAATACTGTACACAAATTTATATTGTGATTTTTTATTTTATTAATTTGTTCTTTGCTCTGAACTTTTAATCTTGTTCTGCATATAATTTTGGCCATTTTTATAACTGTAAATATTAATCTATGACTAACAGTTGCAACAAAAATTAAGGGTCGGTCAGCTTAGAGGTGGTCACGCTGTGTGTATATGCATATATATTAGGGTGGATCGAAAAAAAAAATTTTCGAAATCTTTATCTCCTGAGGTTTTAAAAGTTGTAAATTGATATAAATAAGACATCTGTAAAATTTGAATGTTCTACGACAACGCGTTGGGGTTGCGCATCGAGCTTGAAATTTAGAAATTTTTGAAAAATATGACTTTTTCAAAAAATCGACCAAAAAAATTCTTTTCCGAATTATTAGGCTCCCAAGGTTTTAGAAGTTGTATATTGTTATGAATAAGACGTATGCAAAATCTGAAGGGGCTGTAACAATTTCTAGGAATTGTACATCGAGCTTGAAAGCTATAAATATCGGGAAAATTTGCGTTTTTTGACAAAAATATATAGAAAGAAAAAATTATATTTTTTAATGAATTAGTCCCGTTGAAAAATTGCCAGTAACGTTCGCAGCTCTTCTCTAGTACAATCACAATCGCAACTACATTACCCAGGACCCACCTCGTTGATTTGCTTGCGATCCGAGTCCTGCCCGTGCCAGCCGAAGCATCCAACTATTGGAGCATGTTTTTTAATGAATAATGTAAAGCCCAATTTCAAATCAAACTGTGGAATTTTTTGCCAAGTGTAATAATTTAGATTGTAGGAAACCATCATCTGATAGATGGATAGACAGCAATTTTCGGAGTGGCTGTTTGCTATGGTGTGAAGTTGGCAAACACAACATTGCAGCGATTTAGTTATATTAGAGAACTGCGTTTCTAGATTTCGGATGACGCCTTTGTTATTTCCAGAATTCGATGATTCGCCATCACCCCCAATGCATGTGAGGGTGCCACGATCAATAGATTTCGTGTCAAACTCTCCCAAATTTCCAGTGAAATACTTAAAATCAGATCGCGACATATGGCCAAAGTATGTTGAAACAGGCAGGGGCGTATCCAGGGGGGGGATATCGGGATATATCCCCCCCCCGAAATTTTTGGATTAGTGATGAAATTCCGTCTATTTATACACATATAAGTTCATATCCCCCCAAAAAATTTTTCCAGGCGCATATCCCCCCCCAAAAAAAATTTTTTTCCTGGCTACGCGCCTGGAACCAGGTTCCATTATCAGCGAGATATGTTCTTTGTGACAAACACCTGGGTGTAATTTGCAGTCAACAAGTTTTTCTATATATCTGGTTGTGTCTTCCTCCTATCAAAACACAATCCAAAGAAAATTTTAAAGCCCTCTTCCGTTTCTTCCACTGCTAGTCATCTTAACCTTCCTCTAACTTTATATGGGTCGAGAGTCAGTTGAGAAGGTTTCTCTCCATCTACATTCCTTCCCCTTTCTAGATTGTGAAATAAAATTGATACCAGAGTTCCTACTGCCCAGTGCGTAATAACTTTGCGTCGCAGACTTGTGAAAGCACTCAGATTTTCATTCTAACTTGGTCGTTTGTGAACGCATCTCCAAAGTGGCGGTAGATAGGCATTCAGCGTTTTCTTCAGTCTTTCGTTATTTTCACTTTCCAAATCAATAACTCAAGTTGAAACATACACTGGATATTGAAAATTTCACCTCTTTCTCCAACAATCTCGAAATGTGTCTTTCCAACCTTTCAACTTTTCTCTCATTCTCCTTAAACTTCTCTTCTTTACAATTCCATCAATTATCACATACCTAGCTCCCCTCTGGTCTGCTAATGGCTCACGTTCTGTGTGAGGTATGTGAGGCTCTGAGCTACACCTGCTCCGGGAAAAGTCAGTACACTTACAAGTGCGATATTCAATAGCTCGGTAATAGAGAGTTTTTCCCACTTTCTTCATAAACAATTCCTTATGTCCGTCTCTAACGTAAGATTCATTTAGCTGCTGAACTTGCTCATGACCTTTTCTAACTATCTCTTGAATTCCTTAGATTAACACAATAGGGATCTGGCCTTGGTCCAAATTTCCTGTGTTTTGATCGCCACAACTAAGGTTACTTCTCCTTCCGGTGGATCCTGCCCTTTATTCAGAAATTTTTCTTCTTAAGTACAAAATAGTAATATAGAAGTACGAGTATGTCTTCTTGGGTTGGTAACTTGGTACAAGGTAATTCTTTCGATATTCCCAGCTCTTCTAAGAACACCTAGCTCTTCTAAATTAATTGTTTTTTAAATTAATTGTTTTTAAGAATTTTTTTTTGGATTTTGTTCCATGTCCTGTTGCAGACAGTTTCACTCTATTCAGAATCGTAGCAGTGCAAGGCACTGCTAAGATTCTGAATTGAGTGAAACCTTTTAGCTTTTTTGAGACAACTTTTTAGCTTTTTTGAGAATAAACTGAAAGCACCATCTAACTGAAACGTTAAACCAAATGCCTGTTTCAACGAAATATATCGTGCCTGATTTAACCGAACGCATGTGCATCGCCACTAGTGCTGTAAAAGTAACGACAAAATGAGTCTCCGTATGTATTTGTTACTTAGATGTTCGCTATTCGTTACTAAGTATTCGTTACTCGTTACTTTCGTTACTACTAATAGAATCGGTAATAGGGTGTTATATAGTGCTCCATAACAACACATTCGGGACAGTGTTGTTATGGGTATATGCCGCCCATACATAAACCCATAACCAAAAAGAATTTTTTTTAGCGAAGATGTACAAAGTTGTATTTAGAGCTTATTTTCTCTGATTTACAGATTGTTTTTATACACATTTATGGTTTTATACAATGCTAAATTATCCGAATTACTGAGTGCACATAGAAATCTTCCAAAGACATATGCCATTCTTTTTTTTTTCTCAACCCCCCCCTTTTTTTAATTCTGAACGCTGGTTTAACCTGTTCATTCTTATCATAAAAAGTGTAAAGGAAAGCTTGTGACTCGTGTTTTTTCTGGGAGCGGGTTCTCGAATACTGAGATCCAGGGATTGGGCCACATATATAAAATTCACAGGGCAGGGGATCTCAGTATGATATCAACTACTTTGCGTCTCTAAAAGCATAATATCTTTATTATTTGTGAGTTCTTATTTCATATCAAAAACTTCTTTTGCTGGACCATTTTTCGAAGTAAATTAAAAATTACCATATTTTAAATTAAAATTGTTTTATTCAATGAGAATTACCTATTTTTAAGATATTTCCAGTTCTATTTCTGCACTTTTGGGATGAAAGGGGTTAGCCCCTTCTGTGGGTGCATATATGAGAGCATTCTTTAAACAAAAATTATCACTCCTTTCATACAGAAAGAATGGTTGCACCGGGCTATGCGTATTCCATGAGTTCATGGAATAAAATGTACCATAAAATAGGGCAGATGGCCCCCTAAACGCCGACATTTTAGAAACATACTGAACTTCATTGAATTATTTTAATACCACTGGCTTACGCAGGAGTGGGCATAGAAATCCCGGGTCGCTCACAATTTTTTATATATTTTTTAAACAATTACTTAAAAAATGTGTTTAGGTTTCCATGCTAAATATTTTTTTTAGTTCCAAAAATATTTTAAATAATAAAAATGTGTGAATTCGTTTACTTTATAAAAATATATTTTTTAAAAGGTGTATTTAAATAATTTGTTATTTATTACTCGTATTTCGATTCTAGCTAAAAAAAAAAGAAAAAGTTAATTTCGCAATCCTGCTTCGAAACCACCCTGAAAGAAAGAATTCTGATTGCACCACTATTTAGTACCAAAATGTTAGAAAGCCCGAAATTAGCACCCCTTACTAACATGCTTCTCTTATATGTATTGCTCCTCTACAATTATAAGAACACCCCCTTCCCCCCCCCCCGCAAAAAAAGTTCAACTGCGCATAAGAACATGCTATACACCGGATCCTATCCCCCCATTGTACGACCCATATCAATAGAGCAGCAGATAGTATATCCATCTCCATAACTGTAACGATACATACGGATTCTTCCAAACCTCATCAAAACGATACCATCCGGCTCGGCACAAACGAATTGCAACCAGAACATACTACTACTCAAATACCGAAACTGATTTTTCCCTTCAAACAGCGAGAATCCATAATACTTCCGGTATCTAGTAACGGAACGGAACATACTATTACTCAAATACCGAAATTCATTTTCTCCCTCCCGCAGTCTTGTATTCGAAGTTCGAACCTGGTCGATCCGAAATGCACACTCGAAAGTCATTTTCCCCCTTGAAACCGCGATCCGATATCCAGTAACTGCCAGTAACAAATAACAGAAGATATTAGTACTCGATTACTGGAACCTGTTTCCCCCCTAGTTCGCCTCGCCTGGCAGTCTGTATTCGAAGTTCGAAGCTGCTCGATCCGAAACCTTCGGATCGAGTAACGATATCAACCGAAAAGTAACAATTCGTTACTTCGAGTCTGAGTGATTATCCGTATCTTAGTACCGAATACATGCGGTTTGCTTCAGCTCTAATCGCCACCACTCGGCAGGTAAACCGGTGCTAGTTGTCTGGAGCATAGCTTGCATACTGCGGCCAAGACAAAACGACAGCATAACGTGCGCATTGTATCAAAATATTCGAAAAGCCATTTTTTGTGATTTACTGAGCCTCACTGAATATTTTTTAACATATAAAAGGACCAAATTATTTTTAACAAACAAAGTTTGCTTTCTACATAATTTTTTTTTTCAAAAAACACATAATTTTCAGATATTTATAAATTTCAAGCTCGATGTGCAATCCCTAGAAACTGTCGTAGCCCCTCCAGATTTTGCATACATGTTATCCATAAAAATATACAACTTCTGAAGCCTCAGGAGCCTAATAATTTGAAAAATAATTTTTTTGGTCGATTTTTGAAAAAAGTCACATTTTTCTAAAATTTCTAAATTTCAAGCTCGATGCGCAACCCCAAGACGTTGTCGTAGAATTTTCAAATTTTACACACGTCTTATTCATATCAATATACAACTTTTGAGACCTCAGGAGATAAAGATTTCGAAAAAAAAAAATTTCGATCTATCCTAATACACTCATGTCCATAAATTAAGGATAATGAAGTTCAGGCAAAGAAAGAGAAAGAATCAAAACAAATTTGACTTATTTGTAAAGTCTATTTATTAAACAAAAAGTAAAGAGCAAAAAAGATGCTATATGTTTGACATAATTAATAAAAATTGCAAGTTTTACTCCCTTGACCAAATTTCAAAAAAGAACCTATTTACAAAAAACAGTATAACATGGTTAGTAGGATGGTTAATACGGAGTATGTCTCCCGGACGATGCAATACAGGCCTGACAACGCCTAGGCATGCTGAGTATCAAATGATCAATCTGATCTTGGGGAATATTACACCACTCATCAAGCAATGCACTCCGAAGTTCCGGTAGACAGGTGGGAGGGGGTTGACGAGCTGCAATTCGTCGGCCAAGCCTATCCCACACATGCTCTATTGGATTCAAGTCCGGCGAGTATGCTGGCCAATGCATACGGGTGATATCCTCCGATTGAAGGCATTCGTCTACAATGTTTGCACGGTGAGGACGGGCGTTGTCATCCATAAACACAAATTCAGCACCCATGGCGCCCCGAAACAAACGTACATGTTGTTCCAGAATGACATCCCGATAGATGTGGCCTGTCATCGTTACACTCTGAACATGCAGGTCAGTTCTGGAACCAAGAATAATTCCTCCCCAAACGAGCCATCCTGCACCACCGTAACGGTGTCTTTCAATGGTGTTCTCTTGGTGGTAACGGGTACCTGGCGCTCTCCAGATGAATGTCCGGCGAGAATCAGACTCCAAACTAAACCTGGACTCGTCGGAAAACATCACACAAGACCACTGTTGCGGTGTCCACAATGCATGCTCTCTACTCCAGGTTAATCGCAGGCGACAGTGAGTTGCGGTAAGTGGAACACATCTGACAGGCCTACGAGCATATAGACCAATGTGCCCTAAGCGTCTGTACACGGTCTGCCTTGAAACTATCGTACCGGTAGCTGAAGAGAGCTGACGAGACAGGTCTGATGCTGTACTCCGTCTGTTTCTTTTGGCAGTAACTGCCAAATAGCGGTCCTCATTCACGTGCGGATAGGGGCAGATGGAATCCCAATACAAGAACTTAGACTTTTCTACCTTCCAGTTTGACAGGGGAAAATACGAGCGCGCGCAGAAGATGGGTTCGTGGGGAAAAGGACTTCCAGGTTTTTAAGCAAGCGCGTTACATAGCTATTTATTAATCCTGCGATCTATTCTCGTTTTTTTTTTTTTCTTTTTGTAATTGAAATGAACAATTGCTATTACAAATGTATTTATTATATATTATGTGTGTATACTTAGACCTTTTTAAGCATGGGCAATTAATTGTGCAGTCTGTTCTCGTTTTTTTCTTTCTTTCTTTTTTTTTTTTTTTTTTTTTTTTTGAAGGGGGGAAGGGTAATTGAAATTAATAATTGTTACAAATATATTTATTATATATTTATAATAAATACATATATGATATATATGTGTGCATATATGTATTTACTCACATATAAAGTAATGTATTGTCCATAAAGTAATGTATTTATTATTTATATATATATGAATATATCAGTGGCGTAGCTACAGGGGGTGTTAACCCCCCCCCCCGATAAGGAATTTTTTTGTCATACAAAACATATTTTCTTCACACTCGCACAACACACACACACACACACACATATATATATACACATATACATGAATCGTTGTAGTCGTAACCCCCCCCCCCCTCTATGAAAAATGTCTCCCTACGCCAATGGAATGAATACTTTTTAATTTACTATATACAATAACTTAGACTTAATAATGATTAGAGGTCAGAATAATTTTAACTAATATTGCAATGGCCACTATATTAAAAAGGATGTCAATAAATAAAAAGAAATAAATGAGATTACAAACGACTTCCTAAAAAGAGTTCATACATTTTTTTTTTCATTTTTAAAATAAGGGTTACGCTTTTCAACATACGTCTCTAACCAGTCTCTTAAAAGAAGTTAGTGTATCCTTCCGCTTCTGTGTCAATCGTTGCATTGCATTTGGGCAATCGGGAAACAACGACGATCAGGGTTGGAAATTCAAAATACTATTACCATAATCTTAGAAAACTTGACGCCAGAATTATTTAAACTACCGTTGTAATTTCATATATTGAGTCTTTCACACAGCATCAAGATATTGAGTTTTTGGTACTGCTGAGACGCAACATGTGCGTTTGGGCTATCGGGGAGCAACGACGATCAGGGATGGAGAATCGCAGCCACCATTTCTATTCCATAAGAGGTAGCAGTAGAAACAAAGGCAATAAATTATGTTTTCATTCTGCCATTAGAGTGTAATCTATGAGAGCTATTTTGTTTGCTCCTGTTAAAGTGCTTTAAATACTACACTCGCTACATACCTGGCAGACTATATTTTTACGAACGCCATTTACTGCACAAACTCCAAAAACTAGTTATTGCTCGTGAATTTTTTCGTAAACAAGATGATTGCCTAACCTTGCTTGCGTTAACAAGATTCAGCAGTATAGGCACCCTATAAAAAATACTGGTCCTAGGATACAGGCACGTATCCAAAAAAAAAACACTTCGGGGGAGGGGGGATCCGAAAATTTCGGGGGGGGGGGGGTCAAACAGTATAAACGGCAAAATTTCACACAAAAATACTATATCATTACCATTTTAGTAACAAAATTCCAATTTTCGAGGGGGTCTGGACCCCTTAATCTCCCCCCTAAATACGTCCTTGCTAGGATACGCCCAAATATTTTCTGTCTTATGACTGGTTGCATTAAACAATTTATTTATAATGAAGCGGGTGCTGGAGATAGGTGAATGAGAGGGACTGTTGCACATGATCCCGTGGACATCGAAAGTCTGTGCTTAGTAAATTGAATAATTTCGAGTTTTATAAAACGAAAATTAAATAAATAAAAATAAACCAACTTTAATTCTAGTAAAAAGTAAATTTCCTTCTACCTCAAAATAAGTCTTATAGTCTTCCAAATAAAAGTAAAATCACACCGAAGTACTGAGCGAATTATACCTTCATCCATGGGCGCCGGCAGAATATTTCCCAGGGGGGGGGGCGAAGACTACTTCAACGCATGGTTACCTTGTTGGAAAGAGCAAAAAAGCAAGGGAAAACACTGCATACAAAAATCCAGGGGGCATTGCCCCCCTTGCCCTATGCTGCCGGCGCCCATGCCTTCATCTCAGATGTTGGAACTATCTTATCTTATTTACCTATCCTATTGTATCTTATTATTATCGTATATGTTCTTCTTATCGAACTAAAACGTCAATGGTTACGATTCCCCTTCCCTGATCGTCGTTGCTCCCCGACACCCCAAACGCACACGTTGGGTCTCAGCTGTACCGAAGACCTAATTATGTTAATTATGTTGATGCTGCATGAAAGACTTAATATATGCAATTACAACAGTAGTTTAAATAATTCTGGCGTCAAGTTCTCTAAGATTATGGTAATATTCTGAATTCCTCAACCCTGATAGTCGTTGCTTCCCGATTGCCCAAATGCAACGATTGACACAGGAGGAGAAGGGTACACTAACTTTAAGAGACTCGTTAGAGACGTATGTTGAAAAGCGTAACTATTATTTTAAAAATGAAAAAAAAAATGTATGAACTTTTTTAGGAAGTGTTTTGTAATCTGATTTATTTCTTTTTATTTATTGACATCCTTTTTAATAAAGTTAGTGGCCATTGCAATATTAGTTAAAATAATTGTGACCTCAAGTCATTATTAAGTATTGTACTTATTATTAAGTATAAGTAAGTAACAAATTATTTATATATTCCAGTGGCGTAGACAGAAATTTTTCTGGAGGGGGAAGTGGTTACGACTACTGCAATTCGTGTATGGTAATGAGCTGTATACATATGTTGTGTATACGTGAAGAAAATGCATTTTGTATGACAAAAAATTCGTCATGGGTTATAACCCCTCTACCCAGTAGCCATGCCACTGATATTTTCCTATATATAAGTAATAAATGTATTACTTTATAGTAACAATCGTTCAGACACATATATATGTATTTATAAATATATAATTAATCCATATGTAACTATTATTAATTTCTCTTGGGAGCAATCGAGACGACAGCCTCCTGGTTAAGGGACTCAATTAACAAAAATCTCAAATCAAATAAAATTATTAATTTTAATTACCAAAAGACAAGAAAAAAAAAGAGAGAACAAACTGCACAATTAATTGGCCATGTAACCGATGCTTAAAAACTTCTAAGTGTACATACATAATATATAATAAATACATTTGTGCAGAGGCGTAGCCAAGGGGGGGTTAGGGGGGTCATAACCCCCCATAAGGAATTTTTTGCCATACAAAATGTATATTCTTCACTACATTATCACACACACGTATACATATATATGAGTTGCAGTAGTCATACCCCCCCATGAAAAATTTCTGGCTACGCCCCTGCATTTGTGGCAATTTTTTATTTCAACTACCAAAAGAAAAAAAAAAACAGGGAAAATAGAAAGAGAGCAGACCGCAAGATTAATAAATTAGCGCGATCCTTGCTTAAAAACGTCGAAGTACTTTTCCCCACGAATCCATCTTCTAATGCATTTCTCCCTGCGCGCGCGCGTGTTTTCCCCTATCAAACTTGTGGGTAGAAAAGTCTAAGTTTTTCTGTTAGGATTCCATCTGCTCCTATCCGCACGTTCCTCATTCGGCGTTGTAACTCGGGGGCGACCTGTGCTGTAACGTCTACTCACATTACCATCATCTTGGAATCGTTGCCAAAGCCTAGAGATGACACTCTGGGCGATTCCAAGTTCCTCGGATACTTCCAGCTGGGTACGTCCACATTCCAGTCGTCCGATAATTCTGCCACGTAAAACATCATCCAAATGCCTCCTTTGTGCCATAACTATGCGGTTTTTGCACTGAAAGGCTTTCACAGCGCTTTTGAACAATTTTACTTCTTTGCCACCATTCCTTATATACCCCTCTCTTACACTCTCGTCATTGTGACGTACCATCCACGCCATCTGGTGGTTTCCTGTAATTTGCATATTCTTCTTCAAGATGTGTGTGATCATTCCACAGGTGAAATTTTTATTTTAGAGATCAATTTTGTGTGATTCTGAATTATCCTTAATTTATGGACATGAGTGTATATATGTGTGTGTGTGTGTGTGTGTGTGTGTGCGCGTGTGTGTGTGTGTGCGCGTGTGTGTGTGTGTGTGTGCTTGTGTGTGTGTGTAACCATTATAGCAAATGGGTTTCTTCGTTGTTGTTGTTTTTAACAGTTTTCTAGATTTTTCCCTTTTTACATGATTTTTATGGATTATAACATCAAACAAATTTCTTAAACATTTCTTTCAAATATTTCATAATTAATTTTACTGTTTTTATTTATTTTTTGCTTTGTATTAAGAAATAAAATTTTTGTAAACACGGCTCTAGTTTGGTATACAAAACTGAAAAGTTTTGAGATGTAAGAAGACATCGTTTTTTAAAATTAACACGTATCTTAATTATAATTTAAAGAGGTCTATTTATACTTCATTTGTAGTTCACCGTCACTTGAAGTGACAGAATGACTAAAAATATGGAGCTTTATAGAACTTACATCTAAAAACATTAACTCGAAATAAAGATAGATAACTGTAAAGTAATCAGAAAACGTTTGTACTGAAGTGTTAATTCTAGATTTAAGTAAAACAAAAGTTTTAAAATATTGTAAAAATAAATATATAACGGAAACATCTAAGTTCTCTAACTTATTCAGTAAAAATTCAACGTATCTCGTGTCAATTAATATTTCCAAAAATCTTTTTCCTGTTAAAGTTATCTTATATGATATATTCAAATACTTGCACTTCTTATGTTTCAGTTTAATACTTCTAAGAAATTTATGTATGAGAATATGTCTGTGCTCAGAGTAAAACTTTTCTAATCTTAGCTTTTAGTTTTTTCTTCAGGTCCCCAAAAATGGCAAACACTGTTTTATTCAAATAAAACAGATTTTATTATTCTTTTTTTTTCTCGATATGCGTGGTCACATCCACCGAAGCATTTTTCATTTATTGATTACTTGAAACTTTTTGTCCCTTCTTCAAAATGCTTATTCAGACGGTAAGCACTCAACAAACATTACTTTCCACCAAATGTGTATCCTTTCAAACAGATTGAAAAAAATACAAACGCGTTTTTCGAATTCTTTGCATATTTGCTTCATTGTTACATTTTGTGCACTCATTGCAGTAGAATTTTGTATATTCTGGTATGTTGGTATATGAATTAATTTACTATGAAAGTCTAAAAGAAGGTGAGAACCTTATTTTCAAAAGTGTAAAATAATAAATTCAATTAATTTTTATTGAAGTATAAGCATAGTAAAATACTGAACTGTTTAAACATTAACTAAAATTGTTAAATGTCCATTTAAATAATTTAAAATTAATATTACAGAAAGTGACTCGTATATTTTAACAACTAGAAGTCACGACATATAAATAACAGACAACTAACACGATGAAGATTTCATAGTATAAATTACATGACGTCAAAATTCGTAATTTATAATGAACAGGAAACTGACCAAGAAATGCACTAATCATATTTTGAAATACAAATCTGTCTATCATAGATATTTTGCATAGTTCTTGAAGGGAATATATCCTAATTAAATTCTTCTTTATTCCTTTAAATTAATACTTGTGAAACAAAATAAACAAAACGTACATAATAATAATAATAATAATAATAATAATAATAATAATAATAATAATAATAATAACAAAAAATTAGATCCTTTTTAACAAACATATTTTCAAAATAAAGTTGAATCTTAGCTTTTGTGGGGTAAGGTCTTCGTTACTCTGTTGCATCGTTCTTGAAGGGAATACATCCTAATTAAATTTTCCTTTATTCCTTTAAATTAATACTAGTGAAACAAAATAAACAAAAAGTACTTATTAATAATTTAACTATTACTCAGTTTACTTTTCTGATTAGCTTATATATTTAGTATTTTAAAAAAATTACAGATCTAGAACATAATTACATATTTGCACGTAAAGGTAGAACAATTTTATGGAATGCATCAAGATTGTTCTGTTTGAACAAACATGTTTTCAAAGTGAAGGTTTGTTTTCATTTTTAACAAACATATTTTAAAGTAAAGTTGAAACTTTGGTCAAAAAAGGAGAAGAATGTAAAGGTATTCGTTACTCTCCTGACAGGTTCTCTTAGACCTGGTGTAGGCTTTCCCAATCCAGGGGGTTTGGAAACAACAGCAACCATTAAATTTAAACCTTTAAAAATACAATACACTAATGTAAGAGGTTTTTTCATTCCATATACAGGGTGATTATTATTAAAGTTTAAGTTTCAAACGCTATCGAAAAAGAACCACTGATCAGAAAAGCGACAAATTTGAATGGAATTTTCCTAAAGGAGAGGGAAAGCGTGTGACATAAGATAAAAATTCCAAATTTTAGCAACAGATGGTGCTGTAAGCATCATAATTTAAAAGGGTTCCACTACAAATGACAAATGAATCATAAAACAACTGATAAGGTGTAATTTAATGGTTAAACCAACAGTAGTGTTCAGTGTGCAATTTAGTTACTTAAGCCCATTCACGACCGCAAGGTCATATCACATCGGATGGAAAAAATCGGTTTTAATTGTCCTGTGGCCAAAAAATACATAAAAGCATCAATCAAATCGGTTTTTAAATTTCGTGGGATTCACGCAAAATATACTCAATATGCTTGTCCAACGTTTACGATAACAAGTTGAAACAGACAAACAGCACATTCCACAGCTGATCGAAGTGTCTCTGGAGTCACGTTCAGACTGTGTTGCCTTCAGTTCAGATACGTTTGCAATCGAAGCACTGAATACATCATCTTTCACATAACCTCAAAGCCAGAAGTCCCACGGATTAAGATCAGGTGATCGGGTTGGCCAGGCTGTAGGGAAATGGCGGCTCATAATTCTAGGATTTCCAAAATGCCGTTTCAGCAACTGCGTCACTGGATTGCGGAAGACAGCTATCTTGCATAAAAATGATACCCCCCCGACACATCCACCCTTTGAAGAGCTGGGATGATGTGATAGCTCAATATACAATCAAAGTGCTTATGGGTGACGGTACAGATAACAAGACCAAAACCACCCGAGTCCTCGAAAAAATTTGGCCCATGATAAATGAAGCCATATACCAGCACCATACAGTGGTGCAGAATGAAGTGGTACTGGATTATTTGCGATTGGATTTTCTGTTGCCCATATTAGGCAATTCTGTGTATTAATGTTTCCTTTCAGAAGGGAACGGGCTTCGTCTATCCACAAAATGTTCCATCGCTATTCATTGTCCGCTTCCATGCGAGCATGAAAGTCAAAAGCAAAAGTCTCTGGCATGTCAGCAGGAAGCAACACCTGCACATAGGTAATTTTGCCTGAATAGCAGTGCAGGACGTTTCGTAGACTTTAATGTACCGTACTCACAGGCATGTCCAGTGTTCATGCAATTCCACGTGCACTGCACGGTTGTATGCCACCGCTCGATTCCTCCTGCATTGCTGTGGTCCCTTCTTCAACTGACGTCGAATTAAATCTTTCCTCCCTCTACCAGATTGCACATAAAAAAAACTGTCTTTTCCAATTTCTGAATCATTTCCCCCAGACACACGGCAGTTGTCGGACCAACATCTTTTTCACACCCCTGAGTGTCGGGAACTTCTGCAGAGCTACTGCTGCAGTCATTGTTCTTGTAAAAAAGCTTTACAGGCAGAGCGCGATATTTCATTGAGACAGATGGGGTACTTCCTACAAGCGAAATGAGGAAAAGCCGTTCACCAGGGGCATTTTCACAACAATTGCAATGAGTCGTAGACATGACAGGTATTTTCTTTTACATACTCTGTTGATTACAGCGGCATCTATTGGGGAAATTCGGAGCTATTTTTCTTCTTATGCCCGTACGCTTTCCCCTTCTTCAATAATGTTCTGTTCAAATTTGACGTCAATTTGATCAGTAGTTCTTTTTACTTACAGTATTTTGAAACTCAAACTTTCATTATAATCACCCTGTGTATGTAAGAAAGACGTACTGATTTCAATGAAGAATTTAGCAAAAAACGGATAATTTTATATTGTTTGTGATGATTGGAAACGAATAACTAATTTGTGCAAACGTTGCTTCCGGCAACAGCGGCATGTGAAGAACAATTATACTGTTCATCAGGACACTTATTGCCACCCTAGAATGTGCACAAATAGAGCACCACAAAAAGATGACAGATATTAGAGTCGATGCTCGTTTTAACGTACTCATACTACGAGACCCCACTAATAGGGGACCACGCGCTACTTGGTAAAATTGCAAGCGATAGTAAAAAAGAGAGTCGTATGTATTTATTTATAGGTAAGTCGAATCAATAACACTGACAGATAATCATTTTATTACTTTCTGATGGCTTGAAGAAAAGTAGACTTGGATATGCAGAATTTGCATTTTAACTTCAAACAAATGGGGTTTTAAAGAAGTATTTATTGATATTTTCTCATTCTACTACATAATTTGCTAATGATTGACTACAACGTTCGTACGAAATACTCAAACTCACGGCACATTTCACCAACTTCACAACTCATGGCGAAATATTGCCAAATTTGCTTTCAAAAATAAGTTTCCAAAACTAAACCCTAGTAGCAAACGGCCATCGGTTCCTGAAATGCCGATGATCGGACAGGGAGGAAGCGCATCGCGCGCCATGCAAGGTTCTTCATCGCGTCGGGGGCTCTTATCTCGGATTTTGCTCGGGCATGTCCTCTCCCGGAACTGGAGAACTAACGCTTGGTAGCCGGGATTCTCACTAGACGGGGGTCTGACTGTTATTGGCGAGACTAAAATTTGATGTGATTGTTGTTTCAAGTTCGGAATTGGAATATTTAAGTTTCTAATTAAATAAAACTAGACTTTTCCTGTACACTACTCAAAATTAAAAAGATTTTGCGATTTCTATCCGTTTTAAGCATTTGGGACCTGTGTACGGCCATTAAAAAAAAAAAAAAAAGTTTGTCTGTCTGTCGTTCTGTCTTTTCTTATTCGCACATCACGTAAAACTGACTGATTAAATAAAATTTGTTGACATGATAGGTGGTCACTTAACTTAAAGTATAGGCTTCGAATTTTTAAAAATATTCATTATAATGATTATTTTAAAAATCTCTCTATAGATTTTGAGGTTTTTCGAAGATTGTTTCAAACTGCGTAAATTTTTGTTCGCAATCAAGTAAAAGTGACTAAAGCGAAAGGAATGAAATTTACTGACATGATAGGCAATCACTCACCTTAAGCTATAATCGTCGGATTAAAAAAAAAAATTAGATTTTGAGATTTTTTCTGAAAATCGTTTCAAACTGCGTAAATTTTTGTCGGCGCATCACATACGACTTAAGTGAATAAAGCAAAATTTAGTGACACGATAGGTGGTCGTACAATTTAAACTATGCCCCTAAAGTTTCTTAAAATTTGGATTAGATTTTGAGATTTTGCGAAAACTTTCAAACTGCTTAAATCCCAGCTAGAAAATGTTTGCACTTCTTGTGCAAAAAATTTGCATATAAAGTGAATATTTTGAATACTTTGAAAAGTATACACGTTTTGTGCACAATTTTTGACAATATAGAATATTCACTTTTTAGTATGCATAAAAACTGTATCTAATTTGCACAAAAAGTGTATGCTTTCAAAATATTAAAAAATATCCACTTTTTATGAAGCCTATGACCTTTGGTGAAACTTTTAAACTGAGCAATCGATAAAAATTGGCACATATATCGATGATTTGCATATTAGCTTCTTTATTTCTTTTATTGTATCAATTAATTCATGTACTTTCATATGTATATATAATTTTATAACTAAATATCCTTTTCTTCAAGGCTGTTCTAGGGAAGAATGCAAGTTTTTGAATGAAATGTCATTAAAAATTTACACAAAGGAAAATTTCTTATGTATATATATATATATATATTATTTTCGCACTTTTTCGGGAAACTTCCAGAATTTTTAGTCGCTGACAAATTTTGTTTTAAAAATATTCCTTGTCTCCCCTCTTTGACAGAAATTGACTAAGGCAAGGTGCCCTTTTAGCTAGCACAAGACAGATACATACAGGAGAACACGACAAAGCTAAGAGCAGGAAGAGGACAACATGATTCAGCATTTTGTCGCCTGTCTTGTCTTCCCGCGTAATAGCTTAGCCAATCAGCAACCTTAAAACAAACATATGGTGTGCATATGATGCTCTTTGCACATTAATGAAGGAACGGAGATATCGAGCCGTTCAGCTACTTGGTAGAAAGACCGATATAAACCTGTTTGCTCGCTTTACCGTTCGCAATCTTGAAAGCGCCTATCAGATCTCAGTGTAAAGATTCGATCATCGGGAAAAGATGAACATACGAAAAATTAAGGATGATCAGTAATGATCAGGCGATGAATAGCAGATGCATCGATCATAGGCCTGGTAAAGCCCGAGGAAAGATTGCTGCTAGGGAAACCAGCTTTCCGATTTCTACAATGATCAACGATTATTTGCCAAATGCAAATGTTGTCCAATGCGCATTTTCTCTCTTCTGGCGTACTAACTAAACAATTTATATGCAGCGAATTGCAAAAGTGTATTATTCAACATGTGGAACATTAATTTTAAACTGAAGTAAAATTTTAAAAAGTGGATCCATTCAAAAATTCATAACACTGTACATTATCTTTGTGCAGAAAGCAAAAAGCATAGAGTGTTTAACGTTCGTTTTATTTATCCTCAAAAGGGTTATCCCCATGTCATAGAGGGTAACTTTGGCCGGGTGCCTCTATAATAAAATGGGAAATACTGCAGGTTTTTATAGTGGTGAATGCCTGATTGGCAGGAGCTCGAACCTAAAAATAATGAACCAATAAAACTCTTATTATTTCTAAAATAATATCAGCTTTTAAATAGAATTATTTGCATGTGACTGTGTCAAAAATAAAATTAATTATGAGAAATACATAATACGCTTTTGAAAATGTCCCTGACTTATTTTCTTCGCAAGGTAAATTTGAACACGTTCTCACTTTTAATTAAAACAAAACTTCTCCAGTATCACAGATGTTATTCAATTTTGCATCATCTTCCTGCTATCCAGTTTTCATTTCATTCCGAGAATATTTAAAATTAAATCTCAATGCATATATTTGCTGCAGAGTAATCAATAATGGCGAAACTTACATTTACATTTCGTAATTAGGTACAGCGTGCCACGTTACTTTCCGTCAAACTACATTTGCCGACAGTCCTCGGGCATGTCCTTAGGGACAAAAATAGGAACTAATCAACCTGTCTAGAAAACTTTTAGACGTATGGGGTGAAAGTTTATTTCTAACAAGTTTTTTATGTCTTCAATTTCCATTTGTATTGCATTGTTGTATTCACTAAACAGAAAAAGAATTTAAAAATTATGATCAATCAACATAGTTAATGCCGAAAAGAGAATAATTTTGATGCATGTGTTCAAATTGTTCACAGTCCATAGCAAAAAGGATTTATTCTCTGAACAATTCTTTTCAATGAACAGTTCTCCAAGAGAAATAATGTTAGAGAATATCGCACCAACCTCACATTAGTATTTTTTGCTTTTGGTTAAGATTCTCATTTATTTTAATAGTGTATTTTTCAGACTAAATAAAAACCCTGCTTCATTACTTTCTAGTTATTAACATTTTTATCTATCTACTGTTCTTTTCGAGATATTGTCCTTAATTTCCACATTTGACCGCAGGCTGCCTCAGCTATCAATCTTTGTTTGTTTCAACAAAGCGTTCTTATTGTAGATATCACTTTTATAACTGTAACCTTCGCAATGATAAGATGTTTGCCTTACTTGCAAGCTTTCATCTTACACACATAGAAACCATTTACACGTGTTCATAAGTTAGGGTTTTAATTCCCATTATAATTTCCATTAAAGCTTACTCGGAAATACCTCACTATTTTAATTTAACTAGGAAATTAAAAATATTTTGCATACTATATTTAATAACTGCGTAACTGAGCTTTTTGTGACCGTACGCAGTTGTGACTTTTAAATGACCGTACATAATTTTCTTCATACAGTTTATAGATCTATTTCAACTTAAACGTATCAATTTTCATTTAAGAGTTCTTAGATTCAAAAGTTGTGACAGTACTTTTGAAATTTAGTGTTAATTTAATTTTATAATGGCTTCTTTTACCAATATTCATTTAAAGATATTCTGATGAAAAATATTGTGTGTTTAGATTAGTTTGGCTCATAAGCTTAATATCATGAACTTCGCAATTTAGAATTTCACAGATTCTCGAATATTAAGTATGGCATTTACTATGAAATAAAGCCTCACCATGGCACAGTGGTTATGTCATTGAAAATTGTAGACAGCCGAAGTGTAAAGGTCCCGGGTTCGGGTCCCAACGCTCGGCTGGCGACATAACCGTTCGGAGTTTTCCGTGGTTTTCTCCGAAACTAGCGTAAATACTAGTTAGAACCCTGTAGAAGGACCCCCATGGAGGATACCCCCTCTTGTGTTGTCCTTGTGACGTGGATTTATAAGTGGATTTCGGATCAAGCACACAAATCCCAAATACAAGTTACACTATGAAATACACTTCATGTTTCAGGACTTTTTACATATATATATATTTTATAGCAGCCCGTTAGCGATGAATTCTTAAAGGTAGTTTATGAATTTTCTGACACTTTAAAATAAGAAAAAAATGCTGCTAAAAGATATTCAACGCCACAAACATATTAGTCTGAACAATTTAGCCATTTCAATTCAATATACACTTTAATACATGAGCGCTTTTGATCATTGCAATATACATTAGAAGTGTCGTTAGTAAGAGAAATTGCATTCAACAACCTTTAGAAAATTGAGTATAGTGATAAACTGAGTACATAATTAAGCTGTTACTAATATACTAAATAATTTGCTATTAGCATTGACTAGTTATTTCTATTGTGTGAATATTTAGAATTGCTCTAAGTAAGTAGTACATATGCATTTCTATGTATCAAAGAAAAAATTTATGGTTCATACTTTTGCTATTTTTTTCCGAAAACCTTCTCTTTTTTTGCATAAAATAGTAGGTTAGTTGGATGATTCAGATTTTGAAGATTTTAAAGATGTATGATCTCTAAATCATTGTATTACGGTTACGTTTAATTTTCTTTCCTTCGATATGATAAATTTGAAATATACCACGATTGTTAAGTGTATTATTGAGTAGTTTAAAACTTGACATCTTTATTACTTACTCAAATTATTGTTTAAAAAGAAAGAATTTCGAGCGTAATTTCTACTTATGTAGTCTTTTGAGTCACAGTGACTCAATTTTTCAAGTATTTGAGAAATTAGTATAATACTCGATATTTATAAATCTTAATCACGCGTTAATGCTTTTCTCTTAGTTTAAATATCTTAGATACAGCATTTTAGTAATAGCACAACTATCAAAATCTTCTAAAAACAGATGAATATGCATAATTAGCTTTATTGGCGACAGCTGTGTACGCCTGGTCAGACTTGAGTCTGTATTATTAAAGATAAAAATAAATATGATTTCAAAAATCACACTACATGCATAAACATTTTTTCAATCTTCTTTAATGATAAAATCTTATTTTATAAAAAAATAATACTAATACATTCTTTGGGTAACTTATTTCAAAGTCATTTAATCAAAATTGAATCTATTTAAATAAATACACTTTTGGGAGATCCGTTTCATTAAAAAAAAACACACACACATTAAATAAATAAATAAATAAAACATCTAGATTCAGTCAATACAACTACAGACTTTGTTTCCTCTTTTTATATTCATGTCCACCAACTATGATTTATCTATAAAGCATTCAAGAGATAAAATATTTTGTTTATCCGGTTGGATGCATCAATACCGCTTCATGAAAACTTGCTTAATAGAAAGCATTGTAAATCTTGAAAATAAATTGTAGTGCTGGGAAAATGTGTTAGTTTTGACATCTTATATATGACTTTTGGGTATGTTTTAATAGATTATGAATCCTACAAAGTTCTGTATTGCAGTCTTTTAAAAATTACCTCAATGTATAAAAAGTCATGTTTGTTTTGACAGCTATTTTAATATAAGAGTTAATGGCTTAAAAATATTTCTCTGGTGATAGTTATATGAATTGTAAATTGACTTTCTTTTTTTAAATGTCGGGTCATTTGTAAAAGCTATGTAAACTATGTATCATATCTTAAGTAATTTCTTTTATAGACGAAAATCATGCTATAAAATGTTTCAGGCAAATAATGCCACAGCTCGGTAGTTTTTTCGCACGCTAGTTTTTTCGTAAACACTAATCTTTTCGCACTAGATCTAGTGTTCCCAAATAATCAAGTAACCATTGTAGCCTCGAGTTTAACTTAAATTAGTGAGACTTTTAATGCAAAAGGTTGTAAATATTGAAAATAATTTATTATAATAAATTGTTGTTGTTGTTGTTGTTGCTTATCCTCTTTAAAGATCTGACATAAGTCAGATCAACTCCAAAAGATTGTTGACCGACAGAAAGTCTATAACTAAAAGGGGAGCAGATGTTAAGTCCTCCTTAGAAAGTTCCATTATGCTCAGCTAAGGCCTGCAGGCACAGGAGCAAAGACAGACTTCAACCCTTGGACTTGTCCAGGGTGCTCCAGGACTGACCAGCGGTCCAACTGAAGCTGCTCATTCCCTCCTCCATATGACTTTGTTGACCAATAATAAATTGTACTTTTTAATAATATTATTAATAAGTGCATAGAAAATGTTTTAGTTTTGACATGCCTCATGCATTGCTTTTCTGATTATATTATCGATATGTATACAATAGTGATTAATAATAATAACTACTTAATATGCTCTTAAGCATGTTTTCAGTTCTTGCCAATCTGAGATCAAAATCTCGTTACAGGATTTCAGGACTTAAGTTTCCATTCAGCTATTGTCTTAAAATTGCTGAGAATTTTAGTTAGTATACTTTCTTTAGGCATCACGATAAAAGACAGGCAAATGTACTTGGAGCGACTTTTATAATGTAGCTTTAATCGAAAACAATAAGAAAATTGCACCTTTCACAAATTCTGTCTTTAATAATGGCTACTGACATTTTTCATGTGCTTCCATTACGCAATGCAAATTTTCGCTACTATTTATATATATATATATATATATTTTACATTAATAAAAACTGTTTGTTTTATGCCATGTATTTTATGCTGAAATAAAAGCTTTTTTGGGTAAAGCATTCTGCCGTTTCTGATGTAACTGAGAACAACAAAATCATTTTTCCATGCTCCACTGATAAAATTCCATTCGTTCCACTCTCCCATGCATTTTCTTTCAAGAATATACTTCACTTGCTCACTTAGAGTTCTCCATCGATTTTGCCTATGCTTTTAGGAGCGAATGCTGTTCGACTGTGATTTATAAGCTCAATAAGTACATGGATTCTGTTTACGCGCTTCATTGAACATATATTGTTTCTTGGTAAGCATGATGCGTAAAAAAAAAGAAGTTCAGTAGTTTTTACAGGTACGAAATCGAAATTGTAAAAGTCGAAATTGTAGTTTCTTCACAATCCCTCTTTTATTGTTAAAATAATTCAAGATTTAATAGTGTACACAGCTAACAAAAATTTTAGATGTTGTGTAATAAAAATGGGGGTTCGGTGAATGGAAATTTTCGTGCGGATTACTGAAAGGGTTAAGTACTTCTGAGTTAGTCAAAAATTGAAAAAAAAGGGGGAGGGCCCGACGAATTTAAACATACATAGGGTCAAGTGCACGGAAAATGAACAAAAATATATTCATCAATCGACGCTAAGTCTGGATGCCGTACTCCATTTCACTAGGCTGTCGCAGTTTGGTCATTAAGCACAGGGATGTGGGATCTGGACATGGATACCTCCTGTTATTAGTGGACCAGGTCCGGATAGGTGGTGAAGTCCCTCTTTATTTGGATCAGCACTCGAATATATCATCGGCTCGAATCTAGCCTGATGACGGTAGCGTCACATATTCCGATACGTCTTTCAGCACTTAGAACTCTTCTCTGGTTGGGAAGTTTTCTTCCTCCTTTTCATTAAGTCAGCAAAGATGCATCTGCTCTCATCTCTTTTTTCTCTCCTGGACGCGAGAAGGAGTTCCTAATCATATGCCTCGATTGGGCACCTCCTGGAGGATTCTATTGGTTGCCTTCTCCGCCCTCAGTCGACTATTCGTGTTTGGATGGCTAGTTCGCCCCCCTCATGGTGTGGGGTCAGTTGCTTCTGCCCCTGCATAATTTTGTGAGATATAAATATTTTTTCTCCTTGACACTTATTGTGCCAAACTGTCAATACTTCAGACACTTCGGCGCCTGAATTTTATTTATAGCCGTTCTGTGAAAAAACATCCGTATGTGGCAAACATCCCATTGGAAAAAAAACATATGTTCCCTTGAGATTTGCCCTTTTAATTAAGACATTGTTTTAGGCCACCACACATGGCAAGTAACTCATCTCTGTCATTTTTTCTTCAAATTGATAAAATTCAAGAAAATTTCAAATTTTTTATTTGTAAAAACTTTGAAAACCTCTTAAATGGTTAGCGAAAAAAGCTTTCTTTGTTTTTTCATAAATGTTTAAGCATTCAAATACTCCTTTTGCTAATGTGGAAAAAGAAGATTCTGCTTGGGAGGGGGGAAAATTGACGGAGCTAGAAAACTGGTCAAGACTTCGTTAGAGCCAAACCGCCATTTTAACTTTTATACTAGCATGTATCATTACTGTCACATGTCACACTGCTTTTTCGACGAAAATTAAATTCTTGAGATGCCTTTACATCCTGAAAAAGATAAATAACAATATTTGTACTGGCTAAGCCATTTCTGTTTTGTCAGATTTCTATAATATACCTTCCTTTAATTTCTGCTAATTTTTTATTAATCATCATTATGTAGACAACTAAACTGTTACTAGCTCTATAATACCTCCCCCCCCCTCCCTTCCACAAGTTTTTTTACTGCAAAAAATAATAAAATTCTCATACTGTAATTCTTGGTCCTTCATCTGATGTGAAGATAGTTTTTGAAGTGCTATCGACGTTTCTATTGATTTCCTTACACTTCGTTCGAATGTTAAAACATCGTGACTGTTTTAAGCTATCAACAGAACCAATTTTTCTTCACAAAAACATTTTTATTCAAAACAGAGAAAATTATCTCCATATACTCTTAATTTTTATAAAAAGTAAACATTGTATAACTTGGCAGTGCACTTAAACCACTTGATTCATTTAAAAACTGTTTAATAACAACAGACGAAGGTCTCTTTTTCATTTATTTTCAACTTTAAACCTCTCATTTTTTCATTAGAGTTTATTTAATTAGCTAAGTATTAAGAAACTCAATGCCAACAAAATATGAAATCGAAAAGAGCGTAATGTGTACTTAATTTTTAATTTCAGGTATTCCCGCAGTGGAATAATTAAATTATCCTTTCAAAAAAATCTAAATACAGAATCCATTTAATTCCTGGATTAATCTGGCACAGTGAAACAATTAATTTTTGACTGTGGTTTCAGCTAAGTTTAGCACGATAAAAATTAAAATTGATTTTGAACCCTCTGTATTTTGCGATAAATGAAGCGTGCATACTGATGTTTTTCTTTTTAATTGAAATCTTTTTTAGAAATAATTGTTTTAAATGTGAGATACTAAATCTTCATATTTTAGATATAAAAAAAAATTCTTTAGAAGTATAATAAAACTCATTTAATAATGAGTTGATAATGTGATAGATAGATAAGAAAATTATTTTTCTATGTTTTTTTATACAACAAAAGCCTCTTCCTTTGTTTTTTATTACATTTGCAATCTTTAGATGATTCCAATACTTGTATGGTGTTTATTATTATTATTATTGTATTTTTCTTGCAGTGGTAGTGTAGACAGACAAAAAAAATCATATGTAAAGTGATAAAAAGCGGAAAAAGCAGAATTTTTCCCAAAATAGGTTTGGTTTACAGATTATGAGTATGTAAAACTGGTGTACAAAGTTGAAGTTTCAACAATGTTTCAACAATCCTCCTCATAGGCTTAAACAGCGGAATTAGTGAGGCATCCTATCCCATCCTGCCCTATGTATTTTAATTCGATCTTTAATTTTTAAACAAAACTTTCATGTTCAATGACAATTGAAGCAAGTCAAAAATATTTTAATGTAAATTATCATCACGATTTTCAAGTGACGTTTTTTTCTCTATATAGCTGAAGTAACCCTAAAGAGATTTTAGCACTTGTATTATTCCCTCGAGTCTTTGTATCATATAATTGCGGCACAATCCAGAATATAAAAATTACTGATATCGACCGATACTTTCAAATAACTCTTTTGTATAAATAGTCAAATAATAATTAGGCAACTACCTTTTATTTCTGTATGAACAAATTGAATAAAGAATGCACGCCAGAGTCAAGCGTTAATTTTTTTTTTAATTTAAATAAAAAAGCATTAAACAGATCAGTTAGTATTTTTCTTTTCATTCTTTCCTTTACACACTGCTTCGGCCACAGCTCTTTTCAGACATGTCTAGAAAGTCCACCTCGTTAAAAGGAAAAAAAAATTGAAATTTAGAAGGAATTCTATAAAAGTTCATCGGAAAGGTCAAAAGATCAGTTGGCTAAAATGATGCTTCAATTTCTAACTTTAAGACTATTATTCATGATCGCCAAAAAATTGAGGAGCAAGCAAAAGCCTTTGAATTTTCGGCATAAAAGAAAATATGAGTGCAAGAGGGTAAAGTAAGCATTAAAATTAAGTGAAAACATAGTTCTAGTATTAGAAGTGAAAATAAATTATTCGACGTTTCTTGGTAGTCCATTCGGCGTTGTATAAACAATGTTCCACTGTATTTTTTGTTTGGAACTACATGACCTGCGAAGAAGTCGAAATGTCTTCATACTTGGACTGAACATCATATCAGATCATAGGTAACTGATTGGGAGGTTGGTAAAATGGTTTTAACAAAGGCCTTAGATAACATTAAAAGTTCGTGCATTGTTTATAAAACACTTTTCAATATCAAACTTTCGTCAACAATTTCGGCGATGTATTGACTTCAAATTTAGAGAGATTTTGATTAAATATTATATACAATAGATTAAATAAAACTGTATATCACTATTGATGCAAATTGCGAGACCCTGTAAAAAAATTTTAAATCTTATTTCCATTTTTAATTGAAAAGCTGTTATAGGCGTGTATTGTGTTGCGCTTGAAATAAATTAATTTAATGTAAAACAATTCCTTTGAGTACTTCTGTAGAAGAATTAAATGCTGCAGACACTATTTGTTTTGTTCGGAGTAGCGGATCTCTGAAATACACTTTAAAAATAAACTGCCCATAGAGCAAAATTCATTGGAATTCTTTCGATTGCTATTGTAAAAAAAAATATATGTTACGTTTATCATTTTCAAAGATGCTAAGTGCAGACCATAGGAATAACATGAACAAATTTTGTAGTAATCAATGCATATCTACCGCAATTAGATCGCTTACGGTCAAACAAACCGAAACCATAAACACTTTCCAACCTTATTGAAAAAAAATGAGGTGATGAGATATAATTTGTAAGGGAAATGTAACATAAAACTACCAATAAACGCTTCCACGTTCACATGTCCTACCTCCTCAGTATTTCTTGGTTTTGAGGTTATTACTTGGTTTCCTCAAGGATAAATTTCCCCGTTTCTTCGATGATCGGCTCAGCACATATGAAGAACCACATCCACTTCCACGTACGCAACCTCTGTCCCAAGCAGTAATCAATCCTCTGTATCAGCAATCAATCAGTAATCAATCCCAATCAATCCTCTGTCCCAATCAGCATGTGTAACTGCTGTTGTGACTCAATGTCATGTGTTGGCTCTTAAGAAAGGTGCACAAAGAAAATCACCTTTGAAAGCTTTGTATATTTCGCTTATGCTTGTTTTGTCAATCGTACAAAAATGTTAACGATTTCGTAGGATGTTTCATTCCCATTTAATTAAACCGATTGTAACATCTTATTGTCTCTAACATGGTTTGAACTATTTTTCTCCGACAATCAATTTCCCATGGTCTGATATGTCCACTGCTTCCCTCACTATGGCGTCCCACATAGGGAGATTTGATTGACCTATTAAATTTGCTTAGTCGGATACAAAATAAAAAATTAGGGGTGCTTAAAAACCTGTCAAATAACAACTGTGTATTGGAAGTAATTTTACGTGCATTTCATTAAACCTGATATGTTCTAAAAGGAACTCTATAAACAATGAACATTAAGCCCAATAGAGTCCTTTCGGCAACAAATTTTAAGAACAAAGTCTTGTGGCAAAGAAGGTTTGCATCAATCAGACTACATGCAGATTGGCAAGCTGATGGACAATCAAAAATCATAAATACTTTTCAATTTCGTTGTAATGCTTTAGTAACTCGTACGATTTGTTCAATTATTCGAAGTTTTATACTTTTAAAAAATATGTCGAGATAACGATAAATGGAATTTTTAAAGTTTCCAAATGCTTATACAAACATATTTTTGAGAAGTTTGTACATTAATATCAGCTTCACACCAGAAAAAATTTAACCAAAACATAAATAAACACTTTCAAAGAATTATTACAGAAGAATAAAAATGTAAAAATACTTGCATAAAACTTACTAGAGAAAAAGAAGTTTGTTACCCAATCCTTTTAAATCTTCTTCATATTTTAATGTCATTGAAAACTTTTAAAATTTTTCATAAAATTAAAAATAATTCATTTCTGATTATTTAATTTCCACCTTGATACCTTGCAAGCTTAACTCTTAAACATATTTCATTCCCTCTAAAAATTTTAATAAAATCAGGACAAAATTTTTCTTCCGTGTTCAAATTGATCGTTAGATAGAAAATAAAAATCGTGCATGCATTTCTGAATTTCTTTAAAAAAAGGAAGTTATCTTTTCAAAAAATAAACTTGTGCTGAATAAAAGATTAAAATAAAAAAGTATTAAACATTTTTGCTGACAAAAGTCATTTGTGTTATTATAAAAGTTAATGAGATTCATTTAAATTTACTTTTTCTAATAAATAATTATAACTCAGAAATTCCAAATTTAAAGAAAATTCTTTGTAATTATCTCATGGTTGAATTCAAATTCTAAGAATTTTGAATCGTTTTAGGTTATTGCATTCGACAAATAATTTTTCATTTCGCTAGAGAACGAAATCAATGTCTTTAATTAACATAGAAGAGCAAAACTAGAATGAAAAAATAGTTTTTTCTGTCCTATTTAAAAATGTATTTTTATGAAATTCTTCAAGTGTGTTTTAAGAAGAAATACAAAAAAAATTAAAACTATTCATATTTTTACAAATTGCATTTACTCAAACTTTTTAACCGTATTAACGCTTATTTCTTCAAAAATATTGAATTTTTGTTTGACGGGATAAATGTTGATTTTTAGTGTTTAAATAAGTGTGTGCATATTACTATATTTTAATTACTATAAAAATTTATATTATATTATATATATATATATATATATATATATATATATGTATGTATGTATATGCATTCATAATTAACCTGGATTAGTGAATAAACTGGATTTCAGATCCAAACTTTAATAAATACCGTCGAATAAGCTTAATTTATGCGTAACCATAACGCGCTGCCTGAACTATTTGCTAAATTGGAGTGTAGGGTAAATAGCCCAGTAAATGAGGTCTTTAGCAGAATTTGTCTTTTAAAAAATAATGTAATATGTGTTGAGGTAAGTAGATATGACAAAGGGCATTTTTGTATTCTGTTAACTCATAATGTTAAACATGTAAATTTTTTGTGTTACTTTATGCAATGCATTTATCATCTCCACACCTGACAATATTTTATCTTATATTAGTTTTAAATTCAAAAATATTTAACTTCCTTACGGGGACAGTGTACTATTTCAGCACATTTTTTAATTTTAACAACTATATTACAAATGATGATCTGGATGCATTTCTATGTTCAACTAAACGTACGTTTTGAAAAAATTGAAGTGCTCTTAAAACTGCAGATTTAAGTGAAATTTTTTAAAAAGTAAAAAAAAACCTCTTCTACGTTTTAAAAAAATAAGATTTTTGTTCATTTTTTTAAAGATTTTCAAATATATATTACAAGAGAGTGCGTGGATTTTTAGGTTCATCAAACATCACGTCTAATATAGCTTTTCTATTTATATACATAGTGTAAAACAATAAAATGCAACATATGATTTCTGCAAAAGAAAAAAGAAAAAAAACGAAGGCTAATTTCATTCACAGATTTATCAGATACATAATAAAGAATATGTACGAAAAAAATTAAGTCTTCATCTCAAATACAAAAAAAAAAAGCCTTAGCATTTTTAAAACATGAAATTGAAGAAAATATGAACATCGAGAAAAAGACTATGAACAAAAGTTGCAATACCTCGTGATATTATTGACGTATGATCAAAAATGAAGTATCAAAATATTCATAATTTAACGGGCTTTCATTTAACAATTTTTAAAATATTATTGATTTTTTTTTACCAAATTTATGGTAAACTGCCCCCCTTAAAAGCTGCTTTTCCCATCAAAGTGGAGGAAAATGCGTAGCAGGTGGTATAAAATGGTTAGAGATTTTTTTAAGCCAAAAAAAATCAATATATAGTTTCAAATTTTATTTATTTCTTGATTTATAAACAATTCGAATTTTAAAATATTATGACCAGGGATGTTATACTTAGGTTTTAGATCAATATTGTATCCCGGTACTTCATTGTTGCAGGGTAAGGTGGGGTATTTCTTTTCATCAAAAAAATAAAATAAAAAGTTCATTTTTAAGTTATTTTTGGCGTACATATCAGTAGGCAACATTTATTGTCATTATAAAGTTTATTAGAAGCATTTGACAACATTAATATTAATTAAGTCCAATCGTATACCCATTTTATACTGCCAAACTGAAACATAAATAGAAAGTAAGATATTTTTAAATATTACTTTTTTCAAAAAGTAAGCTCTTCAGACTCTTCTAAGTTGAAAGTAGTAACAGTACTTCTAAGATTTTCAGGAATATATTAATACATTGAAATTTATTTTGGGGAGAACAAATGGCTTCAGCAAGCAAATAAAAGTTAGTATTTTGTTTCCAGATGCAATTAGTTAATATTTTTTTAAGTAGTGTGTCTTTCCAATTAATGTCTAAACATATAAGCTAAAATAAGAAACATCATTTAAAAACATTTTTTTATCGTATTTAAACACCTGTCCATTTTACCTCACCATACACTGTTTTCTAAATGTGTTAAGATCTTTTTTTAACACTTTCAGACAAGGTTCAAAAGTGTTATGATTTCGGTTTGTCTGCCTGTCCGCCCGTGCTCTAAGTTCCGTAAATATGCATCGATTTCTACAAAATTTAAATGTTATTCTTATCTACTTTACGATATACCCTATTGAAAATGGTCTATGTAGCATTTGTAGTTTTTCTACAGGAGCACTCAAAATATTCCCAATACATTGCGCTCTATGGAAAGTTATTCTTTAAAGCGTATCATCCTACTATACAGTTGCGCTGTACGATCTCTGACTTCAAAATAAAACTTTTTCCGCCATTACTGCAAAAGATTGAAAAGTTAACACAAAAAGCCTAATAACTTCTACACAATTTGTACGATAAAATTTTGCTTGTGCTTGAAATTTTTCAAAATTATGTATAAAAATATAGAAAACAAACTGCGCTACTTTAAAAATCTGAAAATCCACCCGTTTCCTCATTTTTAAGCGATTTTTTGCTATTTTCAGCAGCATTTTATTTTCGAGAGTAAAAAAAGGGGAATCATTTGCGTGACAAAATTACCTATTTCAAGTAAAAATTACTTCATACAATTTGGATTCCAATTTGTTTAAAATGGTTTATCGAGATTACACAGTTTATTTTTTTTCCTCAAATAAATCATCTGTGAAAATGAGAATAGCTCCGTGCACAAAACGAAATCTTTCAACTGCGAAAGATTCCGCTCGAGTAGTAGATAAACGACAGTTCACCTCATGCGGTGCCATGTTAATTCTGCGGTGCTGTCCGGTGCGTTCCCCTGGGTTGAGCGGGGAAGGGGGGCGTGGTCGGAACGGATGTGGGGAGCGGATGCTAAGACCGGATGTTCAAAGGATTGATAAGATTTTTTTTTTCTCAAATAAGGGGACTTGTAATTTTTTCAGACTTTAAGATGTTTTTGAAATAAGGAGACTTGTAATTTTTTCAGATTGTGACATATTTTTCAAATAAGGGGACTTGTAATTTTTTCAGGCATTAAGATATTTTTCAAATAAGGGGACTTGGAAAAAAATTTTCAAATTTGAACACGTAACCACAAAAGAATTCATAGGCTAATGATTGTTGGCTTAAACCATTAGGCCGAGAATCCTTCAGGTATAAAATTGTAGGTGTATTGTGTTATACTTTAGTTTTGAAAATGAATTGGGACTTTGATTAATTTTTCGAAGTTTATTTTTTTTATTTATTTAGTCTTCTTTACCATTTAGTAATAGAACCAATGCAAATTGAATAAATGTTGCTTAATACATACTTCTAATGTTTAGCTAATTTTTTGTATATCCTATTTTTGTTAAGTAACAGTTTACTAGGATATTAAAGTAGGGTTTAGGATACCCATACATTTTCTACAAATTTCTTCTACT